>CAUJNA010000721.1:78039-103039 GCA_963377175.1 Effrenium voratum | reverse complement strand
TATCAGCCCCCCCCCCCGAACCCCCCCCCCCAACCCCCCCCCCACGCTGAAATGCAAGGAAAAACCAAGTGATTCATGCAAAAGTGTCAAAAACGGCTCAAAACTCCAGCGCCGGTTCCAACGGCGTACGCAAAAACAAGCCCCTCAAAAGTGGGTGGTGGCCACCCAAATGCTGTCCACCCAGCGGGTCCCTAGCTAGAATTGATATCCATATCATGTAGGTTGGGTGCAGGTGTGTCAAAATTAGGAGCCCTTCCGGCTGGGTGTTCCGTTTGCCCAAGTGTTCGCTGGCTTGATGCCACCAGGTGATCAGCTTGTATGTCCAGGTTCCATGGTACACGGGACGGGATAGAGGCCCCGATTCAAACATGGGCCCGGCCGGAAAGGCGAAGAGACGCTGTGTTTGAGTGAAGCCTTGGAGACCTTTGGATCACGCCCATGGATCTTCAAGCCTTTGGACCAAGTGGAGTTTCCCCGTGTGCGCATCATTCAGGCTTGGTAAGTTGGGAAAAGCCATAGGGAACCAACCCCAGTCATCCCACTTACCATGTTTGCAATCTACAAAGTGGCTTGAACATCCACAGCCATCATGTATGTACTGGATGGTGTTCCCTGCTTTCAACATTGCTAGTGACTTCCTCAAACTATCCTAGTTGTGGTTTAGCGGGAACCACCCCGCAAAAGATAGTTTAGAGCAACAAAAGCTCAACACCTACATCCGCTCCCTATCCTCTTAGGTTTGAACCAAGCGTGCTTGTGCCTTTTTCAGGGGACCCCCTCCAAATGGTGCTTCTCCTTTAATGCTCACCCCGTCCCATTATCAGGGGGGTGTTCCCTCCAAAAGTGGTCTGAGTCCCCACTAAAAGGGGACACCCCCAGATCAAAATCAACCAGGGGACACCGTCTCCCAGTAGTGCCCTTTTACCCTTTTCTGGGGAGGGTTCCCCCGCTAAAATAGACTACAGAAAAAATCGGGCACCCTTATTCTAACCTCTCAAATCTGGAGGACCTAGCCCATGGCACGCGTCAAAAGCAAATCGCGCCCAGTCGGAACTTCCTTCCTGGGCCACCTGTGCCAAAACCACATGCTCGTCTCTCCGGCCCAGATGGTGGCCTGGGCGCCAAGAGTCCCAAGAGGGATGGCATCCGTGGATGTGGAATTTCCCCCCCCCCCCCCCCATCTGGTTCAACTTTGGGTTGTTTAGTTGTTGTTCGGTGGCTTAAGAACGTAGAATTCCACGCTCATCCGGTTCAACTGAGGTTTTTCGTAGTTTTTTTTTTTGGGGGGGGGGGTTATTTGGTGGATTAGTGGTTGGGAACCCACTGAAAGTTGAAAGCTTTTAGCAGTGGATTTGAGGACAGCGTAGGTTTCGTCGACCCGGTTACCTCACACAAGGGCACAGTGCCATCGACTGCATCCTATATATCTGATATATCTCTAGGTCCCCCTGCAGTGCCCTTTTACCCTTTTTGGGGGGGAGGGTTCCCCTACTAAAATAGACTACAGAAAACAGGGTACCCTTATTCTCTCTACTGGAGGACCTAGATCTGGATCCCCGAATTCCTGCCCCGTTTCCTCGATTCTTCGCAGGTTCCCTTGAACACCCCAAAAGGGCCGTTGCTGTGGACGTGAAACTTTGGCCAACTTGTGGTCCTCGTCGCGAGTGTTTTTTGTTTCGGCGTCCCCGCATCGCTCGGGGGGTTGCTTCTCAGGCGACTTGTTCAAAGACTGACTTCTTGAGTTCCTGGACTTTCAACCTTTTGCGCAACAAGCACACGTGGAACCTCGTGGAACCCGAAATCTGCAAACCTATTGACTTAAAGGAAACTCCTCTTGCGGAACTTGTTCTTTCGAGGAAGCTCTCAAACTCTTTGTCCACTAAAATGGTCCAAACCCAAAAGCTTCGGTCGGAAAAACATATGGCGTTTCCAGTGGGAGCAACCCATGGAGATGTCTCATGACTGAGGCCGTGGGAATATCGAACAGCCCCCGAGACATGCTGGAGGTGGGCGGGAGGATGCTTTGTCTTGCGCGTGTAAAGGGAAGCCAGGAGCATATTTTCTTTACATGTGGTTCCACTCACCAAATATGGCAAGGAACAGATTGACTATATTTTGCTTCAAACTTTGTTTAGACTCACCAAATGTGGCTCGGAATCAAATTTTGTCAATTGCCGCCATCATTTCACAAACCGCGGATGCTGCTGCTGCTGCTGCTGCTGCTGCGGCTGCTGCTGCTGCTGCTGCTGCTGCTGCTGCTGCTGCTGCTGCTGCTGCTGCTTGCACCACCACCACTACCACCACCACCACCACAACCACCACCTGCACCACCTGCACCACCACCACCACCACAGCCAGCATCACCACCACCACCACCACCAGCACCACCACCACCGCCGCCGCCGCCACCACCACCACCACCTGCACCACCACCTGCACCACCACCTGTACCACCACCACCTGTACCACCACCACCTGTACCACCACCACCTGCACCACCACCTGTACCATCACCACCAACATCACCATCGCCACAACAAGAACTGGAAAGCTCCAGGTTTCAGGCTGGAGCTGTGGAAGTGTACTTTGAGTGCTACACACTGGAAAGTCACAATTGTGGAGCTGGTCAAACCGCCTTTCGTTGAGTTGCGAAGGGCCTGAGCAAAGAGACGACACATGTGTTGGTGCAACCAACGGTCAGAAGATTTTGGACATTGTGGACCTTCATTGACCCGCGTCTTGCGCAGAACGTCTTCAGTCCGACGAAAGACTCGTCGACCTTCCTGATGCTGGGCTTGAGGCAGGGGATCAAGCAGGGATCGAACGGGCGGAAAGCTGGGGGAACTGCTGAAATTCCCTGGGGTGCACAGGTTGATTTGTTGCTTTGTTCCGGAAGATGCCCTGCCTTTGACCGTTTGGAGAATACCCCAGCATGGAAGTACACAGAATGACTTTGGAAGACTGCTGTCGTCCTGAGAATGATTCCTGTGGCCTTTTCGTTGGTGGGAGGGTAGCGATGAAGAGGAAACCAATCTTCTTTTGGTGAACGGACTTCTTTTTTGGTTCCATGTTCCTTCCCTGCAACAACTTGGTTGCTCCGAAGAGGAGCCCCCCAAACAGACAAATTCCTCTACACAACTGGATTGTGGGTTCGTTCCACTCACTTCCCGAGTATGCGGACTTTAGGCAATTTTGAGAAGGCCATATTTTAGTAGCAACCAAAGGTCCAAAAACTTTCTCCAAAGACTTTCCTTGACCAATCCACTTGGTCAGAACCGAGGCTACAATTCTGGGGATGGAACGCCGCTTGGTTCGCAAACTGACCTCCAAGGGTTGTCTCCCTTTAAACCACTGTTAAGATGGTCATTTTGAGGATGTCACTATTCATGCAAGACCCGAGTGTATTCTGGAACCCCAAACGGGTTCCAGGAATTGGCTTCCAGCTTGCACCAAAGGACAATCATGTCGCATCCTACAAACCGGTTGTGTCCATTTGGCAAATTCGTTCGAACCCAATCACTCCTTGAGTTCTTGGACTTGAAACTTTTCGGTTTGCACCGTTTTAGTGGTAAACAACCAGTTTGGCTCTTTGTTGTTTGGGCCATCAGGAAGTCTGCGCCCAAGTCAAGCTGTTAAGCTGGGGTCGAAGCTTATAAAAGGTCCGAAGGAGGAAAACAGTGGTGTGCCCAGGGAGGCGATGCAGGGCATGAGCATCACCAACTTCTGCGAGACCATGCCCTACGCAGACGCGCGGCCCGGCTTTTTCTAGGTCCCCCAGCTAGGTGCCCTTTTACCGATTCTGTATGAAAACCCCGACTTTGGAAATTGAGCCATCTACTTTCAGCAGAATGTAGTCCTTACTTTCTGCGAGGTGCCAGGGGAATCACGGTGGAAGTCATGCCTGTAGGCATGACGGGATTCCCACTTTATCTCAGAAAGGACAAATAGCCATGAACCCATCCCCGAGTCTAACATCGAAGATGAACGCGTCGCGGGCTATGAAGGTGCCAAGGAACAGGGATCGATCTAAACTTCGATTCATTGTTTGCCTTTGACCTACAGTGGACACCCTCGTGGGGGGAGGGGGTTGCTGTTCTTTCCTCCAGAAAAGGAAGAGGGGGTGGGGGTAGGGTGGCAAGCAGCAGCCCCACTATGTTTCCCTGTTTGTACCTACCACTGGATATATTTTGTTTCAGGGGTCAGGGGACTGAATGGAAGAAAGAAGTGACTGGCCATGTTTTGCACTCTTTCAGTCATTCGCTTCTGGGTGGATAAGAGCAACAGGTAAGTCGTACAGGGGATGACATGTCGGACACTCATCAAACTACCACGAGGAAATGGGGGTTACTCACCAAAATCCCATGTCATTGAGGGTGAAAGTATTCAGGGCTGATCCACCTTAATCATGATCCTTTGCAAAAGTGGTTTAGCCACTTACAGACTATTCAGTCAATTGCACAAATTTGGGAGTTGTAGTCGATGCTTAGAATTGCCGGACAATGGTGGATGGTTTCCCCTTCTGTGGATATTCTTCGGCATCTTCCCGACTTTGTTTCAAGAACCCGTTGGGAACACTTAGAGATCCGCGGGGAACCCGTTTTCCGCAGGGTTTAAAAACAAAAAAAATAAGAGAGGCAGCTGGATCTTCGTTGGGCAAAGGTACCTCTTCGACATTTGGATGGGCACCTTCCTTCTAATGATCAGCCAGTCGATCATGGCCACTTGGAGCAAGATTGGGAGAAAAGGACTTCCCCATCCCTCCCGTTCCTTTTGCTTTGCCATTGGCTGAGTAAAATTGGTGGAGAAAAAACACTTCAGCCCTCCCACTTCGTTTGCCATGGGCTGATTCCAGTCAGTCGCTTCAACCATCGTTCTTTGCAAAGATTGTTGGAGGTTTTCTGGAAGAAGCGATCCCAAGAAGAGAAGTGCGCCCCTTTCACTGGAGATCTTGTTCAGGCCAAGGCGTGCAGACAGTTAAAAGAGAAAACATGTGCCTTATTGAGGTTGTACCCTCGTGTTCGTTGTGAGGATGTTGCAAGTGTCGTCGAATGATTGATTTCGGGCCATAGCAAGCGGAGCCATAGGACAAAAGGCCCTCGATTGTTCATACTGGGCCCCCAATAGTACCCTTTTACCTTTTTTGGGGGGAGGGTTCCCCTACTAAAATAGACTACAGAAAAAAGGGTACCCTTATTCCAACCTCTCTACTGGAGGATCTAGCCATAATGGGCCCTACCAGTCACCAATAGTCAGTGACAGTCACTACTTGACTTGCAATAGCTCCCCTTACAAAGGCTCTGAATCTGTTGCATCCCATTGCGACGAGAAGAACGGCTTCTTTCACTCCATGACCAATTTGCGGCCTAAGTGCTGAACACTGGCTTTCCAGTGGCGTTTTTTGGCCGGGGAGCCAAAAGTCAGTTACAACTTAGTTGGTGGGTTGGATTGGTGGTTTGCGAGTTTGAACCCAAAAGGAGAGATTAGCTATCCTCCTTGTTCCAACGGTCACACCCAAATAGGGGTATTTTGTTCACAACAGTTTTCCTCTACATGAACCAGCAGTTCAAATCCCCAATCCCCAATCCAAACCACCCAAAGAGTACCCCTGTCCACGTCGCCATGAAACCTTACTAAGGGGTCCTGGTTACGAGTTTCCGTCAGGGAGTGGGCTATTAGACAGGAGCATTGGTGTCCTTTTGATCGGTTAGTTTTGTTGAACATAGATGGGTTCCACTGTTTTGGTTTTGCTCCATTTAACAGAACAATCCATCTGTTTTCAACCAAAACACCCATGACAGGGATCGAACTGAACCTCCATTCATGCTTTGCCTTTGATCCGCGACAGAGTAGACCCCCTCTGGGCCATTCGTTCCCCCAAGAAAATGGATCGTAGCTGAGAAACGGCTAAGCTTCCATTCATCGTTTGACCCATCTATGTTCAACCAAAAAGACACCTATGATGGACGAAATCCTGCACCACCTCAGAAGCTTTGGCATGATGACTTCCCCCCCTGTAAATACCAACAAATAGGGGTTTCCCATGGTTTCCTTTCGTGGTGCGAACAGATTTCGCAACCATCCACAGCATGATGAATGAATCAACTTGGATTCCAACTATTTGTGGTGGTGCGAACGTGTTGCGAAATACTGATCATGCAAACTGTGGTGGTGAGAACAACACCAAACTGTGGATTCAGTGGTCCAAATCAATTTGCTGTTTTTTAGGGTTTCCCATGGTTTCATTTCGCGAACGGATTTCGCAACCATCCACAGTAATCAACTTGGATTCTTGTTTGGATATACCTACCACTGGATATAATTTGTTTCATGGGTCAGGGGACTGAATGGAAGAATGAAGTGACTGGCCATGTTTAGCATCCTTTGAAGTGAACCAGCGATTCGGACTCCAACTCTACGGCCGAACCATGGCGAAGCGGCGTGGCGAAGTGGCGTGGCGAAGCGGCGCAGTTGGAAGGCCGTGGCGCTGCGCGGTGAGAAGCAGCGCGTGGCGGTGCACGAAGAGCTCGAGGCGGGGGATCGCGCCCTTATCGTGTTGACTTGTGTTGGTTTTGTTTAATATAATATTAATTGTGTGTGTGTGTGCTGTTTTAATTGTGTGTGTGTGTGTGATTATGATGATTATGATGATTATTATTATTATTATTATTAGTTGTTTATTTATGTTTTTGTATGTGTGTGTGTTTTGTTCAAAGGGAAGTTTGTTCTCTTCTTTTTTTGGTGTGTGTGTGTGTGTGTTTTTTTTGTTCAAAGGTAAACCAACAGGCAAAACACGTGATTTTGGGAGTGTTCGTTTGTTTTTTTGGAGGGTACACCCTTTTTTGTGGCATTGTGAAAGGGAATCAGCCGGAAACAGCATGCAATATCCTAGAAACCAGTTATATGTGTTGCTTGTCGGATTTGTTGGAACCCACTCATTCTCTTAGTTCCGTTTCGGACTTTAGTCACTTTTTGGGTTTGGACCATTTTGGTGGCAAGCAAATAACATGTGGTTGCCCTTCTGTGGCCATCCACTCACGAATTGAGGAAACCAACAGGGACAAACCCGATTTTGGGGAGTGTCTTTGTTGAAGGTTCCCTTTTTTGTTGTGGTTTTACTGGTAAACTAACAGCCAGATGCCATGCTCTTTCTTTTGGGGGCGGGGGCAAAAAAGAAAGGGAGACAAAGAGGGAAGACCGAATCCATGTTTATTTATTTTTTTTGGCGGGGGGGGGGGGTGTTTGGGGGCAATTCTTCCCCATGAATTTAGGGCTACCGAATAAACTAGGGGTTCATGTGCCGGGTTTGTGGGGTGTAAACAGGCAGCCTTCCTTCGCCTTGCGAAGAGGGTCTGCATTTCCAACCTAGGGCAAGCTCGCTGGGGTAAAAGGAGCTCGCATGGCGAGGGGTACTGGGATCCCATTTGGCCGTGGGGCAAAGCCAATGGTATCCCATTTTGGGGTAGGTGCACCACCCAATTTGAGTTGGGATTGGGATGTTCACTGGGGGTACGGGCTTTTGACCCAACGGAAACCCACAGGTAGTGGGTTGAAGTCGAGCGGGGGAAACCCACCCAAGAGTTGAAAGGGGGCGTCCTTGCTGGAAATCTTGATATGGAACTCTAACTTTGTGGATTGGCCTCCGAATTAACATGGTGCGATGCACAGTTGCTCCTGGAAAATGGCTGGTCTTTTGTAGGACCTTAGCCACTTAGACCTTTTGGAAAGTAACCTTCTGCTCAGGTGGGAAGAGCATCCAAGTGTTGGAAGACTGCTTCACTTTTTGAAGAGGGGCATTTGTGCACCCAGCCGCCTTCATGGGAGGTCCATGCGGACCGTCGTGATATCAGAGAAAATCGCCTCAAGTGGATCACTAGGATACAACCATGATTCGTATGGTCCTCCTTTGATTCATCCAAAGTTGACGGTAGAAGCTGTTTGAGTGCCTTCTTTCAAGGCAGGCGATCTCTACGTGTTTGCCATTTGACAGGGGTCACTAGATTGACCCATGTTTCTTTTTCGCATGGAGGGAATATGAGCTTTGCTCCAATTTTCCAGCCGTCTTTGGTTTCAATTTGGGGTTTTACATGTGTGGACTATCTAGAGCCTGGAACCCTCTAAAATTATGCTGTTCATTG
Source organism: Effrenium voratum (assembly GCA_963377175.1). Taxonomy (NCBI): domain Eukaryota; class Dinophyceae; order Suessiales; family Symbiodiniaceae; genus Effrenium; species Effrenium voratum. The sequence continues at coordinate 94,904 of CAUJNA010000721.1, read as the reverse complement.
CGGCCAGCACGTACCATGGCCTTGGTTCAGGCAGATACTGTAAATGGAATCCGGTCCAGTTTTCCGTGCAGGGTTCCAAGTCGGGGGTCATTTCCCTTGAGCCTACAGTGGGCTGTGACAAATTGGGCCTACATCGTTGACAGCCAATGTCATCCTTAATTAGTTTCCGTGTTTAACCTGTCCGGAGTCCCCTCCCCCCCACAACAAAGATTAAGAAGTACATCTCAGCACAAAATAGCAGAAACAACGGCATTAGGCCCTTCAGGCTGCGGGAGAAACCAAACAAGAAAGACCAGCGGTCACAACACAAATGTGTGTTTCCAATGGGGGGACGATGGGCCATCTGAAATGGGGGGTTGCATTTTGGGAATGGCCGTGGAAAGCCCGAAATCGGTGTCCATTCTTTCGCCATCCAAAGAGAGTGTCCCTTTTTATCGAGCTGTACTTCCCCCATTATTTTCATGCATCTGTCTTGTCAACAGCTCGGTGAATGACGGCACTTGGTCTGAGCCTCTTCGCAGGATGACTACGGGCGCCCTGGTATCGATGTGTCCCCTGTGGGCTGGAGCCGGAACCGACATTGCGTTTCTACATTATTTTTCTTCGAGAGGGAGAAGATGTCTGTTTCTTTTCGGGGTACATGTTGCTAAAGCAACATAAGATACACCCTGTCGTGTGACGATGGCATCCACTAGGGGCAGAAGAGGTGATCTTTGCGGCTGGCAAAAGATGAAAGATTGTGGATGTTTTGCTCGGACCCGCCGGTAGTTCTATGCATGTTCACGAGAAGACTTTCAGGCTTTAACCACCACAAACGCACTATGTTGTGGCCAAAGGGGCTCAGTACTTCATGAGGAATGCAGGATTGTTCAGCCTCTTTTGAAATGTCTAGATGTGTTTACTGCTTGCCCTTGTTTAGGCTATGAACACTCATCTTCCATTTGCTCCAACGCCAATGTCTGAGGCGCACGCAAACTTTTCGGGTACCCTTGATGGGGTGGTTTGACAAGGCCGCCAAAGGCAAAATCATGTTTGTTTGTTTTGTTGGGGGGGTTATTTTCACCTGCTGGAGTCCTTGCGTTTGTCCATCTTGGTCAAGGTCCCAGGAGGAGCACAGCGGATTTCTTGGGCACTTGATTGGGTACACATCAATGATTCCGGCCAGACGGCTTCACGGATTCCGGAACAAAGTTATGGATATTCCATTTGCTTCGTATGTTTTGTATTTTCCCTTGCTGGTTTCAAAAGGGCATCTATCTGTGCTGGATATACATATGTATACATTTATATGTGTTTGTTCTTTTCCAGAGAGCGAACAAAAACAGGTCCCAGGAGGATAACAGCGGATTTCTTGGGCACCTGATTGGGTACAAATCAATGCTTCCGGCCAGATGGTTTCACGGATTCCAGAACGGAGTTATGGATCTTCCATTTGCTCCGTATGTCACGTATGTTTTGTATTTTTCCTTGCTGGTTTCAAAGGGCTGCCAAAAATATGTTTACTAGTGGACAAACTATTAAAACTGTTTTGAACAGAAAATGTTTAGTCACTAGTAACTTGCAATCGTACAATTAATTTTACAATGATGATTCAATAAAAGCACATTAGTGCTTCTCTGACTGGATATAAATATATACATACATGTATAAATACAGTTGCATGTATATATATATATATATAGATATGCATATATGTTGTTGATTTTTTTCAAGTGGGCAAACAAGCAAAGGAACATAGCCTAGCGGTGCGTCGCCTTTTGGGTTGAATGGCTGAGGACGATGGCCGGAGAGGCGCGGAAAAGGAAAGCGAAAGTGGGTGAGATGTCAAGCTCTTCATTAGTGGTTTCCGGTGATAGCTTTACATTCTTTCATTTGACCATTAGGAAAGCCAAAACAAATGACTTTCACTCGGGCAAAGTTGCACCCATGGTCAAACCTAAATATTGATCAAGCCCCAAATGAAAGACTTCCACAGCCCACCCCCCAGTCCTAAACCGTGGCTGATTCATTTGGGAATAGCATTACCTGTTATCAAAGACTTCCACATGACCCTTGGAGCATCATCACGACGAACAATTCCCTTGGAATTTGCTTGAAGGGAACAATAAGTTATAGGGGTTATGACTCCTACTACCGTGGATTGACGAAATGATGCACCGCTTCAAAGTCATGGTTGAAACCACTGTTTGTTGGTATTTACTGGGGAATCGAATCATTCTATGGTTGCTCAGGTGATGCAAAATGGATTTCGTCCATCCACAGTCAGTATAAATGGGGGATGTTCCCTCCAAAAGTGATGAATCCCCACTGAAAGGGGACACCCCCTGTTAATCAACCAGGGGTTCATTAATTTGGGGTCAACATAAGCTGCACCGAATTCCTGGTTTCTTGGACTTTAAGCTGTTTGGGTTTGGACCATTCCAGTGGTACACAAAAGCCTTAGACTATTTTCTGGCCTGTCCATTCAGGAATGTGGGATTCTGATCAGGGATCCTTCTCTCCGGAAAAACTGGGCCAAAGCCCAAAGCTTTTGTTTCTCCTTTGTGAAGAGAACGATGTGTGAAGAGAATCTTACCTCTTAAAAACACAACTTTTCAACTTTTTGGGGGTAACATGGGCTATATGGCTGAAGATTAACTTCCCCAGCGCTTGGAGTTTTAAGGGTAAAGGAATGGAAGCGAAATGAGCGCAGGCCGTTCAGGGGCTGCTGAAGAACCGCGTCGCCGTCGGAGTCTGAGAGCTTCCGGGGGGGATGTTTAATGCATGGGCAAGCGTTCACTTGGGTGAGTTTTTGCGAGGGCGCCCCAAATTGGGAGTTGGTTTTGGGCAAGACTCAAAGGAACATCGCCATTGGTTATTTTTCCTTTTTTGGGGTGGATTGGTCCGGGACCCCATTTTGACACATACCCACCTGCTTCAATCAGAAGATATCCAGTCTATGGTCCACTTGGGAGGGAAAACCATGTTAGATCTTAGTGTACATCGGGGTAGACCAGAGGTGGAACATCGGTATAGTGGACACGGGTTGCTCGGGTAGAGCATTAGCTTTCCCCCCTTGCGCCCGGGTGGAAGCGGGTTGGCGGGTTGGGGCCAAAAAATTCGGCGCTCTGCGCCCAGGGCTCGAAGGACAAGCGCGACTTTTGACCCTTCTTGGTGTTCCTGGTCCAATGTTTGCCTCATGCAGAGACCTTGGTTCCAAGTGTTATCTATTTGTGACATGAAACAGCACGTTTTTTCACTCTCAGAATTCGTTGGTGAGGTGCTCAGACCAACTGTGCCATGGTTGAACTGTTGTTTTTCATGGTCATGACTTAGCTTGGTTTTAGGGTACCCCACACAAACAAACGTAATTCTCCCCTTTTCGGATTGGTCAAAGAGAGCCTCCTCCTCGGCTCTCCGAAATCACCCTTGGATTGTCTCTTTGGTGTTCAGGTCGCACTCCAGAATCGTCCTGACAAAAACACTCTGCCAACAGCCTATGGCGACTAAAAGAAACAAGCAAACACACAAAAACACACCCACACACACATGTCTATCTCTTCTTCGTGGTTCCGTGGCCGGTTTTTTCTTCTCCGAAGCTCTGCCTGGCGTCTTGGCCCCGTTTCCCTTGAGGTCTCGGGCATCGCCACGGCGGTGGCGGGGCCGGCGGTGGGCGGGCTCCTGGGCGCCGGCATGCAGGCGATCGATGGGTTTCGACGGGTTTCGGTCGGTTTCGCTTCGCTTCGGGGAAGAGATGGGCGGCTGTAAAAATGGGGGGACATGGACATTGTGTGTCAACACTCTGGGTCGACTTCTCCAGTAGGGTCAGTTTCTTTATTCTCTTTCGACGGCAAAACAGAAACCCTTTGCAAATGGCGGTTGAAAGTTGAAAGGCGAAACCGAAGCAAAGTAGTTCTGAGAAGCCCTAAAACTGCCAAGCCTAGGTTTGCAGCAACGACCGTTTGGCCTCATACCGACAGCGAACAAAAGCCGTTTGGCGGGGCACAGAGATTGCCTCGCAAGCGCCTCGACCAGCCATCCGGTTCAACTTAGGTCTTGAGTTGTTGGTGGGTTTAGTGGTTGTGTGGCCGAATTTAGCCCACAAGTTGAACACTTTTACCAGGGGATCTGGGAACAAAACAGTGCAGAGTAGTGCTTATTCATGGTAGAATGCTACTAAAGGATTACTGAGAGGGGTCTTTTTTGAATGAATGGCAGCACGAAAAGGCAACCTTCCAAGAAAAGGCAATGAACAGGAAATGAAAAGGGCAAGCAAATCACGAACCCGTTTGCAAGGCCACCAGCACGTCATTGCGGCCTTTCCAAAACAGGTTGGTCCTGTTTTTTTTTTTTTTCAGGGGAAGGAAACGAGGAAGAAAAGAGTGGGGAAAAGGAGGGGAAGAACAAGTCCAGAAATTCCGGTCCACTCAGCGCCCAGCGTCTTTTTTTGCGCGACCGCTTGCCAAAGAACGTGGTAATTGACGGGCCATTGACGTGGAAGGCAAGCAGGGAGATTCCTCTAGATAAGCCAGCAGATTTGTCGGTGGCTGTCCACGTGCTTGATCCAAGTGCAAATTTGCCGAAGGGGCATCATTGTGCGCGGACCATTGGAGAATATAGCTAAGATGCCAGAAGAATGTTTCTGCTGGCATCCCTGTCAATAACACGTAGTTGGGTAAGTTCTTCAACTGAGGTCACAACCGCCTTGGCGTTGGTATGGTTAGCCGAGATGCATGAACCATGTCACAATGGCACTATGTCAAAGTTCCTAAGGGCCATTTGGGTGTGTTTGTTTCAGGGGTCCTGGTGTTTCCTTTAGTTTTGCTATAGAAACCAACCAAACAGGGGAACCCTAGAAAAAGACACCAATTTAAGTTAAAGTGAGCGTCCTTGTGGTTGGGTGATTTCTTTCAGGGAGAACTTGGGGGAGCCAGTTGCTGCTTGGATTGGTTAAGCCAAAGGAAAGCCACACATGGGTATGACCTTTATTTGGGAATCCTGAAAAGTAAACATCACGCACGGTGGGGGTTTGTTTGTGTCCGCCAACCATTGTTTTTCAGGAATTCCCTAGTTCACAGAGAAAAAACAGGTCCGACTTTTATAGACCATTGGCCAAACCCCGCGGTGCACACATAAGCGTTGTGTAATTCGTTGCATTGAGCTACTGGCAACGATAGACTGCAGAACTTGAGTCAAAATGCGCCAGTTGGACAGCTGGGACGGTCCTCAAGACCCAACCAAGGATCTTCTGTTGCATGGGTGTGTCCTAGGATTTACACCCTAATTCTTTCAAACAGGGGTCCCCAAGTTACATATGTTTATTCTTAGCTTTGTGTCTGGCAGATTCAAATACGCCCATAAGAACGAAGCTACGCCATGAAGGTTGATGTTCACTTGCCCAGTGGCGATGTTTGCTCCATAGAAGCTTCACCGACGACACTCATCAGCAAGCCGGCGCAGCAGCATTTCCAGCGCCGCTTGAAGCTCACTGCAAAAGGCCAGCAGCTCGAATTGACTGCCACTCAGCGAGGCCGGGTTTCAAGATGGGGACGTGGTGGCTGCTGTTGTGCTGCTGGGCAAACTGGCTGCCACCTGCAAGGCGTTCGCTTGGCATGGCCGGCGCGAGGTTGTGACCTGGGGCGATGCAGACTATGGCGGAGACAGTGTCGCCAACAACGCACGATAGACTTCAAAAGTTGTGAAGCTTCATGGGGAACTCATTCTAAGGCCCCACAAGTCACAAGACTTGTCTTTCTACAAGTTCCACTATCAATTTGAAAGGTCTGCGCTGGTAGACTTTTCCTTTTAAGGTTCTACTTGTCACGCTATCAGATTGAAAGCTTTTGCAGGTTGGGTAGGCTTTCCGTTTCGCGCGACAGTCTCAGAGATTTGCTAGTTCCCCAAACGCGGAACTAGCAAGCCTGGTTGGGGGTTGACTTCCTTGCGAAGATGGCAGGATGCACCCCCTAACAGGCTTGCTAGTTCCGGAAACGGAGGAACTAGCAAATGTCTGAAACGGTCAAAAAAGCTGTGAAGCTTCATGGGGAACTCATTCTAAGGCCCCACAGAGTCACAAGACTTGTCTTTCTGCAAGCTCCACTATCAAACTTGAAAGGTCTGTGCTGGTAGACTTGTCCTTTGCTCCGGAAACTGTTGCCAGCCAGGCGCAAGTCCAGCGCATCCAAGCAACTGTAAATGGTGCGTTTGCTGCCATTCTTGCATCTGGGCTGTTGTGACCTGGGGTGATCCACGAGATGGTGGAGACAGCAGGCAGGTGCAAGACAAGCTTTGGAATGTCCAGCAAATCCAAGCAACTGCCGGTGCTTTTGCTGCCATTCTTGAATCTGGGGCTGTTGTGATCCAGTATACGGCGGGGACAACAGCAAGGTGCAAGACCAGCTGAGGAACGTGCAGAACATCCAAGCAACTGTTTGCGCTTTTGCTGCCATTCTTATATCTGGGCAGTTGTGACCTGGGGTGATCCACACGTGGGTGGAAACAGCAGCCAGGTGCAAGACCTGAGCAAGGTCCAGAATCCAAGCAGCTGTTTGTGCGTTTGCTGCCGTTCTTGAATGTGGGGCTGTTGTGAGCTGGGGGGATCCACAAGCTGGCGGAGACAGCAGCCAGGTGCAAGACCAGCTGAGGAACGTCCAGCACATCCAAGAAACTCTAAATGGCGCGTTTGCTGCCATTCTTGGGGTGAAGCAGAGTGTGGCGGAGACAGCAGCCAGGTGCAAGAACAGCTGAGGTTGTAGTATTGCGCTGTTCTAGCATGGACGGCACAAATCATTCCGGATGCAAAAAGCAGGTTATTTCAGTTGGGTTCAGCATCCAAAGCGGCTTAAAGGTAGGGTTTGGCGCTTTTCTTTCACTAGTGCGATGTCAAAACACTGGACACGAGATTGGATGCGCCAAATCCGATCCTGGGTGGCCAGTACCCTTGCGAACTCGTGAAACCGAAGCCTGGCATTTTGTTGTTTCTTTTTTGCTTAGCCGTTCATCGAAAGTATCCATCCGCAAAGCTTGGCGTGGTTGGGATGGGTTGGTGGGTTGGGGTGGTTGCGGGTGCTGTTGTCCTGTTGTTCCTGGCCGAATTGAACTCTTGTGCATTCAACACGCTTGGCTTTCGGAGTCTCTTTGGGCGGAGGTTCAGGAGGTTCACTGGTGACATGTCCAGGCTGTGCAGTTGGAGGAATATGGGGCCCCACATCGCCCACCGCACTCCGCATTTGTCAAGTTGGGGTGAAACGGGCAAGAGTAAGAAGCCAAGAAACCATGCTAATGTTGACCCAGGATAAATAAACCCGTCCTATTATTAGGGGAGTGTTCCCTCTAAGAGTGGTCTGAATCCCGTCAAAAGGGGACCCCCCCCATTAATCAACCAGGGGTTTCTTAATCCGGCTTAACATTAACAGGCCCAGACACTCTGCAGTGACCACGTCCCTCCAGGCGTACTCCACGGAGCAATCGGGCAGAAGCGTGGGGTTCTTTGGATAAAGGGCCAAAAGGCGGCGCGATGGGGTAGGGCTCTGAATTTTTGCGCTTCTGTCTGGAAGTCACTCTGAACCAAGGGTGAGAAGACGCATGGCCTTTTTTCGTTTGGTCTTGAATTCCATGTGGGATGGCCCCACCGGTGCGGAAGCTAAGTCGTACATTGCGGGGGACTTACTTAGCATCATTCATCCAGATTTGTCTCACACTTGGCAATGAACATGAATCCCTCGTGACCCTTACAGCATACGGCTAGGCAAATCTGCATCGCTCGTCACGAGCATGTCGCTTGCAGGTCGTTTGCTCGGCCTGCGCAATGCTTGCGCGTCGCCTCGCGTCGCCTCGCGTCGCTTGCGTTTTGCTCCGTGTCATTGGGGTGTCGCTTGCGTGTCGCCTGCGCGTCGCCCCGTGTGGCTTGCGTGTCGCTTGCGTGTCGCTTGCGTGTCGCCCTGTGTTACGCAGACTGAAAATGCTGCTTTTTGGGGCCCAAGCTTGCATCTCGCTCGTGTATCGCTTGTGTATCGTCCCGTGTCACGTACGTCTCGGCTAATGTCATTCGCGTGCCGCCTTGCGTCGTACTCGCTTTGCCTCGTGTCGCTTGCGTGTTGCCCAGTGTCGCCTTGCGTTGTCCCATGTTGCTTTTGCGGCAGATTTTCAGGAGCCGTTCCAGATTCAGGCTCGGAATGGGGTGGCAAACAAACGAACAATTCTTATGACTGCTGAGCTTGGAAAACGCTTAGTAGATGTAAATGCCATGAATGGACTGAGAATGGTTATTAATTTATTGGTATTGGAATTGAAATGTTATCGATTATAATCTAAATAATTTTAAATATATAATAATTTAGATTATTGGAAGGGGAATTAAAATACTTATTTATATAAAAATAATAATTCGAAATACAATATTAATATTATTATTTATTTTATTTATTGAAATTTAATTAAAATATATAAATTAATTTTATTTTGGAATTATATTCTTAATATATTTATAAAATGAAATTTTAGATATTATTTTATATATATATATAGAATTTAAATAATATTGAAATATATTGATTTTAATTTTAAGATACTTAACATTATTTTATTCTTTTATAAATTGGTATGGTTTTGAGATTGTACTTTTCATGTATTGGTAAGTCGTTGTAGTAGTATTTCGGCCGAATTGTCGTGTTTGTGGCGACTGGTTATGCTTGTGTCGGTCTTTTCTTCGTGGCACAAGTTCCCGCTTTTTCACGCGGCTTGGAAGGCGCCAAATTTTTGCGAAATTGTGGGCGGTGTTTAATAATTTTGCTTGGAATTTCCGTGGCATAATCCGGTTAAATTTTCCCGGCGGCGCGGTTTTTAGTTATTCCCACAAATTTCTTTAGAATTTTTTGAAAAAAAAATCGGACTAAATTTCGGGGAAATTTGAGGATTTGTCCGAATCGAAATTTCTCGAAAATTTCTTGCCGGGTGTTGCCGTATCTTTGCCTCTCTCTCTTTGTGGTTCGTAGTCTATTTCCGTGTGTCCGTATTTATTTGTTTCGTATTCTGTTTTTTTCTCTGTTTATTTTTGTATATCCTTGTGTATCCTAATCTGTTTCTTTTTGTTGTTTGCGCCTCTTTGTCTCTATTTGTTTGTTTGTGTCTCTCTGTCTCTTGGGTTGTCTCCGTTTGACTATGTGTCCGTATTTATCGTTCGTCTCCATTTGTTTATGTCTTTTTGTGTTTCTTTGTTTATTTCCGCGTGTCTGTATTTGTTTGATTGGTAATGTTTGTATATCCCTGTTTTTGTTTTTATCTTTCTGTCTGCGTTTGTTTTTGCGGGTTAAGTCACACAGATGACATATTTCTGCGTTGCCGCGTGCCGCATCTCCCTCTTTCCGCTTGCTTCTTTTCGTTTTGTCTTTCTTTTCGCTTCTGATTGTTGTTATTATTGTTTTTGCTTGTCTACCTGCTTCTTTCTTTTTCTTTTTTTTTCTCTTTCTTTGTTTCTCTCTCTCTTTCCTTGGTGCCATTTTATTGCCTATAGGATGAGGAATAGCTTGCTTAGGTCTTGCTGAGGCACTCTTGGGGAATTATTGCCTCTATTTCGGCCCTCTTGTTATGGGTCTCTTTCTCTCTCTCTCTCTTTCTCTTTCTTTTCTTTCTTTCTCTCTTTTATTCCCTCTTTCTTTATCTCTCTTTCTCTTTATTTCTCTCTCTCTCTCTCTCTTTTTTTCTCTCTTTCTTTCTCTCTTTCTTTCTCTCTTTTTATCTTTCTCTCTTTTTCTTTTTCTCTTTTTTTGTTTTATGTTGTTTTTCTTTTCCTCTTTATTGTTTTTATTGTTTTTGTTTTTTTTTGTTCTGTTTCCTTCTATGTTTTTCTTGGTGTTCCTTTCTTTTTCTTTCTTTTTTGATTTTTTAATTGGTATTGTGGTTGATGGAATTAACGTTTTTTAGATATAATAATAAAAAAGGGTAGATTATATATGTTTTATATTTAGCGGTTTTCAATTAATATATAATTTATTTATATTAAAAATATGTATTCTTTTTTTATTTAAAACTATGCTAGTAGAGCCGGCGAAGCCGGTGTGCGGAAGTGTTAAAAATATAAAAACTATAATTATCTTTATCTTTCTTTTCTTAACTCGTTTTCTCCGTCATTCTTCCTTTCTACCTTTGTTTGCTTCCTCCCTTCCTTCCTTCTTTCTATTTGTGTTTTCTTTCTTTATTTCGTTTGCTTGTTTATTTATCTTTCTCTACCTATCTATCTACCTAACTACTTATCTATCTATCTCTCGTGTTATCTATCTATCTGCTTATCTATCTGTCTATCTATGGCTCTATCTATCTTCTCTATCTATCTCTCTATCTCTTTGTCTTTCTCTGTCTATCTATCTATCTATCTTGCTCTTTCTCTATCTATCTATCTATCTATTTACCTCTCTGTCTATGTATCTATCTATTTATCTATTTATGTATTTCTCTATCCATCTAATTATCTATTTATCTATATCTCTATCTCTCTTTCTATCTATGTCTCGATCTATCTCTTTATCTATTTGTCTATTTATCTTCTGTTGGTTTATCTATCTAATTATTTATTTTTCCATATATCTCTCTATTTGTCTTTCTTTTTATCTTTTTATCTTTCTTTTTATCTTTTTATTTCTCTATCTCTCTTTATTTCTATTTATTTATCTCTTTATTTCTTTCTCTATCTATTTCTATTTATCTATCTATCCATTTATCTCTCCATCTATCTCCCGCATATCTATTTATCCATCTATTTATTTACTTATTTGGAGCTATTTCTTTATTTATTTATTTATGTATTTTTTTATGTTTTTATCTATCTACTTATTTATTTTGGTCTCTCTATCTATTTATTTATTTATTTATATATATTTCTAATTATCTATAGATTTATTTTTTATCTATCTCTTTATCTACTTTATCTACCTATTGATCTATCTCTCTCTATCTCTGTTTCTATCTATTTATTTATCTCTATTTATCTATATATATATATATCTATTTATTTGTTTGTCTATCTATTTGTCTGTTTATCATATTGTTTTCTATTGATTTATATCTATCTCTCTTTATATTTATCTATCTAGCTATTTATCTATTTATCTATTTATCTATCTACTTATTTATCTATTTATATTTTTTTTTCCTATATATTTGTCTTTTTTTCTCTCTTTCTATATTTTATATCTTTCTCTCTATTTATCTCTTTATCTCTCTCTGTTTGTTTATCTATTTACTTGCTTTCTCTCCCTCTTTCTATCTCTAGCTATCTATCTATCTCTCTCTTTCTTCATTTATTTTTCTATTTCTGTCTCTATTTCTTTCTATTTATCTCTCTAGCTATCTCTCTATCTATCTATCGATTTATTTATTTATTTATGTATTTCTCTGTCCATTTATTTACTTATCTATCTATATTTCTATCTCTTTTTCTATTTATTTGTCTATTTGTTTCTTTGTTTATTTATTTATTTATCTATTTATTTATTTATCTTTTGACGATTTTTTTCTCCTTTTTATTATTATTTATTTATATATATTTAGAAATATATATATATAATTGAATTTATTTACTTATCTAATTAATTATTTATTTATTTTCTTTATTTGTTTTTGTATTTACTTATTTCTCTAGTTATTATTATATTTATTTATCTATTTATTTCTCTATTTATTTATATATTTATTTATTTATCTTAATTTTCGCTAGCTTTTATTCATTTATCCGTGTATTTATCTATTTATCTATTTATTTACCTACTTCTTTTATTTATATCTTTTATCTATATCTTTATTAATTTATCTATGTTTATATTTATTTATCTATCGATTTCTCTTTCTATTTATCTACTTACCTACCTATCTATTTATCCTTCTATTTACATTTAGATTTATATTTATGCATATATATACATATGAATCTATTTGTTTATATGGAAAACTAATTGTTTGTCTACCTTTCTTTGTATTTATTTGTTTATCTCCTTATTTATCTATTTATTTACTTATTTATTTATCTATTTCTCTATATCTCTATCTATTTATTTATATATCTATTTATTTATCTATTTATCTATCTCTATTTTCTCTATCTTTTATCTGTTTATTTATCCGTTTATCTCTTTATTTATCTACTTACCTGTTTTATCCATATTTCTATTTATCTATTTGTCTATTTATCTATCTATTTATCTATACATGTATTTATCTCTCTCTATTTATCTATCTAATCTATCGATCTATCTATCTATTTATCGATCTATACCTAAACTAATGAAAATGCCGCGCTTGCCACGAAATCTGTATTTGACCTTGCGAAAGTGTTATGCCTGCCACGAATTTTGCACTTGACCTTGCGAAAGTGCTGCGCCTGCCACGAAATTTGTATTTGATCTTGCGAAAATGTTGCGCCTGCCACGAAATCTGCACCTGACCTTTCGAAAACGCAAACCTTGCGAAACCTCTGCGTTGCCGTGCCAATGGGCCCGGCGCTCCGATCAGACGCCGCGGACAGGCTAGCTTTCGCGTCTTCGGAGACGCTAATTTATGCACAGCGCCACGCTTTTTGCGACTTTCTCATCTCCAAAAATGCCGATTCACGCATAGGACCATATTTTTGCGACTTTCTCTTCCCCTGCCACACGCGCACGCATTTTTTCTCGCGGGCTTATTCCAGAGCTAGCTTTTAATTAATTGCCATAACACGGAAATTCCTTTTAGATTTCCTTTGATTATGATATATTGAATGGAATAAATTTTGTATATATATCTTTTCTATTAATTTATATATTTTTAAAATTAAATATATATATTATATTATTATATTTTTGTAATTTTTAAGATAATTTTTTTATATATATTCCCGAAACCCTTAATTATCTGGTTTTGTCCACCTGCGTATTTGTATTCATGGCCAGCAGTCGTAAATGTTAGTCCAATCTAATTAATTCTACAAATATTTTTAGGATCCAAGAGATCTTTTTTTATTAGAAGATATTAGAAGGCACCAAGCGGAAAAATTAACTGGACAATATATTAAGAAATCGCTTTTTACACCTTGTCCCCGCCAAAAGTCCGACAGCGCTAAATGTGTCTCCGCTGTCGAATAAAGGCCTTTTGGCTAGGCTCTACTAATGCATCCTAAGGATGCAAACCTGCACTTGACTAAGAAGAGCGGCGTTGGCTTCCAAAAAGCAGTTCAATATCCTGAGCAAAAAAATCAGCCGGATATCCCAATATATTTATTTGTCGAAACCACAAATATATTATAGGCTCGATATAAGGATGCAAAATTGCAATTGACTAAGAATTATGGCATTGCTTCCAAAAAGCAGCTCAGAATCCTAAGCAAAACAATTAGGCGAATATCACGATATATATATATTTAGAACAAAAATTACATATTCAAGATTTGATGGGGTTCTGCTAATACGTCAAAAGCACTAACTTCCGAAAAACAGCTCAGAATCCTGAGCAAAGCAATCAGGCGGATGTCACAATATGTGTCTTTATAGATCAAAATAAAAAGCTTTATTAATGTGCCATAAGCATACAAACCCGCAATTAATCAAGAAGTGCAACGCTAGCTTCCACAAAACAATTTAAAATCAATCGGATATTGTGGTGTTTATCTATCGAAAACAATATATATATATATATTTAAGACTCGATAGGGTTCTACTAATATATCACAAAAATGCAAACCTATACTTAGCCAAAAAATATAGAATTAGTCGAATATCATAATATATTTTTTTATCGAGAAATATAGATGTATTTAAGGCTTAATAAAACCCTACTATTACCCCACAAAAATATAAACTAAAAGAAACTAAGAGATAAGAAACAAATCTATCGCAAACCCAAAGAAATATTTCTTAGAACCGACATCACAATAGAGACAAGCGGGAAATACGACCCCGGAGCTAATATCATAATATCATAAATATTACAAAATATAAAACATATAAATGCGAAAAACACGACCCCGGAGCCAACATCACAATATCTAATACATAAATAAGAAACATAACCCTAAAATCAATATTATCATAATCAACGAAATTAAAAACAAGAAAACAAAAAAAAAATAAACCCCAAAATCGGCATTATATGTTTTAATTCGTTATCTCTCAAATTAATCCCCCCCCAATATTTTGTTATTTAAGAAATAAAAACGCTCTATACAAATTATTCGACACAAATATTACCTATACTTTCGAAAAACATTTCATATATATATAATATATTTAAACATTATAATATTCCAATAAATATATTTAAAATAACACATATTATTTTTTTACATATATCAATAATACCAATCCCCATAAATAATTCATTCTAGAATATCAAAATTACACAAAACAGTATCATTTGTTTATTCTCGACCAAACAAATCTCTACAAAACATCGCACGCACATCACAAAACTCATAACCATATAAATCAAAATCATAATTTTCATCAAATGCATTCGATCCTAGCCCACTACCCTTCCTCCCAAAAAAATCGTTATACATAAAATTTTCTATACATATTATTCCTTACCAACAATTCTCATAAATATTATTCCTCGCAAATAATTCTCCATTATAATTCGATATAAAAATTCTTATAATAATAACTCTATACAATAACTCTAATATTAATTACTAATTCCCATAAATCCAACAACGAATCCTTCGCCATACTTTCGAAAAAAACAACAACAATAAAAACACAACACATAGAGAAACACAACAACTTATATATTTATCAAAATTAAACAAAAAAGACAATATACATTTCAATAGATTCAAATAATTAAACATCAACATAATTCAACATAACACAACACTACGAAAGAGAGAAAAAAAGAGAAACAGAAAGAACAAAAAAGAAAGAGACAGAGAGAGGAAAGAAAGAGGAGAAAACAAGAGGGGAAAAAGAGAGAGGGGAACAAAAAGAGGGAAGAGAGAGAGGAGAAAGAGAGAGGAGAAAGAGAGAGGAGAAAGAGAGAAGAGAAAAAGAGAAGAGAAAAAGAGAGGAGAAAAAGAGAGGAGAAGGAAAGAGAGAGAGAAAAGAAAGAAAGAGAGGAAAGAGTAGAAGAAGAATCCCAGAACGAAATCAACCCGAAACCATACACGCTCAGACTTTTATGCGGACCAGCTTAGAGCCTCGTGTCGCGGGTATATGCAAGTTGAGATACAACAAGCTACAAACTGGTCACACATCAGGTGGTTAGTTAGTTTTACAAACCACATGCAAATGAAAGGGGGTACATGGCGACTTGCAAACTTCAGATCTGTTTGCATTTATCATGCCTCAAAATTGAAAACTCCATGTCTGTTCCGAAGCTTCGTACGGTTTCTCTCTCGATTCGGCACTAGCCTACGCAAGGCGTTTGGTACGAGGGTGACCGATCATGAATGTGGCCACATTCAGCTGTGCGGTGCCAGCGTTTGCCGCTATGAGTCACGTAAATACCATTTGATGGCAAATCATTTGAAATTAACCTCTCGTCATGCACACATCCAATGAAATACCCAAGCACTCCTGTGCAAGTAATAAAAGTGCAATTCACGCAGCCAAAGAAATCATCATTCCACACAACGAAAAATACCAAATTCGATGCAATCGCCGCAAATGAGAAAATACACATCTTGTGCAGATGCTTCTGCAAGCCAATGCTTAATAGATATCCGAAAATCGGAACGCAACACGTGCTACACATTGCACTGACAACAATGCACATGAATACCAGAAGGAAAATGCTCTGATCCATCCCGTCATGGCTCAAGCTCTGTCTGAGGAAAGCACGTGTCCTTCGCTTCCTTGCGCCTGCGCCGAAACCAGAATAGGGTTGATGATGGTCTGCACAGAAGCGGGATGAGAATAGTTCTGCTTAGAAAGACGCTGCACCTTATCTTAGCTGCAGCGTTGTTGGCTTGCGCCTTGTTCTCCAAAACCTTGTAGTCAGTGCAACCGATTGGCTCATCATTTCCATCCACACACCCTACCAAGTACAGGAGGCCCCGAAGTCTCGCCTCAGCCAGTGCTTCTGTACCCACTTTAGCGGGATTTCGTATTCCCGAAATTGCAAACACTCTCTTTGCACTTCGGACATGTCTCGAGTTGGCTCCGTTTTCGGTACATTTTCAACACGCTGCTTCTTCGCTGGCTGGCTTTGTCCCTCGTCTTGTCTCTCATTTTGTTTCTTTCGGCACTCGCGCTCCATACCTGCAGTTTCCGGTTTCCGGCCACCACCTTTGCCATGTTGTGTGCGAAAGCGCTGCGCTGGTCTTTGCCCTTGCCGCCTTTGCTGTCACCTCCGTTCCCTTTTGCTGTGAGGGTTTTGATTGTGCTGAAGGTCATGCTGTTGGTACTTGCCTTTCCCTTTGCTCTTGCCTTTACCCTTCTTTCCTTTGCCCTTTCCCTTGATCTGGTCGACCTGCATAGGCATGGGGCCATCTGATGCGAAAGAAGAGCTCACTGTGTGTTCAATCATTCATATTGCACAACCCAGCCACGAACCTCAACGTAAGTGGTTGTGGGCTTCAACTTGATCTGCGCTTGACTCTTGAGGGGTTCCGGCAAAGCTTAAACAACAGTTGCAAGAGCCATGTCATCCGAATATTTCTGGCCTGATGAGTTCTCATAGACCTTGATGTATTCCTGAAACTGAACCAGTTTCTCATGCAACGTGCGACTTGAATCAAAGGCCGTATAAGAAGGCGCCAAAGACCCAGCACGTTGCTGCGGTTCCATCTCATTGCGCAAGATTCGAAAAGCTTCAAAGCAGTTTCTCACTTCTGCATAGGGCTTGATCAAAAGCAAAGGTCGATTCCGTAATTGACTAGCCAAAACAGAGTACAGTTGTGCGGAACGTGTCCGAGTGGCCTCCGT
>CAUJNA010000721.1:65539-75539 GCA_963377175.1 Effrenium voratum | reverse complement strand
CGAAATCATCGCAAGCCCCTGCCCTGGAGATGCGCGCATGCCTTTCTCACTTGCCCCAAGGACCTGGAAAAAGGTCCAGCTTCGGCAAGTGAGATTCAGCTTGGGAAACAAATACCATGCAGACAAAGCCCCATTGCAGCTTTGGGCAAGGGCAGAACCCACGAATGTTGACCCAGGATTAAATAAACCCCTCCCATTATTAGGGGGGTGTTCCCTCCAAAAGTGATGAATCCCCACTAAAAGGGCACCCCCCCTATTAATCAACCAGGGGCTTATCAATCCGGGGTTAACATTACAATCGACTCTCAGAATTCTATCGCGGGCAAATGGCGACATCTCAGGCGCGTTTCGCAGCCAGTCCGGCTGGAGGATGGGCGCACGGCATGTCTGCACACTTTTCTGGGGCCAAGTTGTGGAACGCGGCGAAGGAAAAACGATTTGGATGAAAAGCTCCCCAAGCCCTCAGGGAGGTCCGTCAACTAACCTTAATTCGAAGTCCAGCCAGTTTCGAAATTGGAGGGCTGCGTCCGCAAAAAATGTGGGACTTTAAGAGCGCTTGAATCGTGATTTCCCTTCTACACAACATCCGAAAGGAAAGACGACACTCCAATGTTGGCCCTGGAAAAGCTAAACGAGCAACAAGGCTTTACCCTTGTGACCTTTCGCGAGTGATCTGCAGTTTAGCATCATTTGCGCAGTTGATTTGAGCAAACACATTTTGATCGCACCGGAGTTGCACATGCCTCATTCAATAAACACGTCAAAACCAAAATGGCTCACAAGCGGCCAGCTAACATGGGCATGATATAAACCATGGTTCTGACAAACACGGATGGCTTCAAAGGGACTCAGACCCTTGCAACCGATAGGTTTTGATGCTTTTGGACCAGAGAGGCTTGGAACAAATCAACTAAAAAAGCCCAGGTATCCCCCACACCCTCCCTGAATGCCTCAAACTACCCCTTACCACCTATCTGGGCAGAGACCCCATCTCAGCTGCAATCTGATTGTAATCTCCCTGAATGGATAGTCCCCAAAAAAACCCGACACACGCGTGTTTATCACCAAAATGACCCAACCATAGAAACGTCCACGACTCAATCGAAGGCCGAAACTTTCGCAGCCGGGTGACACTTCAGAACGCGGCCACTTGCCTTTGGCAGGTGGCGACGTCTAACTGCGCCTTGTGCGCCATCACCTGCCAGGCAAAGCATGGAGCCCTACACAGCATGTCAGCTGGCATGGGGTCTTTCACGCTGCTGCCCAAAAGGCCCAGAAATAAAAGTTGGTGATCAGCTTTTGCGGCCATGACTAAAAACGGACCAAATACAAAAACCAAAAGGTCAACAGCTCAAGGTCGGCTTTGGTCAACTAAGATTATCAACTTGCGCAGCAGCACACTATGTCCTGTATCCAGCGGTTCCAGAACAAATTTCGGAGCGGACTCCCTGTAGTGGTGTTTCCCAAATGATGGACCCGTCTTGGTTAGCATGCAAAACCAACCACGTTAGGGGATTGAGAAAAACGGCTTCATGACAAAACAAAAGGCAAACAATCTAAAGATGCGACCTTTAGGCCATCCTTGTCGCCCGACTGTGCTGCCTTTTTGGGTTGCCTTTCCAGTTGGAGCAGTGTCATTTGGGGTTGAAGTAGGCCCCCCCATAGTGAGTGGTCCAAAGGTCCAAAAGAAGGGTACGTCTGGTTCAAACCCCAGGGTTTGACAAGTACATTTGGCTTTGTCAAAACATGCTTCCAGTCACCGCTAAACGCAACTAGAAATCAAGTTCGGACAATTGGACAAAACCAAACACTGTTTGGACATGTCCGGAGATGCCACAACCCGCCCCCAAACAGCAGTATCAAGTCTTCAAGAACTCAGCGACAAACAAACCACATTCTGCAAATCTTGAGATAATTTCAACAGCCGAATTCATAATTGGATCTGCAACTTGGTTGCTGTTGACCCCTCTGCAAAAAGTTGAACTTTTTGTGGGTTTAGTGGAAAACCCATTGATTTCAACCAACAAGTTAATCTCACTTGCCCGAAGGACCTGGAAATAGAAGGTTAACCTTTTGGGGTCATGACTAAAAATAGACCAAACCCGGAAAACTAAAAGGTCAAAAGGTCGGCTTTGGGCAAGTAGGTAAAGCCTAAAGATCCAACCCAATAGCAGTCAAGGCAAGTAATGGACCTTTGTCATGGCAGCTGGCTTTTCCCCCCTGATCCGCCCGGGCCTCCGCTTGGGCACAGCTGGGCCTGGCACTTGGCAGAAAATGACCCCAGCCCCACACCCCAAAGCCACAAAAGACGGGGAGGCCTACATTCTCCATGTCGTCTCCTCTTGTACCCATCAAAAGGAAAGCCATTAGAAAGTAGACGACACCATTCCCTCAGTTTCGTTTAGACATCCCAGCCTACATTGAGCTCGTCACCCGTGGATTATGCCGAGAGGCGCCCAAGCGCGAAAAAGGATTGGCGAAATCCAGTTGCATCCACAAATGTTGCCTACATGGGCTGTCCTCTCCCCTGCTAAAGGTTGAGGGAACCGGATGGCTGAGAGCCACTTCAAGATGCAATGGTCTCTGCTGCAACCGGTGACCCGAAGGGACACAGAATTACATCCCTTGGGTTGCACAAGAGGCAAGGGCGGAATGCATTTCATCGTTTAGGTTCACTTGTATTTTAAAACTACCCCAAAGTGAGATGTCATGTGCAAGCCGACAGTTGGCCAAATGCTAGCAATCAGATGAGTTGATTGCAACTACGCTATTAAAATGGAACCTGAAGCTTAAAATCGGAACATGGTCCAAACCAGGACCCCCCGAACGTCAGGTTCCAGCCACCCCTCTTGACCTTTCCAGTCTCAAGACGCAACATGTCGGACCTGCAGGACATGTGCCACGGATGGACAAAGCACCAGGGATGGTCCCCCTTTGCTTCCCATGTCCTCTGATCCTTTCCTTGGGGAGAGCCCTCTTTTGGATGGTTTTGAAGGGAAAACCGATCAGACAATTTATTATTTTGGAGGCTCCAAGATGATTTTGACACAAACTCCAAAGGACATCAACCCCATGAAGGGCGTGCCGGCGCTTGAAGAAAACCCCCTCCGGAATCCCCTGCAGTGCATACATGCGTCGCCTTTAAGGTGAAGAAACAAGTAGAACTACAGCCTTTGGTTTCGCGGTGAGCGAAATTGAGCCAAACGTTGCACACCCTGCAAACAAGCCAACTTTTGCTGATTGAAAGGGGGAATGAGAGAAAACCGACAAGGAAAATCACCTTGACATTCCATTGCTTCCTGTGATGCCTGGGCCAGTATGCACCGGCAACCTCTGGAAGGCTCGAAGGACTTTTTGCTCAGACTTCGGTGTTGCTTATTCTTGGAACACAGAAAAAGAATTGTGCATTGTTTCCTTGGGAACTATCACACCATTGCCCACCCGCTGTTGCTTTCCGAATCCATTTCTCCCCCTTTGGATCTCCTGTTCAATGGGCAGCTGAAACTGGCACTTTTCCAAAATTGGAAGCGGATATCCTCCACCCAAAGGGTCTGTCTCCTGAGTGTCGTCTCTGCTTTTCTTGGCAAACGACTTGAGTCACTTCCAACGACCCAGAAACGCAGTCGCCTGCCTACATCGATTCTTCCTCCTGGCGAAAAAAGGAGCTTCAGATCGGCACCGGCACGGGCTGAAAGTCTTCGCTAGTTGCTACCAGGCCTCCCATTTTTGACGACTCCCACAATGGCTTGAACCCAGGGGTAAGTCACGTACCCCAAAACAGGGAACTCCTGAATTGAAGTGCATTTGTAGGTAGTCAAAAAAATGGAACCCTGGTTAGTTGCTGCTGCAAAGTCAGAGTTGTGGAACATGACCTTTTCTGTGATACCAAAGCGGGATTCCCATCCACATGGCTATGATCTTTCAGTGGGCTTCCAGGTGCAGAACCGGGTTTGAAACACCACTATTTGCTGCAAGGGCGAAGCGTTCATTGAGAAGGCGTTCTAGGCTGCCACTCAAAATGAAGAGAACCAAAAGTGCAAAATCAAATTCTGCTACGCACGTCCTTTGGCAGAACAGAGCCTGTGGTTTCGAACATAGCAAAGGGCGCATCATGTTATAGGGACATAGTTCACGTGTATATATGTATATATGAGAATGCATCGATACATGTATACACATTGCCCGTTTACATTGTAATCAAGCGTGTAGACTTATGTTTACATATACATACGCCTGCGTGACACGGGACAATATGCCGGGTACGTGGTTGAGCCCTCAAAATATCTGAGGCTCACGTCTGCCGGCTGCTTGCAAAGTAGCAATCCGCTGGCTAGCTCTCGGAAGATCAGATTTGGAAGAGGTAGTTTCAGATACGGTCCTCCAGTAGAGAGGATAGAATAAGTTGGTACAACTTATTTTGGTAGTCCATTCTAGTAGGGAACCCCTCCCAACCAAAAACGAAACGGTAAAAGGGCACCTAGCTGGGGGACCTAACATATGTACCGGGGACTCATAGATAACAGGCACCAAGGTCACCAAGCCAAGCACCAAGCCCGCAGCTCCCAAGGCTCCTGCTCTGCGAGCTCCCGAATCTTTTGCTCTGGCGGCTTGAAGGGCTTGCGCTGCAAGCCTCAGTGATTCGAAGGCTCGTGGCGGAGGTTTGAGGCGAGTTGCATGGTAGGATGGTTCACTTCTTCCGGCCTTTTGCTTGTTCCTCGATTTTTGCGAGGGCCCAGCCACAAGGCGAAAGGGGTAGCTCAATGTCCGCGCACTCCCATGCGCTCCCATGCGCATGGACACACATCCCAAAATTGGGCCCCCAATCTACCACTGGAGGTCTCAGGGTCCCATGCTGCCGAGTGAGATTCGGGTGGATTTGACACATCCCTTTAGTTTCCCCAAGAGGCCTTGGGGTGCTATGGTCGTCTCTCTCTCGCTCTTATCGTTGTCGTCTGCTTTCAAGAGGGGGCCACATGCCAAGGCAGCCACGAGGGGCCGGGAGTCTCACGGCGGTAAAGGTGTCAGCGTTATTGCCCCAGGGATGTTTTTCACCGTGCGGCAAGCTGGGTGCCCGAAGAGGGCCCGGAAAAAAAATACACAGCCATCCACATCCCTCATTGTCAAGTCTTTACAAGTTCAGCTTGGTGCTTAGGTTGGAGTTACGGGGAACCCGTGCCACTACCCAGGCGCTTGTGGAATAAAGAGCCCTGTACCTGCACACGATCGTAAACGGCTGAATGTATAGGTCCATATATGAACACCTATGAACCCGTAGTGTATGGGTTAATTAACCGTTAGTTCTGGCTTAAACATCGGAATTCAGTCCCCGAAAACTCCAAAATGGCTATGGGTTTATTCATGGACTACAATGAGCCAGATCCACAACTTGACAATGAGCACAACACCTGGAAGTCAATGCGAACATTCATGCTTTCTCCTTCAGCCAGCCCAGCACCAGTGCACGCAAGAAAACACACCCCCCATATAGGAACTCCAAAGAACAGGTGCCACTGAACAAGAGGAAGCAAGGGGTGAAAAGAAGCAAACAACGGTAAGAAGCACACATGAACCGGATGGATCTGGAAAAAGTAGACAAGTACCCAGCACCACAACAACTACGTGGCTATACCAGAGCTCTCTACCTCAGCGTTTGCCTCCCCCTCCAGCTCAACAAAGTAAACATATCGAACTTGGTTCGCATTTAGAAATCCTACAATTATGTAAATCAGACTTTACATGGCATTCCAGTTCTGGTGCAGAGCCGTCGGGAAACCACAGGAAGACCAACCAACCACCCACCCACCTACCCACCCACCCACCCAACCAACCAACCAACCAGGGCGCAAGACTTAAGAACACAGTCAACCAACAACCGCCCTCAACTTCGGTGTGGTGCCCAAACCCGAGGACCCCTTCGCCGCTCCCGTTGCTTCCGCTGTCAAGAAGCCGCAGGTCATGGAGGCCACCAGGTTGGAGGTCCGGAACTGCTCCAGCGCCTGGCCGTCGAGAGCTCCCCGCGCGCCCCCCAACGCGCGCCGCGGAACGGGCGGAACGGGGCCGTTTTTGGGCCAGGAAGGACGGCCAAGCGGAGTTTTACACCCCCTCAGACTAACAGCCCGGAAGCTCCTAGAAGGCCGCTGTAGATGGAACCAAGTCTTCCAAAGTCCTAGGAGCTTCCAGATTAGTCTAAGGAAGGGTACCTTTAAAACAAATTCTTTTGGCAGACTTAAACCCAGGGGTTGATTCCCCCAAAAGGGAAAGTTCGGGGTTTATATAAGTCTGGTGCAAGCACTGCACAAGCAGAAATAAATCCGATGTCATACAAATATATCAAATCGATACACACGTGTATATATATATATATATGTGCTCTTTTTGGATTCCCATTTGAAG
Source organism: Effrenium voratum (assembly GCA_963377175.1). NCBI lineage: Eukaryota > Dinophyceae > Suessiales > Symbiodiniaceae > Effrenium > Effrenium voratum. The sequence goes on along the minus strand of CAUJNA010000721.1, from coordinate 69,146 downwards.
CCATCCAACAAAGGGTACCTCTAAACAAATTTAATGGCCATGGGCCCGCACCCCCAGTGAGCATCCCAATCCCCACTAAAATAGAGCAAAATGGGTGGTGCACCCACCCCAAAATATGGTACCATTGGTTTTGACCCACACCCATATCCCTCTGCTCGACATTTGGGCCTGCTGCGTGCGGGGTGCGGCTGGCCAGGGCTGCCTGAGAGTCGAGAAACCGAAAACGCGAACTCGCTCGAGCTCGCACCCCGCAAGCTGGGCACGAGGGAAACTCAAAACCCAGTTCCTTCCGTGTTAAAACACTCTGCTTCTCTCTAAAAGGGTGGGGTTGGACATGTGTCCTTTTGCTCAAATAGATGGGCCGAAGTTGCCCAGGAAAATCTGTTTGCCGCCTTTTGTGAGGAAATTGGCGACCCCCTCAACAAGGAATGCTTCACAAAAAGGTCCATTATTTTTCCACCAAAGCTGGCAAAAAGAGCCCTGCAAGGGAGACCCAAAACTCAGGTGCCCAACCCCTCAACCGGCCCAAGCCCACGTTGAAACGCTCAGTTCGCTTCGCTCGAAATGGATAAGTTGGACATGTGTCCTTGTCAAGTAGATTGGCCGATGCCCATCTCACTTCCGAACGAGTGGATTGGCCCAACAGCGCCCAAACTTTTGCCACTGAACTACGGAAGCCCTTCACATTTAAAGCCTAGCTCAGTGAGGGAGCCACAGGACCTGAAAATGACAGGGTTTTTCCTGTGGGGGCTATGACACATGGACCAAACAGGCAACACCAAAAGCTCATTTTGCTTGGGCAAGAGTGAGCAAAAGGACATCCATGCCATGTTGAGGAACACCCATAAAAGCAGTCAAAAATCACAGGTTCTTCCCTGATGGCCCAAAAACACGCCATCGACTAGAAGTATTTTCACAAAGCCCCAAGTGTCAGCTTGCGGGACTCATGAAATGTCCCGCACAACCCAAATTGCGCAATCTTGAACTTCTTCTCTGCGCTGTTCAACCTGGAGCGTTGGCCAATCCTAACCCATAGCCTCCCACCAACTAACATGGAACCTAACAGGGGGTCCCAATGGTCTTCCATGATTCCGTGTCAGGTTCCATGTTATACAATTGGTGGGAGGGTTATCCTTATCCACAACAGGGAACTCTTTGGTGTCTCAAGGCAAGGATTCAGGATTGCCTTTGAACAACCCAGCTTATGGACGATGACTGGATTGAATGATTATTTCCCCGCAAGAACACCTTTTTTTTTGGGACCCCTCAATGCTCTCTCAGTGAGGGGTTTTGGAGATTGCGTTTGAGGGGCCATGAGCACACCTAGCGCCGATTTTGCAGTACCAAAGGCCCAAAACAAAATACGCTCCTTGAAGCTGGCAGAAGGCTGTTGGTTGTCAACCATCCTCTTCAAAAGGCATCACTTGCAAGCAAAGGACCTGGCCGAGTAATAGGTCAGAAGCAAACATCTGCAAGGGTCCCCTATTGTGGATGGCCAAAGTGCTGCACAGGTGGTGTGTGGCCGTCCCAGCATGCATAAGAGACTCTGCTTATGCGAGTTTTATCCATCCCTGGCGCAGGAATTTTGTCCATCTGTGTGACCATGTGCAAGCCAATTGCTCTTCCCAAACGCCTCAGGGAAACTGAGGAATTCCATCAAAGCGATGGTAGAGGGCTTGCTTGTTTTAAAGGGGACCCTCCTACACTTTGGTGTCCTTTGGAGAGACGCCCCTCAAAACTTGCTGCCGCTCAGTAGTGAATGACCCAGGGTTTTGTGGAATTAACCTAGGGATTCCCTGAAAGGAAACCATAGGGGATGGTTTTACCGGGTCATTCCCTCGTTCCTCGCTGAGAACCAGCAAGAAAACAGGTACTCTGCAAAAAGACAAGCCTCAGCTAGATTTGCAAGGGTGGTCTGCGATGTCCTGCTTCTTCTTCAGTTCGATGAAATGCAACACGTGTTTCAAGAGCGGCCAGAAATCGGGTGTACTCACTAAAGGGGGCGGGCCGTAAGAAGAGTCATTGACGTTTGGGGGAAGGCCCCAGGAATTCCGACATCCTTACTTACCCTTCCCTACCCGGGTTTTGATCGTGGAGTTGGCCAAAACATGGCTTGGAGCCCGGCTTGAGGCTTCTCACCCACAAGCATGGAAGGAAACAAGGGTTTAGCTTGCCTTTGTGAGAAAAAGGGACCCCCCGATTGCCATGATGGAATCCCTCTCGCGTGGCGTGGAACCTTTGCAAGCAGCTGGTGAAGATGGAACCTTTTCCAAAGCTGAAAGGGGAATCTTGAAACAAGGCCTCTCAGGCTTTCATTCGACCCTGCCAAGAAAAAGGACAAGAAGAAAACTGAGAGCAATGTTGGAGTACAGTACGCAGGAAAACTGTTAAATGTTATATCTTCAGGGTTCATTTGGAGCAACCCCTCTTCAACGAACGACAACTTCCATTTGCTTCAGTCGTGGAATAGTAGTGATAGACTCCCTTCAAGCACGAAAGGGGAAAAACAATTTGTGGGTGCCCAAATGAGAAAACAGGGGGCTGGGATTCCCTTCAAGGAGGCCATATGGGGACGCTTAGTTCCAAGGAGTCGTCATTCCCAGCCTATCGCACCGGGATGACAGAAACCGAGTCGGCTCGATCGGGATGTGTTTTCCTCCGGGCGGCAAATCCTTCTGATTCTCCACCAAGAGCTGTAAGGCCTGGAAGAGCAAATCCTGGCACTTGCCAAACGAACAGGTTTCAGGCGCCCAAGTCCAACGGAAATTTGGCAGCCTGTGGATATAGATATATATATATATACATGTATATATGTGAATGTATGTGCATACCACTTAGGGGACCATACTCCTTAATTAAGGACTATACAACTGGCTGTCTGAAGGATCGTGGTCGGTCTATGGGACCGGGTCGCATGGGTGAGGGCAGTGAAGGCGCTGAACGACGAGTGCGTGACGTCGAGCCCACGTGAGGTCCTGCCAGTCGTTTTGGTCGTTGTGGCGTCGTTGTGGCGTGGTGGTGGTCCCCACGGTTGGGGGTTGTGTAGCCAGAGGTCGACCACTGTGCCCAAGGAGCCCTTACGGACGTGCTGGATCGGTGGTCGGATCCCAAAGGACGGTTGTAGCAGGAGCAGGCCCCAGGCTCCAAACGAGAGCCAGGAACGCAAGCAGTCGGCATGGCTCCCCAATGCGAGGGAAATACACCAGAGACACATGGGAGTTGGAGGAGAGAATCGGTCAACTGGGGCTCCAAATCCCATTTTGAGAGGCTCTCCTAGGTACCTTTCTGACAGGCGTCCTTTCGGGCCATGCTCCTTCAAAGCGGCCTACGCGATCCTTGCTTCGGCCTCTGCTCCCGAGCGACATTGGAATTCGATGAGAGGCTTGCCCCTATCGCCAGTCATTCAGCTCTCTTCCATCTTCCAGCTTGCTTGAAAAAGTCCCCGGCTTCGCAAAAGGTTCAAGAAGCTCAAACGGTCAAATCAAAGAAATGTCGACCCATATCAATCAACCCCGGTTTATTAATAGGGGGGTGTCCCTGAGTTTGGTGGGGAATCATCCTTTTGGAGGGGTGCTCCCCCCCTATTAGCAAACTGGGGTTGACTAAT
>CAUJNA010000721.1:38039-58039 GCA_963377175.1 Effrenium voratum | reverse complement strand
CCCTTGGTGTGGCTGTTGGACCGCAGGCTGTTCAGCCACGGCAGGAGCCTCAGCCATGAGCTCGCCGAATGGGTAAGAATATGTTCAACGCAAGAAGTGAAATCGCACAACCCGTGCTGCGAATTGTTCTATGCACAAAGCGAAATGGAAGGAATCTGACTGGTCCTACTACTTAGGACTCTCTTCCTCCGCACGGCTTCCGGAATCCTTTTCAAGGATCGAAAAAGGGACATTGGGGGGTAACCCTGTTGGACCACTTGCGGGGAGGGGGGGAGGGGGGCTTGATTAATTCGCTGCGTGTTTTTTGTTTTCTCTGTGGCCGCCGTTTTGGTCGAGGGTCTCGTTGTCGACGTTCTCCAAGATCTTTGAGGCGCAGCTGTCGAAACTCTTCATATCTTTCTCCATGAGGTACTTCAGCCTGGCACCACTGGCACCACCCGGGGCGCTTAGAGGCGAGCGAGGCGCCAAACCGTGGATGGATGAAGGCCAATATGAAACGTGGATTTGGGCAAAACAAGTCCAACTTTGAGATGTTGCCTGAAACATGGCTGGACGATTTGCTGCCTTGAAGGACTTTCAGTAAGCCTTGCGTCTCGAAACTTTTGGCCTGCCACTCAAGTGGAGCCTTTCCGCCCCCAAACCGAAAAAAGAAAACAAGAGAGTCAAGTCCAGGACCCTCTGAGTGAGGTCTAAGCTCGTTCCTGCAACCCGGAAGCTCGCGGGGGAAAAAAGCAGCTGATATCGATCGAAGCATCAGTCCACAAAAAAAAAACCAAGTCTTAAATACCAAGCACCCGCTGAGTGGATGGGCCAAAACAAGTCCAAACCCAGTGCTGGCTTAAACTTTGTGCTGGCCGCGAAAATGGTCCAACCCCAACAAGTTCAAAGTCCAGGAACTCAAGAAGTGAGAAGGGCAAGCGGAGATACCGAAGACGCGGAGCCTCCGCGTCTTCGGATGAACCCCTACGGAGTCTCCGTGCACAGTTCGAAATGCCCCGGAGTCAATGCCGGGCATTTTTTCGCACCAGGTGTAGCCGAACATGGGTGCTTCGGCTCTGCCTTTGAAAGTGTGGTTTTCGTTTCGGCCAATTTCTACCCCAAGAAGGACCCCTTAAAAAAGAGCGGCATTCAAGTAGCCCAACAAAACTTTAAAACAAACAAACATCCCCGGCGGTCTCACCGGAGTCGGTTGGCCTTCTTTGGAGGCTCCGAATGCAACCTCAGCTTTTGACCCCATCAACAACAGCACGTTTGATTCTCCATAGCGCATCTGAACAGGGTTGTGGGAAATGACCACTTCTGTGATACAATAAAAAGAGGCTTCCCAAAGACTAACACCCCCCTGTACAGGGGGAGATTCCCTGGCATCACAGAAGTGGGGAAATAAACCCCTTGATTCCACAACCCTGCATCTGAAAGTAGATAAAAGCAACTTCCAAAAGGGATCCCGGTTCAGCATGGCATTTCAGGCCCATCGGGACCCAGAGCTCAAAGGCGAGTACCGTTTGGGCACATAACGAGACATGGGTGGCCCAAAAAGGCGGAAACCGAAAACGGTGGCCCAAACTTGCTGGTGCCCAATAGGGAATGTGAGAATGAACCCAGGATTTGTTTTTCATAAAGGAAACCACCAGTTGGATGGCTTTTCTCTGGGTCATTCCATTTCTCATTCCCTGCATCTCTCGCAGCGATCGCAAGAAAAGCGGAGACCAGAAGCTTGAGAGGTCGATTCGCTTCATGTGACTCTGACTCGACTCGCCGTGGCGGCCCGCGCGGGCCTCGAAACTGTGCCGCCCTCATCCTGGGCTCGTGCTAGCTCGGTCTTCAGATTCCAAGGAAGTGGCTTCTCCACAACCAACCAGACAAGGGGCTTAAAGGGGGTTCCCTAAAAGAAGACCGTATGGCCCTAAGGGTTGATTTCCTTTCTCCATTCTCTTCACCCATTTTTCTCTTTAAGTACCGGTTTTTTCAGGGCTAGGCCCATTTGCTGAAGAGAAGGGTTTTTTCTGAAGAGAATGGAGAAAGTACGGCCAGACGAATGAACGCCCATGGCTGCCTGGGCAAATTACTGTTCTCAGCGAGCCGGAAAATCTGGGACATCCGCATAGTCTTGAGCTTGGTTGACATGTTTCACAAAGACATGTTATGTTCATGCTGTAAGAAAACCGACCTGTCCTATTCATAGGGTTCCCTGCAAACGTGGTCCGAATCCAAGCACTCAAAGAGAAGTCTCTTCAATGGAGCTCGGACCTCGAACCCTCCCGAGCTGGCTGGCGAGCTCGCAGAAAGACGGGTCCCTTTCTGTCACTTCCCTAGATTTCCCTAGCGAGCCCAACTCTTATTTGAGCACCATGCCCAAGGAACAACTCCTGGGCACTTTGAGACTTTAGAGACCCCTGGCCTAGCGAAGCTCTTCTTCGAGCACCTGATCAAAACCCCACAGGTGCCCAACCGCAAACCAGGGATTGCTTTCTGGCAGGTCCATGCTAGTTTGTAACGGATTCATTCCGGCGACCGTCGAGGACAGAGCATCACGCAGCTTCAAAAGAAAGCACACGGGCAAGAACCTGTGCTTAATGCTAGGCTCATAATTGGAATTAGGTGTTGTATTGTAGCATGAATGCAGGAATTAAATCCGGGCAAGGAAAGAAAGGCAAACAAGTCGGGCGAAACACGGACAAACAAATCCGGACAACCATTGGGAAATATATGCTTTTTGAAGTGGTCCTCAAATCATCAAATTTAGGATAACGTCTTTACAACAAAGTCAGGGCAAACAGTCACACAAAGGGGGGTTACTCCACAAGGGGCCGTGATCCTCCTTAATGTGACTGTGTTGGGGTCCTCTTGAGTGTCCAAGCCTTAGCCTTTTACTTTACGGTGGTTTACCTAACCAAGCTCTTCCCAGCTCTTCCCAGTTCTTCCCATTTTGCAAGTGGTCCCCAAACCCTCAAATTAAGATAACTTCTTTACACAAAAGTACGAGGATTCTGAGAGTTAGTCTTGGCAATACTAAATTTTGACTTGGCAATACTAAAGTAAGTTCCAGGGAATGTAAAATTCAGCCTTGGTAATACAAAAATGTAGTCTTGGCAATACTAAAGCAAGTTGTGGGGAATCTGAGAGTAAGTCTTGGCAAAAGTAAGTACTGGCAAGTCCAAGTCTCACCCAAACCTTCAGGATTCTCCCTAAAGAGGGTCCCGCTGACTGGTTCCGCTGTTCCAGGGAAGGGAATAGTAAAGAGGGTCCAACATTCGTCGCATCTTCCATTGATAGTGCCCCTGCTAGGTTGTCTTGCAAGGGAAAACAAATGCAAGCTGCCAACTTTTTGAGTAGTTCCCTATTTTGAGACACTGCCATTGACATTTAGGCCCCCCTTTTCAACATCACCCACCAAGTGGAACCTGATTTGACATTGGCTCGAAATGTTCTTAAGCTGGAAAGTAGGGCCATAAACAGTAATAGAGACCGTTGTGCGACCCCCCCCGCCAACAAAAGGAAAAGACACGCACTCTCACCCCCCCCCCCAAAAAAAAAAACACAAAAAAAAAAACACGACGCCTCTTCACTTGTTTGGTCCGTCTTCGTCCCCAACACCGCGTCCCAAAAGCGGGCGCCCGATCCCTCGCCAACTGCGGCAAGGGTCGGACATCACGCGGTTGAAGGCCTCCATTTCGGAGGCTCCGCGGGCCGAGTCGTCGGACATGAGCAGGGAGCTGTGCAGAATCCGGCACAGGTCATAGCCTAAGGCACCGGGGAGCCGGCTTCACTTCTGAGATTCCGATGCGGGGTACGCACGCACAGAAAAAATTAGAGAATTAGATCATGATATCTATATGTGCATTTCCGTGGTTATTTTGTTGGCTTCAAGCCAATCACATATTTCAAGCTTGCGAAGGTTGTGGCATTTGTAGCTGATTTTTGGCTGTAGCTTCCTCACCGGGGTTGGTTGGGGGTTTATGCACGTCCTGGGTGGTCTCCACACATGTCCTCCGCGATGCTTAAACAAATGAGCTGCTTGGCGGATTTGCTTCCTCACCGATCAGGGATCCCTTGCCTCCCCTGGGCTAGCACCACCTACTGCTCTAGTGGCCCATGTAAGATGAGTTGCCCTCCAAATCCAGCGCCCGGGTACCAGAACAAGAGAGTGGTGGCTGGGTGAGAGTGGGCTCATTGAAGGCGGTGCCTGTTTTTTTGAGCTGCTCTTTGGCAGAGAATCGACAGAAACTGGCCAGAAATAGGTTTGGACCACTTTGCGCTTCGTTGGATTTCTTAAAAGCGACGCTTTTGGTGGGATCTGTGATAAACCAATCAAATCGCAAACAGCTTAAAAACTCTGAGGGCATGAAAAGGGAACTGTCAAGGAAACCAGACCCTGATCCCGAAAAGAAGGCCGAAAGCGAGTTGTTGCACAAATAGTGGCTTGAATATGTTTTAACAAGGGGTAGGGGCAAAGGTCATAGCCCCCTGCACAGACTTTACACATTCGACTGGGTTGTTCAACATTGGGTGGGCTGTATTGTTGATGTTTTATGCTGTTGTTTTGGAGGAGTCAGGTTCGTTGCCTTTTGGTGGGCGGTCGTTGAAAATCAACGAGCTCTAATCTACTCAGTTTTCTGTTGAATGGGCAATTGGCAACTGGTTGTTTTGCCTCAGGGGGTGTGACGGCTTTGCCCCGCTTACTGCGTTGTTCGAAGTCAATCCTTGCGCTAGTTGGTAGTTGGTTGCCTTGTTGTTGTGATGTCCTACCATGGTTTGTAGTTCGGGATTAGGGATCCCAGCCAAGACAAAAGTCAGCTACACAGTGAAAGGGCAACATCTGTAATTGCGTGAAAGGGATATACATATACATATATACATAGCCAGCAAAAGGAGCCTTTTGGGATTGAACATGCATTTTTCACCATGAATTATCACGGTGCCCCTGGTTCTTTTTCAACCACCCCAATCGCAGGGTTGCCGCGGTTTACCTGCAAGGCTTGCTGACTCATTCCTCTGCCGGGGCAAGCATCATGAGGGCTACCTGCCAAGCAGGTGCACAGAGAGCCTGTGCACCTGCACGGCCCTTTGAGCTGTCTGGGATGCAGGGAGGCCGATCTCCTTGGAGCCGTCAATTTATGATGCCAAAGCGTGATTCCTGGTAGCCCTCACGGGCATTTGTATACAAGTATAAACATATGTACAGTTGCATGCAACAGGCTTAACAAGGGTTTGTTGCCTTTTGATGATTTGGGGTGCCCCACTTCCTGCCCACCAGAATAGAACAAGTTTAGGAACTCTGTGTGGTAGAAACGCCTCCCCGCCCCCCTCCCCACATTACGAGGGGCGGATGTTGGTGGCAGAGGCGATGAATTGGTGGGTCTCATCCTCGATCTCCGTCCGGAGGCGCGTAAGGCGCTCTAAGACTTCCTGGCGCGCAAGTGGCGCGCTTGGGGAAGCGTAGGCGGCGGAGGAAGTGGAATACCTGAAAGCTAAACACACACACACACACAAGTGGGTTTGTAAGATGGCTGGTTTGTGCCCTTTACACCAACCAAAAGGTCCTTCCCCAAAAAAACAAGAACACACCCAAATGAAGATGGAACCCGAAACAAAAGGAGATTCCTCTACAAACCAGCTTGTTTTTGGTTTCATGTCGATCAGGAGGTAAGGCCCTATCCAACTTAAACAGGCCTGGTTGAAATAGAACATCGCAAACCAACAACATGGGGAGACCAGCTTCATCATGAGAGGGCGCCGAGTCTGGATGAACAATTCCCCAAGAAGCAACCATTGACCATCCAACACAAATTAACCACCCAAAAGGAACCCCCAACAGTATTCCAAGCAATTTTCATGGCACAACAAGCTCGTAGTTCACGTGGAAGGTCTGGGTGGCAAATAGGGGATCTGAAGCAATGCATCTGAGTGAACTACAAAACTTCACCCGCCGGGTCCAACAGAGGGAGCTGCATGGGTGGAATCAAAATCCGTGAGATCACGATTCCATATGCCCAGCCGGAGTGTATCAAAGAGCCAGGACGGGGCTGACAGGGTCTTGCTCCTAAGACCCCTCTCGAGGGGATGGGTATCGAGCAAGGACCTCTTTTTATGCCCAGAAATCCAGCATGCAGCTCATGTAAGGAGAGGTTCATAGTTTGACACATGCCCATGCAGGATTTTTGCAAAGGGAGTGCCACGGAAAGGCAAGTCGCAGAACGGCCAGCAATGGATGGGTCTTATTCTGGCTGGTTTATTGTTTTGTTTTTGCTAGTCAAACGTTTCGAGGACTATGTGTCATAAATCCCAAAAAGCTCCAAAAACTACCACGCATCCCTCATTCTTCAATATCTGAACCTTCGATGCCACAATGGCCCCTTTGGCAAACCACCCAGTTTTCCTCATGATTCTGCACCTGTGCTCCTCTTTTAGAGTTGGTGCCCCTTTGGTGGTTGCCAAACTAGGGCCAAAAGAAAACAAAAGGACAACCCACATTTTTTCGGGTCCACCCAAAAAAATTGCTCGCCCACCTTTCTGAGCTTGGCAAGTAGTGTTCCCTATCAATCTTGGCACATGGGCTGAAAGCAGCTCTGTCAAAGGCACCCTATGTGCTTTCTTCAATCCAAACCGGGGACCGGACCAAACCCCCCCGGCAGATTGAACCTTGTGAAGGATTCGCAGAACCTTTTTGAGGTTCTGAGAGAGGGCTGTAGATCGAACCTTTCTACTAGGGGGCCCCGATTTTGGTCCTCTTACTCTGGGGAGGTGCTCTCCCCATCCAAGAGGGAGGCCCCACGGAAAGGTGAACAAGTGGGGCTTATTCCGCCGGGGTTCCCAGCAGTTCATCAACCTTAGGCCGAAGGATTCAGGCGCATGTTGGGTAGGAACCCCGATTTGTAGCAATTGGTGGTTTGGAGCCCGGTTTGGTGGTTTGGGGGTGGTTTCACATTTACCCTCTACAAGAACTAACGGCTGAAATCCCAAATCCAGTTCCCATCAATCCAAACCACGAATTGAGGGTGAAGAACTTCGTCCCAGGTGCTGCGAACCCGTGGGTTTTCAGCTCTTTCTCCAACTTGTCGGAATCCTTCCGCTTGTTCTCCTGAGCCAAGGGCTCCGAAATCGAAGCGAATTCTCCCGAAACGGTGGGCAGCAGAGCTGATTGAGAGATGGTCATATAGACACATACCCTCCCTCCCACTAACATGGCAACTGACACAGGGTACCCCCAAGATAAAAAGGCATCTTCCGGGCATCCATCCCACAGGTGCTATGTTTGTTGGAGGGAGGGTATTCTTTTTTGAACCACGAAGTGACACAAGTGGGACATGCATACGGGTATATGCACAACCAAGAACAATCAAGAGTGGATGCACACATCTGCAGTATCTCGGTTTGAGCATCTTGATATTTAGCTGCTTGTATCTGTATGTATACATATACACATGTGTACCCATATGGAGGTATTTACACATGTGCACACCTTTGTTCGTGCATATACGTACATACTTCGTATGGCTACCTCGCAATCCAAGTCGTGGTCCCTGTCTGCCAACCCTCTCCTCCTCCATGGTCTTGATGAATTCATCGCCTGAGGGAAAGCAAGGGACCTACCCAACCCACACCACACATTCACAGTCGTTGTCCTTTTGCCAGTTGCTGAACCAACCTGGAAAGGGACAATACAATCAAAAACCATCAATCATTCTAGGGGTTGATTCTCCATTCTTTTCAACCATCGCTTTTCCAAAAACCAGCCGTTCTCCCTGGGTTTCCGGAGGTTTTCTAGAAAGAAGGATCCCTGGAAAGGATGGGGAAGGTACCAATAGAATAATGCGTGTCAGCTTATGAAAACCTTCAAGTCAAACATCTAAATCCCCCCCTTTTGGGGGTTGATGGCCATCACTGGCACCCGCAGGCAATTACGCCAACATGTCCTAAACTTGCAAGAATTCATAAGAATTCGCAGATTGGAAGAAGGAAGGATGAAACAAATGACCTTCATTGTCCCTCCCCCCGGCATGTTTTACCGAAACTTCGCCCCTACGAAGCGGGAACTTCTCCCGCGCCCGCATGCAGCCGGGCGGCGGATGGTGCCGAGGCACTCCTGTGCCGAGCCCAGGCGCTCAAATCTCCCGAGAGACGCATTTCTCTTGAGGGGCCCAGCAACAAATCTCCCAGATTTATCTCCAGGGGTCCATCTCCAGGTGTGCGGGCTAAGGAAAAACCGGCGAAATTCATGGTTGCTTTCCGCTCTGCGAAAAAGCAAAATAACTTTGAGTGGTTCAATGGAAAACCAAATTCTTGGCAAACAGTTAAAGTCCTAACATCCCTTGGCGAAATGCAGCAAAGAAATTGTGGGGTTTGGGTGGGTGTCCATGGGCTGTCCTCAGATCCCCCTCTAAAAGTCAACTTTCAGCGGCGTCGAATGGGAATCCCCACTCCAAAAGGTGAAAGCTAGGGGGATGGCCGGGAGCCACCGAGATGTAAAACCACCCAAAAGGGTACCTTCAAACAAAAGATACACCCAAATAGATGACCTCCAATAAATGCTCGTGCTTGTGGCTTCCCTTCAAAAACATCCAACAAGGGCACAAAAAAAGCTGGCCAAATGCAAATATCAGGAGCGTGTCCGAAAATTGAGCGCCGTTCGGGCGTTCAAGGGAGACTAGGCCATCCAGCAACCCTTGTTCAAGCGGAAGGCCGCAGAACCGATGCGCAAGTGAACTGTGAACAAAAGGCCTCTGCGAGAGTCGAGGCACATGTGGGCTTTGAGAAGAAGTGAAGGCCAGCCAAAATGAACCTTTACTGTGAAACAAATGGGGGCCTGGGCTCTCTGTATTTCACCAAAAAAGCCCTTCACAGCTTCTCTTGCAAATTGGCCTGGAAGTCCAAACAGGTGTCTTTTGCACGCAGCTGCAGAGTAACTTGGCTCACATCTGGGGCACACAAAGATCCTTCCAGATTCTGTTTCATGCTTAGTCTACCCCCCCAAAAAAAATACACCAGCATAGACCCCAGATAGCAATGATTGCACACCAGCACCTCCAACAGCACCCCCCGAAGAGCGTCCCAAACAGCACCCGCCCGTCAATCGAGCACCCGCACCATCACTAGCACCTCCAACAGCACCCCAAACAGCATCCCAACACAGCACCTGCAGGAGCACCCCAAACTGCATGCCCCCTGCACCCTGCCGTCAATCTCGCAAAAATGCGCCTGCACGGTCACCCTATAAGAGCACCCCAAACAGCACCCCCAAACAGCACCCCAAAACGCCACCTGCACCAGCACCCCAAGCTGCATGCCCCCTTGCACCCTACCGTCAAGATGCAAACATGTGCCTGCGCCGTCACCTGCATGCCCGATAGCACCCGGGCGTCAATATCGCAAATTGCGCCCGCACCGTCACCAGCACCTCAAACAGCTCCCCAAACAGCATCCCAAAACACCGCCAGCACCAGCACCCCAAACTGCATGCCCCCGTGCACCCTACCGTAAAGATGCAAAAACACCGTCACCCCCAAGACAGCACCTGCACCAGCACCCCCAAACTGCATGCCCCCTAGCACCCTACCATCAATCTTGAAATGATGCGCCCGCACTGCCATCAGCACCTCAAACAGCACCCCAATCCGCATAAACCAGCACCCCAAACTGCACGCCCCTTAGCACCAGCCCATCAATCTCGCAAATCACTTCACCCTCTTTATTAGAATTAGAACCCCTATAGCTTTCAGCTATCTGGGGAAAAACAAAAACATATAGCTTTGGAGACCCCGACCTCGCAGCGCCCAACTTCCGACGTCCGGGCGCCTCATCGGAGGAGGGCCTGCCTTTGTACTTCACCAGAAGCTGCACCACGTCCATTTGGTCGTGCCGAATGGCGTCGTCCTGCAAAACCGTGAGCGGATCTGAACGGATCATTCCCTGAGCCGGCGGTGGGGCGGCCAAACAGCAAAGAGCTTCCGTCAATCAATCTAAGATGTTACCATGGAAGCTGGCCCGAAACCCAGCTATTTTTCGCAGAAGGCCAGCTATGTGCGGGTTTTGGGATCATTCTTTGGGCACTTCAGCTTCGGGGCCAGATCAGAGAGCTCTGTAGCGAGCCACGCCCCCGTGTCCCTCTGCCGAACGATGGACGTTAGACAACTGGGTAATTGTGTATCCCACAACTTGGATTGTGTTCCTTTTCCCCTTGAACCAACCTGAAAGGGTACCTACAAAACAACACCCCCAGTTTTTGTCAGCCCCCCACCCCAGCTTGTCCATGGGACATTTAGTGAGTGCCCCGTGTCCCCCTAGTCGACTGCCAAAGTTTTTTGTTCTCCTGGGTGATGAATTGGGGCTGTGAGAATAAGCATTATGCAGCATCGACTCGCCTGCAGTTTCCTCCAGATTGAATTTAGCCACAACTACATGTTATTTGGAATTCCGTACGTGCCACTACATTTCCCGCCCAACCGTTGGACCATGTTATCCAGGCGAGGGCAAACCCAATGACACTGCAATGCTTGTTCCACTTCCATTTGCTGAAGCCCCCTTGAATAAGAAATATATTTCCAATAGTGATAGCTTCCCTTTAAAACCAACGCAAACCAAAAAAAGCAACTGGAAGTCCAAGGGCCCCTGCGGTAAGGGTCCCCATGCTGAAATCACCCAATAAAACGGGGAGGAGATTCCCAATCGCAAACATGTTGGTGTCCATTTTTCAAGCAGCCCCGGCAAGGATACCAACGTGGAATCTGACTAGAGCCCACTGGAAGACAGCTGTCCTCTACAGTGCAACATGGAACGCAGATCGCACACCATTGAGGAATCATGGAGCCCAAAGCGCACACTGTTGAAGAATTTATTGTTGGACCCCTTTGGGATTGCCCTCTTGGTTCCATTTTCTGTGTTTGGGCCCAGTCTCAACCAGCCGCCCCCCCACCCCCCAGCCGAGCGCCCCGGTCCAAGGGCGTGCACAAGAACCGATCGAGAGGATTCGGATCCACCTTGCGGATGGTGAGCCAAGGGCTTTTGGGGCCGTGGGCTTTGGTCGGCAATGAAAATCACCAGAAAGTCAGCCCATGTTGGGACAGTTTTCCCGACATACACGTATGTATATTCATATGTAAGTATATTTATAACTAAAATGGATAATAACAATGATGATGACAATTATAGAGTATTGCAAGTGGAGTAGCGCAAAACTCCGGTAAATCTCAGATTTGCACTTGGTCCCCTACATGAAGGGATCAAACTCTTGTCCCGCAAAGCAGGCAAAACTCTGTGGAGCGATCAAAACTGAAGGCTATGAATTCAAAAGGCAACCTCCTGGAAAGCTAGCGGATCCCTCCCTAAATCATGTCGACCAAAGGGTCCGGGAATCACACATTTGGGCAAGAAGGCACCGGAAATTGAAAGGTCAAGTTCTCCTCGTCGGCTGCGAGCACCTCCAAGTCTGACCCACGTCGTTCCTTCTTAGGGCAAGGATGGGGCCAGGCGCAAAGCCTTGGGCCTCCTGCCGAGGCCAGTCGGTTTAACACTAACAGGGCCCTCATTTGGCCGAGGCATCTTCTTCTTGGGAGAGGAAGCGAGGAGGAAGCCAGCGATTTTGGTCGGGCCCTCTTGCCCGCGTCCTCAAACTTGCCCCAGCCAAATGGCAGTGTCATTTCTTGAGGGTGCCCTTCCTTGATTGCTTTCTAAAGGGAAACCAAAAGGAAAATCACTTCCTGGGGGGTCCAACCTTAAGACGCCACACCCAAATGGGACCTCCAAGTAGTTTACCCCTGCAACCTTGGCCCAACTCAGCCGATCTCTTCAGACTTCTCATATTGAAACCCCCAAAGCCTAAAATCAATTTCCAGAAGACTCCAACAAGGACTCCAAGAAGGCTGCCGACCGCCTGCGTCACAAGAATTTGAGGCAGGATTCGCTAAATCACAATAAAATGGCGAGGAATTTCTTTTGACTAAAAACACCGCCGGCTTCCTCTTTACGGGATCAAGTTTCAGGGAAGTTCCCGGAGCTTAGCCCATAGTGTTTCCCATGCTTGCCCGCGAACATCACCTCCACCACCAAAAAGGCACCCACAAGGGAAATGTGTGTTTTAAATGAGGAGCCACACGCACGCGTACACTCACATTCGGGCTTTGTCTTGAAATCAGGGAGCCTCCAAACATAGGTTTCCCTCTGATATGGTTATTGAAACAAACCAAAAAGGGTATCCTCCAAAGATTTTACCATAATATAGAGACCCAAAAAAATGGACACCTAGGACCGTAGCCCCCGCTTTTTAGTTGGCACCCCCTCGCCATTTTGGGGGGAACCGATACCCACCAACGCACAGAAGCTTCTCACATTGTGTGATGGGGGTACTTGCCGGACTCTACGGGGAGTTACGAAAGGAAACCAAAAAGCTCCGCCCTCCATAGTGGTCGCGGTTTCCTTTCGCCTCCTGATAGCTCCCACCGGCTCCCTCTTCGGTGATTGGGGTGACTCCCAGCTCCGGCCCTTTGGCTCCCTTCCAACCGGCCAGATTCCCCCCCCCCCCCCCCCCACCGCCCCACCACACCTTTTCCAAACAATCCCCCATCCCAAAAATCCAGGAGCTCCTCCTTAAAGGCGAGTTTGGATACTCCAGCTCCCTGGCTCCCTCCAACCACCAGCTAGTTCCCCCCCCCCCACCCACCCCCCCCACCCGGGTGTGCCATCGGCTTGCATCCCCCACCTTGCCCTCGCGCAGCAGGAAAACGCAGGTCTCCAGGTGCCCGTTGGAGGCCGCTAAATGCAAGGCGGTGCCTCGAAAAACTCCGCCGCTGGAAGAAGGCGAGTTGAGCCAAGGAATGCGGGATCTTGTGTTTGTGTGTCTTTTTCGTTTTTGTTGGTTTCTTCTTCTTCTTTTTTTTGGGGGGGGGAAGGTTGAGGTGCATCACCCTACGAATGCATTGTTTGGGTGCATCACCCTACCAATGTTGTTTTTGGTGAGGTACATCACCTTACTAACTCAGTCTGAACATCACCCACTTGTGTTACTCAACTAGGTCCTCCAGTAGAGAGGTTAGAATAAGGGTACCTTTTTTTTCAGTTGTCTTTTTTAGTAGGGGAACCCTCCCCCAAAAAAAGGTTGAAGGGCACTACTGGGGGTCCTACTCAATGGTACATGTCTATTGGTTCAAACAATAGTTTGGCGGTTTTGTTGGTGCGTTAGTACCCATTTCCTCTTTAGACCTCACACCAAAGTAGGGTCCGGCTAGGGTGATGTTCAAAACGGCCAAACAAGGAAACTTACTTAACCCTCGTCGAAGAGGAGGAGGAGGAGCAGGAGGAGCGGGAGGGAAGCACTGCAAACTTCTGTAATTTGCCAGGAAGTTGTGTGCTTGGATGTTTGATTGATTCACGAACTTGTGGGGCCTCAGAAGCCAGATTGCAGAACAAAAGCCTCCAAACCTCCACCCATACCTTTCGTCTGGGGCAAGTTCCACGGGCCATCAATGCACGGTATCTTAACCACCAGGCAGCCGTGCATTACCTCTTCCTTCTAACAGGAAGAGGGTCCCGTAACAAGCATGCTTTTTCAATATTAGAATAGCCCAATCTGAAACCAATACTCAACTAGCCCGATCTCGCTTCCTATTGACCACCCTGCCAAAAGTCACTCACCACCTAAAACCAGGCTTCAAATGTCCATTTTAGACACCCCAAACCTGGAACTGGGCCAGAAAAAGCAACACACATTTCAGGGAAGGGATGATATCAAATGTGCATATGTATCTGAGAGAGATTGAGGCCATGGCGGTTCATACGCTCTTGGGGAGTAAACATCATGCGTCCGGCAGGACTTGGGCATCATACCGCCACTCACAACACGTTGCCAGGGTAAACATACATGGCACAGTTCCTTTACGTCGGCAAAGGGCCCAACTTGCCGCCGTCACACAAGCACAAACACTTCAGGCACATGCCTCGGGCCAAAGATGCACGCCCGCTAAGTACCAAGGAACCTGAACACGTGCCCCACCCAAACGGAGTTTCCGGAAAGAATTACTCCCCATGTTTGTTTGCAGGAGTGCAACAATATGCAGAAAGGGAAACACTTGGTTGAACGGGGACCCATAGTCAAACTGCTGTAAACGATTCTCCGTGTCAGAATATGCGCCGTGGGCAACGGGCATCCTACTGATTTCCTCTGATGGGGCCATGGGTCCCATCAGAGGGCATTGCCAGCAACTTGCCATCCGAAGCACAAAGAGGAACCCAACCAAGGATTTTCCCCCCCCCATTCGTCCCTGAGAAGCTGCAAAACAGAAGCTGAACGGATCATCTCGAGCCTTCTTTTTGCTTAAGGGGTCCAACGAGTGCGAACTTGGGGAGCAGCAATTTGCTGCTTGTTTGGTGTGTGTGTTTTCTATTTGTGTTTTCTTTCCACAAAGTAGAGACAGGTCCCAGGCCCCCAAAATAGTGGGTGTCCTTTTGGTTTCCGTTTTAAAAATGCACAAAGAAGAAATACCCTCAAAAAGGGATACAGCCGCCAACCTCTACCCGAGGTGGTTCCAACTCTCAGAGTTCATAGCCATGCCCACATTCCAAGCTGCGGTAGTCGTAGTCTGCCATCCCGGCGCGGACTCCCGCTTCAATCATCCTCAGGTCTCAGACATCCGCACCTTCCTACTTCGTGCTACCACGATCAAATCGTGTGGCGAAAGCGCCCCCTGGGCCAAACAAAAAGAACAACTTCCCTGGCTAGTGGAGAAGCACTAGCTTAACTTGACTGCAATCTCTGGTTGGAACCCACTCACTTTCCCAAGCTGGCTGACGATGTGACCAAGCCGAGGAAAATGAGAGAGAGCTGCTCAAGTGAGGGTCCCTGGTACATCCTAAACAAAACCTGGCGAAGCAAACTGGAACAGATTGCCGAGCACTGTTCACGTTCTCAATCCAAGCCGGGGCACCTGAGTGGATTGTCCAAACGAAGTCTGAAGATTGCTTCCTTGCCACTAAAGTGGGTGCTTCCCCAAAAGTGACTACCATACCCTCCCACGGATGCCTTCTGTTAGTGGGAAAAAGGGCAGATCATAAATAGAAACTTGTAGATTCCTGGAAATGAGTCCTGGTTTAGACCATTTTTCCTTCGACAGGGGCAATTTCTCTAGAGCAAATACATTATAAATAGAGATTATGAACTGGATTGATCTTCCAGGTGCCCTCCCTGTATGTGGACAGAAGGGAATGTGTTTTAGGCGAAGGCCATTTCGGCTAGCACATGTATCAGGATAATTAAAGCTTACGTATATTCATCTCTTTTTGGGCGTAGTTGCCCAGAAGGGCGCCCAACTTCCCTTTATACGTTGGATTGAACTGGGCTGTCCTCAGATCCCCTGCTAGTTTAACTTGTGGGTTACATATGGAAACTCAACCGCTGAACCCGCTTAAAACCACTAAAACCTAGGTTGAACCGGACGATTCGCTGGTTGCGAACCCCCTCGTCTTGCTGCTTCTCAGCAGGCAATGAGGGAATGACCGCTACAAACCATCCCTTGTGGTTTCCTTCAAAAAAATCCCCTTTTGGTTCATTTCCAAAAACCAGACTCGGTCATTCCCTACCTATCGCACCGGCAAGAAGTAAAGCACGGCGAAAAAAAACAAACATATGTCTCCACTGAGTCTCCACTATATACTGAATTCGATTCCCATCAAATCCAGCAAGGGGAAATAACACACCTGGACCCTCAAACTACCCTTCAAAAAACGGGGGTTCACCAACCATAGTTGTGGGTTGTCTGTGACCCATTAAGTTGGAATCTTCGGGGCATCTTCACTTCAGCCAATGGAAGAGATTCTGCCGGATCTTAAAACAGCTAGAGGCCTAAACACCTAAAACACCCAAGTTGAACCGAAGGATTCGCCGGGAGCCGCTGACAAAAGTGGTTTTGAGTGAAGTCTCTGCCGGATCTTGTTGTGATTGGCTACCCTTCTTTGAGCTGGAATTTTGAGGGTTCAGGCTCTATCAAATCCCAGCTTAAAACCAACAAGGGGAAAAACAAAAACGAAAGATGCACATCCCAGCTTAAAACCAACAAGGGGAAAAAAGAAAGATGCACATTCCAGCTTAAAAAACCAGCAAGGGGAAGAAAATAAAGATGCACATCCCAGCTTAAAACCAAAAGTTGAAAAAAACAGATGCACATCCAAGCTTAAAACCAACAGGGGAAAGAAAGGAAAGATGCACATCCCAGCTTAAAACCAGCAAGGGGGAAGAAAAGAAAGATGCACATCCCAGCTTAAAACCAACAAGGAGAAACAAGAAAGAACGATGCACATCCCAGCTTAAAACCAACAAGGGGAAAAAAACACAGATGAACACCCCAGCTTAAAACCAGCAAGGGGAAAAAACAAAGATGCACATCCCAGCTTAAAACCAGCAAGGGGAAGAAAAACAAGCTGCACATCCCAGCTTAAAACCAACAAGGAGAAAACACAAAAATGCACATCCCAGCTTAAAACCAGCAAGGGGAAGAACAGAACGATGCACATCCCGGCTTAAAACCAACAAGGGGAAAAAACAAAGATGCACATCCCAGCTCAACACCAGCAAGGGGGAAGAAAAGAAAGATGCACATCCAAGCTCAAAAGCAGCAAGGGGAAAAAACAAAGATGCACATCCCAGCTTAAAACCAGCAAGGGGAAGAAAAGAAAGATGCACATCCCAGCTTAAAACCAACAACAAAAAGAAAAAAAGGTGCACATCCCAGCTTAAAACCAGCAAGGGGAAGAAAGGAAAGATGCACATCCCAGCTTAAAACCAACAAGGGGAAGAACAGAACGATGCACATCCCAGCTTAAAACCAACAAGGGGAAAAAACAAAGATGCACATCCCAGCTCAACACCAGCAAGGGGGAAGAAAAGAAAGATGCACATCCCAGCTTGAAACCAACAAGGGGAAAAACAAAGATGCACATCCCCGCTTAAAACCAGCAAGGGGAAGAACAGAACGATGCACATCCCAGCTTAAAACCAGCAAGGGGAAGAAAACAGATGCACATCCCAGCTTAAAACCAACAAGAGGGAAAAACAAAGATGCACATCCCAGCTTAACACCAGCAAGGGGAAAAAACAAAGATGCACATCCCAGCTTAAAACCAACAAGGGGGAGAAACAAAATGCACATCCCAGCTCAACACCAGCAAGGGGAAAAAACAAAGATGCACATCCCAGCTCAAGACCAGCAAGGGGGAGAAGAAAAGATGCACATCCCAGCTTAAAACCAACAAGGGGGACAAACACAATGCCATCCCAGCTTAAAACCAACAAGGGGAAGAAAAGAAAGATGCACATCCCAGCTTAAAACCAACAAGGGTGCACATCCAAGCTTAAAACCAGCAAGGGGAAAAAACAAAGATGCACATCCCAGCTTAAAACCAGCAAGGGGAAGAAAAGAAAGATGCACATCCCAGCTTAAAACCAACAACAAAAAGAAAAAAAAAGGTGCACATCCCAGCTTAAAACCAGCAAGGGGAAGAAAGGAAAGATGCACATCCCAGCTTAAAACCAACAAGGGGAAGAAAAAAGATGCACATCCCAGCTAAAAACCAACAAGGGGGAGAAACAAAATGCACATCCCAGCTTAAAACCAACAAGAGGGAGAAAAACACGATGCACATCCCAGCTTAAAACCAACAAGGGGGAGAAACAAAGATGCACATCCCAGCTAAAAACCAACAAGGGCGAGAAACAAAATGCACATCCCAGCGTAAAATTAAAACCAACAAGGGGAAGAAAAACACGATGCACATCCCAGCTTAAAAACCAACAAGGGGAAGAAAAGAAAGATGCACATCCCAGCTTAAAACCAACAAGGGGGAAAACAAAGATGCACATCCAAGCTTAAAACCAGCAAGGGGAAAAAACAAAGATGCACATCCCAGCTTAAAACCAACAAGGGGAAGAAAGGAAAGATGCACATCCCAGCTGAAAACCAACAAGGGGGAGAAAAACACTATGCACATCCCAGCTAAAAACCAACAAGGGGGAGAAACACAATGCACATCCCAGCTTAAAATTAAAACCAACAAGGGGGAGAAAAACACGATGCACATCCCAGCTTGAAACCAACAAGGGGGAGAAACGAAGATGCACATCCCAGCTTAAACCCAACAAGGGGGAGAAACAAAATGCACATCCCAGCTGAAAACCAACAAGGGGGAGAAACAAAATGCACATCCCAGCTTAAAACCAACAAGGGGGAGGAAAAAACGATGCACATCCCAGCCTAAAAACAACAAGGGGGAGAAAAAAAGATGCACATCCCAGCTAAAAACCAACAAGGGCGAGAAACAAAATGCACATCCCAGCGTAAAATTAAAACCAACAAGGGGAAGAAAAACACGATGCACATCCCAGCTTAAAACCAACAAGGGGAAGAAAAGAAAGATGCACATCCCAGCTTAAAACCAACAAGGGGGAAAACAAAGATGCACATCCAAGCTTAAAACCAACAAGGGGGAGAAAAACACTATGCACATCCCAGCTTAAAACCAACAAGGGGGAGAAACAAAATGCACATCCCAGCTGAAAACCAACAAGGGGGAGAAACAAAATGCACATCCCAGCTGAAAACCAACAAGGGGGAGAAGCAAAATGCACATCCCAGCTGAAAACCAACAAGGGGGAGAAACAAAATGCACATCCCAGCTTAAAACCAACAAGGGGGAGAAACAAAATGCACATCCCAGCTGAAAACCAACAAGGGGGAGAAAACCACAATGCACATTCCAGCTGAAAACCAACAAGGGGGAGAAAAACACTATGCACATC
Organism: Effrenium voratum; assembly: GCA_963377175.1. Lineage (NCBI taxonomy): Eukaryota > Dinophyceae > Suessiales > Symbiodiniaceae > Effrenium > Effrenium voratum. The sequence goes on along the minus strand of CAUJNA010000721.1, from coordinate 39,261 downwards.
CCAGCTGAAAACCAACAAGGGGGAGAAAAACACTATGCACATCCCAGCTGAAAACCAACAAGGGGGAGAAACAAAATGCACATCCCAGCTGAAAACCAACAAGGGGGAGAAACAAAATGCTCATCCCAGCTGAAAACCAACAAGGGGGAGAAACAAAATGCACATCCCAGCTGAAAACCAACAAGGGGGAGAAACAAAATGCACATCCCAGCTGAAAACCAACAAGGGGGAGAAGCAAAATGCACATCCCAGCTGAAAACCAACAAGGGGGAGAAACAAAATGCACATCCCAGCTTAAAACCAACAAGGGGGAGAAACAAAATGCACATCCCAGCTGAAAACCAACAAGGGGGAGAAAACCACAATGCACATTCCAGCTGAAAACCAACAAGGGGGAGAAAAACACTATGCACAAAACAAAATGCACATCCCAGCTTAAAACCAACAAGGGGGAGAAAAACGATGCACAAAAAAAATGCACATCCAGCTTAAAACCAACAAGGGGGAGAAAAAAACGATGCACAAAACAAATGCACATCCCAGCTGAAAACCAACAAGGGGGAGAAAAAAGATGCACATCCCAGCTTAAAACCAACAAGGGGGAGAAAAAAACGATGCACATCCCAGCTTAAAACCCAACAAGGGGGAGAAAAAACCGATGCACATCCCAGCTTAAAACCAACAAGGGGGAGAAAAAAACGATGCACATCCCAGCTTAAAACCAACAAGGGGGAGAAAAAACCGATGCACATCCCAGCTTAAAACCAACAAGGGGGAGAAAAAAAGATGCACATCCCAGCTTAAAACCAACAAGGGGGAGAAAAAAAGATGCACATCCCAGCTTAAAACCAACCAAGGGGGAGAAAAAAGATGCACATCCCAGCTGAAAACCAACAAGGGGGAGAAACAAAATGCACATCCCAGCTTAAAACCAACAAGGGGGAGAAAAAAACGATGCACAAAACAAAATGCACATCCCAGCTTAAAACCAACAAGGGGGAGAAAAAAAGATGCACATCCCAGCTTAAAACCAACAAGGGGGAGAAAAAAGATGCACATCCCAGCTTAAAACCAACAAGGGGGAGAAAAAAAGATGCACATCCCAGCTTAAAACCAACAAGGGGGAGAAAAAAGATGCACATCCCAGCTGAAAACCAACAAGGGGGAGAAACAAAATGCACATCCCAGCTTAAAACCAACAAGGGGGAGAAAAAAACGATGC
>CAUJNA010000721.1:0-37939 GCA_963377175.1 Effrenium voratum | reverse complement strand
AGGGCTTGGCGTGCGCGGTTGCTTTGCAAGCTTGGGTTCACAAGTGGAATGATTGCCTTGAAATGCATCATGCTAGTTTGGTTGAGCAAGTGTCATGTTTGGTTGCCGTTTTGAAGCCACATGCGCAGCAAGGCGAGGCATGTTGGACCATGGTTTGCGATGCAATGGACATGACGGTGAAGCGTGCCATGGAAGAGTTGTCAGCTGATGTTGGACAGATGATTCGGCGGGTTGCGCGTGTTGCAATTTGGCAGCTTGATCCCAACCAGCCCAGGGAGTTGCGTGATCTTGAGTTGGGTGTGAGGGCCTGCAGGTTGACTGAGGGGAAGGTTGTTTGCCTTGATATGTGGACCATGCGACTTGCAGACATGAGCAGCTTGCCGCGCAAAGGCACGATTGTGTTGCACCTTTTCGCCGGACACAGAAGGGCAGGTGACTTACAAATGGCTCTTGAAGAGGCCAGCAGACATGCCGCCTGTGGACTTGACGAGCTCACCGTTCTCAGCGTCGATCTTGCAATTAGCTCTCAGTGTGATTTGCTTAATGAACATAACCGAGCCACTTGGCTCCGCCTCATCAAGGAAGCTTGGGTGGTGGCGGTTCTAGGTGGCCCTCCGTGCGAGACTTGGTCGGTGGCCCGATGGCGTGAGCTTCTTGATGCGTGTGGGCATGCAGGACCGCCTCCGCTTAGAGACAGTCAGCACCTGTGGGGGCTACAAACTATGACCGCAAGGCAACATGCCCAGGTCATGATTGGAAATGCGCTACTTACTTACATGTTCCAGGCCATTTTTGAGTGCTGGATTCAAGGAGTAGCGGCCATAATGGAGCACCCCGCCAAGGCGTGGTGGAGCCCCCACCTGGACCGGCTGCCGAGCGTGTGGGACACTTGGCCGGCTAGGGTCTTGACCACTTTGCCGGGATGTCAGTTGACCCACTTGAACCAAGACCAGTACGGTCAAGTCAGCAAAAAGCCGACCACTTTGCTGTCGGTTCACACCAGTGGGCTGGCAAGTGCTTTGGGTCGTTGGGCGCAGCCGCCCCCTTGTGCGCGTGTTGCTGACGGTGCCATAGGCTTTGAGGATGATGCCGGTGAATGGGCCACAAGCAAGCTTAAGATTTACCCGGAGCGTATGTGTCGGGCTCTTGCTGAGGCTGTGGTTGAGGCTGTGACAGGAGTGGTTGAGCGGTGTGGTGTTGAGACAAGCAATGAGCATTCTTCTTTTGACGAACTTGTTGAACAACACAAGGTCTCCTGGGATCCCTATCAAGCCCCCTCCCGACACCGGCATGACTGCAAGCTCTACGAGTGAGCTTGAATTCGGACGATTGCTGGTCAACCAATTTGGATGAGGCCAAAAAAAAAAAAAGCCCAAAGGAAAAAACGCCAACCGACTGGAGGAATTGGGCCCATTTTGTTTTTATGTTTTATGAGAAGCACGCAAAAAACACCCAGAGATCAGCTGGTGGCTTTTGATCTGGCCAGGTATCCTGTAGGGATCCCTCTTCCTTGGCCCAACTCCTATTAAACCCAACTTCCCAGGATTTGTCCAAGATTCATAGATTTGTCCACTCTGAAACTTGAGGCCCCAGGTTTTCCAAAAGTACCTCCAACAGCCTCCAGCTTTGCAAGGATTTGGATCCAAATTCGCTGAAGGGGAGTTTTGACCCGGCCCGAATGTATCCTCGAGCCCCTGTAGGACTTGGGGTGCCACTCATACTGTTTGTGAGGCCATGGGAAGACCTTTTTAGAGAACAGCCGTATCTGAGGGACCGATTGAAGAAGGATTTGCAGCGGCCCGCGCAATGGCAGGGCTGGCATCGGGCACGAGCACGAAAGCCTTGAGGTTTCACTTCCGAGCGAGAGGATTGGAAGTGAAGAATGCTCCCACACGTTTTGGAACTGCCGCTAAAATGGTCTTCCCAACAAAGTTTAAAGTCCAGAAACTCAGGAACTGAGCCAAAAACAACCTTGCGAATTCCAGAAATGGAGCCAAACATATGAAATTCAAGGGGGCCTCCTCCTTCAAAAGCCGGGCGAACCAAATCGTCCCGGGGCTCGGTCGCGAGAATCGCTGACTCCGCGCGCCTCTTCACATGTTTCACTTTTCTGAATCCGTGGGCGCAAGGCGCGGGATGTGCGAAACTTGGGGCTTCCCTATGCTTCCTGGAAACCAGCCGGAAGCCAAACGTTCGCCAACCAAGTTACAGGCTTTTTCATGGATACATCAAGAGTTTACCCCAAGGTGAATCCCTAATTTTCAGGTTTTTTTTTTCCACGACAGTCTTCGTTGTTTTGTTTTTCTTCAGTAAAACGCCCTCTCCACCCGGCCTCTGCACCATCAGATGCTCATGGCGAATGGCGTCATCCAGCGGTGTGAGCCCAAAACGATCGAAGGGGCTCAGGTCGAGGTTCGGGAAGTCCAGCATCTTCCTGAGATCCAAAACACGGACCCAGAACGCATCATGTCGACCCTGGAAAAATCAACCCTCTTTTTTCGGATGGGGGGGTGCCCCTCCAAACGTGATGAATCCCCACCAAAAACAAGAAACACCCCCATCCTAAAAAAAGAGGGTGATAGCTCCACATAGTTTCGAATAGTTCCTAAATAGCTCAGGTGCAGACATGGCTGGTAAACCTTCTGAATATAAATCAGAGACATGGCGAGAACCGAATGAAGTGTTTCTACCCTGCGAATCTGCAGGTGTGGACCGTTTTAGTACGGCAAATCGAAAGTTTGGGAGTCGAGGATCCCCTGGGAAATTGTTCACCTGGCCTCAGAAGGACACCATTGGAGCACTTTGGCGTCCCATGCGTGCGTCCTGTTGCCCCTTTTCGGGTGGTTTAAGCATGCTTTGGCAATGCCGATCTTAGTTTTTTTCGTCGTTGGTAGGGTGGTGCTTTAAAGGTGCATCTATGGAAGTCTGAAGCCCCTGTGGGACTCGTCGGCAGCCCAGCCTCAGTTGAACGCCCAACCTTCGTCTAGTTTGCTCCCCACCCACCTCCCCCACCCCTCAACCGTGCCCTCGGCCCCCTGCCCCGCCAGGCCGCTGAATGGTCTCGTAGTGACCATTCGACGCCGCCAGGTGCAGGGCCGTGCGGTTGTCGTAGTCGCCCAGGTTGGGGTCCACCTCAAGACCCAGGGGGCTAGATCAACACACACACACATGTATATCTACATCTACATTAAAAAAAACATATATATATGTGACTATATGTGTATGTATGTATACATACGCATGTGAATATATATATAGAGAGAGATATTATGTATATATATAGACATATGTAGATACATATATATGCGTGTGTGTGTGTGTGTGTGTGTGTGTATGTGTGTATATATGTATATCTATGTATATATGTATGTGTGTATATATGTATGTATATCTATATGTGTTTATATATATATATATTTATTTAAGAACATGCGTGCGTTTATATTTATATATGTGTGTTCTTGTATATATATATATATATACATATATGTAAACCTGCAAATGTACACATGTATAGTCTAACTGCATACGATTTCCATGTACATGTGCATGGGCGCATGTGCATTTATACATTGAACTCAAATGCAAATACATGTTCTGCAGCTTGCTGCCTAAATGGAAACCAGGTTCTAACCCCTTCAGGCTCCAAGTCTTGATCCATTTCAGGTCCAAAGGCGATGGTTTGCACTTTCAAGACCCCAGAAAAGCTTTGCCAATTTACCTTGGAAGCATACCCAGGTCCTCCTTAAACAAGGTTCTGCATACGCAGTCCCGTGTTCCATGTTGCTCCCTCGCACCCACCAAAACCAAGCCTAAAGCCTAAAGCAACCCCTCAACTAATCCATTGACGATACCAGGGTCGTGAACAACTACGCAGATGGATCCAAACAAAAGCGCCCCCGTGCCACAATCAAAACGGGGGGAACACCCCAAAGGTCAACAACTTCCTTCAGAGTGCGGATTTCTTTGAACATCACCATGCCAAGACTGGTGTCAACTAGTGAAACCAACCATCCATGCCGTGTTTGAGGGAGTCGAGGCATACCACATATACTCAATGGTCAGAACTCCCCCCCCAAATCTGCGCCAGTGTCGTGGTGGAACTTCTCTTATGCAGGAGGCTCCTCAACTAAATTGACAACCCCTACCAACCCCAGCTGAAGGACCCTCTGTGGAGGAAACCCCGAGGGGAGGGGCCCGCCTGGCAGAGGGGAACTCGCAGATTTTGGGCGAGGGAAGAAAAGAGTTCAAGGGTGGAACCCCCAACCAAAAGGATCCCAAGAAATCAGAACCAACTCAGAAAACAGCGATCAAACCAGAACTGACACACCCACCAGGAAAAATCGAAGAAACACTGAAACCCACTGAGACAAATGCACCAAAGAGCTAAAAGGGTGACACCCACCAAAAAAAAAGAAGAAACGATGAAACCCGCGAAGACAACTGCACCAAAACTTCTCAAAAGGGTGGACCTTCCCCCAGCCCAAGACTTCAGCCCAGGAGGCCCCGATCACATCCACCAGAAGCTCCAGCTGGGCGGTGTCTCCTTGCGCCGCCGCCTCACAGAGTTGGACCTGGGATGCAGGCTTCGACTGACCGGGTCCCACACCGGGGGCTTTAGAAGACATACTGTGGACGGACGAAATCCATTTCGCACCATCTAAGAAACCCTGGAACTATGATTCCCCTGTAAATACCAACGAACAATGGCTTCCCATGGTTTCAAAGTGGTGCAGGATTTCGTCCATCCACAGTACAACAACTTATTAGCTGAATTTCCCCACTTTGGTTGTTGGCTTAAGGGGTAGGGGTCTGGAGAAATACAGTGGATGGTGGCAAAATCCCTTCGCGACAACAAGAAATGAAACCATTAAGCAACTGATGAGCTGATGTACCCCTTTAACTCTGATTTGTGTGGCTCATCCTGGAAAAAACATCCCACCCCGGAGACCTTCCTAAACTGATGGTTGCGAAATCCGGTTTGCACCACCAGTTGGATTTGAAGCCATCATGTTTCGGGAATCTACGCTGGAGAATCGAATCATTCCATTCCTGGACGCTGCGATTTGGATTTCGTCTATCCACAGCGTGACATTTAAGCAAGTTGTTCAGAGTTGTTCACCCCTTTGTTCTGCTGTTTGCTTTTCCTTAAGGGGTGTGTTCAAGGGGCCTGGTGGTCTCCCTAGGACTCCCTTGAAGGAAATCTGCCTCAACCCCGCCCCCGCCCCCCCAGCGGTAGTTTGATAAAGCACAACCCAAGCTGCTGACTGTGACAAGCGGAAAGAAACAACACAATGACCCTACTTCGATCAACGCGGTTAGGTTAGAACGGTTTAGTGTAGGCCTCACTAAAGCCCCCATAAAGCCAGGTAGAGCCACGTACTAAAATTGCCAATGCTGGATTCTTACTTCCAAACGACTACATAAGGGCCAATACCGGAAACCAACACGTCCAAAGGTCGATTCGCTTTGGGCAACTGAGAGCCTCCGGCGACAAACACATCGCGTTCATGTTTTTTTTGGCCAGCGAACCGTTAATTGCAATGCCAGACATGAAGGAGCCCTCAGACTTTGAGTGTAGTTGAGTACCCCTCGCAAGCTGTCAAAGGAAGGCTCCACAACGAAACCCCCTGCAATGCCGGGGTCCCCACTGGGTCCCCCCCCCATTTTCAGACAAGCCCAAATCCGAAACACCCAAGTACCCGGCCATCGGCCCCAAAGAGGAAACTGAACAGGAAAGGTATGCGGGAGGGGGATGGTGGGCACATAAAGATGCTCCTTTTGAGGGAATTGGTTTATCATATTGTTTGTATATACTGTATGCGGGAGGGGGATGAGCTTGTTTTGCAATGTTCTTTTAGGACATTTGTTTATCATGTTGTCTGTATACACTTGAGAAGGCTGCAGCGCAAAGAAGGAGCACCCCAGAAAACCAGAAAGCCCCTTCCGGGCATCAGTGTGGCAACCCTACAACCCCCCCCGAATGTCTAGCTGACCCCAACAATGCTCCGAGCCGCCGCGGCGGAGATGCCGGTCTTGAACTCGGCATTGGCCTCGATCAGGAACTCGGCCACCTGCGTGCAAGGAACCCATGCCGCCGAACGTGCCAAAAGCTTTGAAGGAGCAAATGCCAAACGAGGAAAATTGTGCGTGTCCCAGTTGTGCCTGTGAGTAAGTGATTGGACCCACATTGATAAGATGATTGCGCCGTCTACTTTCACTCAAGTGTTCTCATGTGAGGCGATGGTATGTCCTTTCAGTTTCTCCTTCGAGCCCAAGCATCCATGCGAGATCCCTTCAGGAAATGGGGTCGACTGCGCAGCAAACCATGTGGTAGAGCAATTGAAAGGGCCCCTGCTAATCGCTCAGTGGTTTATGACAATTTCACCTTCACCTCTAAGTCTGTTGCTGGGGAAAATAACCACGGTTCCCTATGCTTAAACATCGCCGCTACCGAAGGAAGCTCACCTTGCAGGGTGCCCAAAAGGCTTTGAAAGGGGGGACGTAGGACCTTTGGCAATGTTGACCCCATATTAATCAACCAGTTTATTCAGAGGGGTAGTGCTGTTCCCTGGGTTTAGTAGGGAATCATCGCTTTTGGAGGGGCCCCCTAAACCTATCAATAAACTGCTTGGTTGATTAATCTGGGGTCAACCATCCTGGAAAGGGTTTCAAACGCGTCCAAAAAGGGGGATATAGGGACTTCTGGCACCTTGGTTGACGTTGCAGTGGCAGCAATAACTTAAATTTTAGCAGTTCAGTGGTTGGTTTTCAACCACTAAACCACAACAAGCAAAATGCCACATGTTTCCCAACAACCACCATGGCACTGGAAAGGGGATCTTTGTTGCGCATCCGGCGCCCTTTCTGTGCGGGGCCTCCGAGTGTCGTTCCCGCACGGCATCGTCAAGGGGTGTGTGCCCGAAACCTGAAGCGACGCTCGCCGCCGGGCCGGGCGACGCTCCGCGGCCCGGCCCGGCCGCGGTTGAGACTTGGCCCAAGGAAAACACGGGGACCTCTTCAAAGCAAAAGCCAAACCATGTAAAGAAAGTTTAGAAAGCTTGAAACTACATGTTTTAAGCATTTTAAATATAGTCGTTCTTGTTTTCTATGGCGCGCTTCACAGGCCTTCTTAAATACGGTCAACGTGTGTCGTTGGATGGGAAATTGCTAGAGGTGATCCCTTCTACCAACTTTCTATCCAAGGGTGGTTTGCTCATTATAGGTTTCCTTTGGTTTCCCTTTGAAACCACTGCACAAGTGTACCCTGAAAAACAAACATAGCCTTGTGAAGTTGACTTGGGACGTCGCAAGTGGATGCCCCCATTGGAAAGTGCCACGCAACTAGTACCTTCGCTATGTGAGCGCCTTTGGCCTCCTCGCGAACAACTCGACTATGGGTGCAGTCAGGAACCAGCTTTTTTCCGCACCGCAGTCGCTTTGAACGAAACGTCCTGTCCGGTCCGGACAAAAGGCGTGGTCTGGACTGCGTATTCAGCAGGGTAACCACCTCCAAACAAAGGAGTTCTTGCCAGTCCACGTGTTGCAAGCACGGCCCTACTTCATTAAACCCGATATTTGCTGGCTCCGATATACCCCTGCTGGCCTGCAAAGAATTACTATCTTACACAGCACAGTCACAGCCGTTCAAAGTTCAATTCACTGGGGTTATCACGCCTGAACTTGTCTGCGAGCTCGTTATGATTTGCCCAGAATTCGCATCCAGTGCAAAAAATGAAAGGAGCGCCACCGTGCTCCAACCCAAAAAAGCCACGGCTTGGTTATGGCTGCAGCCTCAGAAAAAAGCTCCGCGCGACATCTGGCCACACCAACCCCCAGCCCAGTCCCACCCCAGCGGCACTAAGTGACCCCGAGCAGCGGTCCTGCACCAGGAATTGGGCCCCGAAGTCGATGACCAGCTTCTCCTTGATGCGTACCCCTGCCCAAAAAGTGTGTATCCTTGTTGCATGCATGTGGGATTAATTTCCCCCAAAAAGGTAGAGGTTAAGGATGCACCCCAATGCCTTTTGTTGCCCAAAAAGTGTGTATCCTTGTTTCCTGCATTTGGGATTCATTTCGCCCCAAAAAGTTAGAGGCTTAGGATGCACCCCAATGGTGGCTCTCCTTTTGTCTTGCTTCTCAACCAACCTTGAAAAGGGTACCCTGCCAAAACCAAACACGAACTCCGCACAGGGGTCTCCAAGGCAAACAAATGTCTTTCCAGAATCCCTGTAGGTTCCATGCCTGCTTTTGTGAGGGCACCGAGGGGTGTCTTTCATATTTTGGTTTCCCTTTAAACCAACCCAGAAAAGGGTGCCGAGCCTCCATAAAGAACCGAGCCACACCCATTAGTCGCTCCCAGCCCTCCATTCTCTTTCTCAAGTCCGCTGGAGAAAAAAACAACGAAAAAACGGAACGCCCTCAAAAAAGGACATACCCTTTCTTTTCACTACACTAGCACCCACCTGCCAAAGCGTCACTTCAAGAGGAAGTTCATCTTCTAGGTACCTCCCACAAGTGCCATGTTAGTGGGAGGAAGGGTACCCAAATGATCCAGGCATAGGCTCCACCACCGTGAGGTGCCCGGCGCACACTGCGAGGTGCAAGGCGGTGCGGCCGTCCAAATTCGTGCAGTTGGCGCTGACCTTGTTGCCTGGGCGGTCGTCTTTTTTGTGAGTTGCTGCCACCCAACCTGCAATTGGTAAAACTTTTTAAAGGGACGTACCCACCCTTTTGCTGGTTTTGAATGGACACCAACAGGAACATCACCAGCATTTTAAGATACACCATAATGTTGACCCCGGATTAAGCCTGTACTATTCATAGGGGCAAAAAGCACCACCCCTCTTGGACGGGGTTGCTCTGCGCTTCCCACCTAGCACGGCTCTCGTCCACTCACTCACTCACTCACTCACTCACTCACTCATTTAAGGCTTAATCTGGGGTCGACATTCTGCCCGGTGCGAACCACGGAACCCTTTTCGAGGTTGACCATGTTTAGCTTGCTGGCTCAGGGAATAGGGAATGAGGGAATGACGCCTATAACCTGTTTCTTTTGGTTTGCTTCAAGGGAATCCCCTTCCGGTTCATTCCCAACACCCGGAACGGGTCATTCCCCGAGCACCCGGAAGTTCGTGGGATCCCCAATCAAGGGACCCTCATGGGCGAGCTTGTTTTACCCCCCAAATCATTTGTCAGCCCGCCAGGTGTCCAAAGAATATGTAAAACTTGCACCCGGACCCTCAAAATACCTTGAAAAAATGTGTTGGCCCCAAAATGATGGGGCGAAATCCATTTTGTAATGGGTAGTTTGAGGGTCCTGGTAGTCTAAATTGTCAGGGTGTACCCTGCTTCAGGTTTGCACAGAACCCAAAGAACCACTATTTTGAGAGGAACCTCCTTTTTCAGGGCACCCCCTGTTTGGTTTGCATGTGAACATTTGAGGGGCACTTTTGTTCCAGGGTTCAAATTTCCGGTTCCTTGGGTGTGTTAAGACCCGCTGCCAGAGGCTTTGAAACTGTCTCCCATGTTGTAATTGCAAGCCCCCCCCCCCAAACCCTTGCTCTTTGATATTCCCTTCTGGTTTCCAGGCTTCAGGAGTGCATGGGCAACTTGCAAACTCAGTGGGCAACCATTGGACACCACCATGCAAGATCTGGCAACATCCAGGCTTAAAGGTCATGGTACGGGATCCACATAGATATCAGCTTGCGGTGGTTCGGACGGGTGGTTCGGGGTGGTTTTCAATCTAGCCTCTGCAAGAACCAGGGGCCCAACCCTCCCAATCCAAACCACCAGCTAAGGGCGACCTGGGGATGGGCTTGAAATCGCCTTCCTCAGTTTGAAGGGTTTTTCAAGGGAACTCTCTGGAGGTCTCGTCTCTTTCGGATTTTTTCGGGCGCCGGGTTCTCCAAATAGACCAAAACATGGATTTTGGCGTCCTTTTGGCCCCCCAAGACCAACCTCAAAGCACACACCCATCTTGCAGTAACCTTTTTAGGGTCTTTCAAAGGCGGCATCGTATAGTGGTAGATCCCTTTTAAACCCGACAGGGCTTTCATCGGTTGGAGGTTCGGGATGGTTTCCCAGTCACCCTCTACAAGAACCAGAGCTTCAAGTCCCACAGCCAGCAATCCAAAGCACCGAGGCAATAGTGTGTCTGGAACAAAAACAAAAATCTTCCGTCCTCTTTTGAGACTGGACCATATTTTGTAAGAAGCACATGGTGGATTGGCTGCCAGGAACAAGAACAGTACCCAAAAACAGGCAAAACCAGTAAAAACAATACCCATGGCCAAAAAAAACAAGAGCTGAGCCCCAAATTAACCAGTAAACAAAACAAGCAAAAGCAAACCTATGGCTAAAAAAACCAAGCGCCGAACACCCTTTTTTTTTCCGCTGCCAGGGAGCTCTGCAGCATCGCCTCCATCTGGTCCCACTTCCCCTCCGCCGCGCAGGTGATGAAGTCCCCGATCCGCTCCTGCTCCTGCCGTCGGGAACATGGCGGCAGGCTGCCGCGAATTCGGCTCCCCCGAGACTAAAGCGCCTTGCCCTGAAAACCCGTTGCTTAAGGTTGACCCCGGATGAAGCTAAACCTCTGTTTACTAATATGGAGTGTTTTCCGTCCAAAAGTGACAAATCCTCACTGAGACCAGGGACACCCCCTTATTAGTAAACAGGGGTGTATTATGTATTAATCCGGGGTCAACATTAAAGGCTCTGGCTGACACAAAAAAAGAAGGAGCAGGGTTCGCCGTTCGCCCCTGCAAACATCAAGGGGCTTAGCTTGAAATGGCAAGCACCCACTTCCCAAGTGGATTGGTCATTAAACAAGTCTATGTGATTCCCACCAAAATGACGCTGAAACTTGGAGAGCGAGTTAAAAACTTCGGGACTCGGATGGACCCGGCGCTCGAAGATTAGCACATGGAACAGCGATGCCAAGGCCATGTCCGTCCATGAGTTTGGCAAAAGACAGTCTTGAGGATGAACATCCCCCCCGCAAACACTAATAACAAGTTGCAGCACCCCCAGCAAGTGGCTTTCTGCGTGGGTGGGCTAGAAAAGTCTAGCCCGCTCAACGCATACAACACAGGCACACACCAAGTGACATACCTGTTTCTCTGCCCTTAGTCGCGCGGAGAAGCGGCCCCTTTTGGTCCTCAGTTTGGAGGGCCGGGGAGGCCTTCCCAACAGGGTTGATCCCCTCTGGGTAGAAAACCTTGGCTTGTGAGGGAGTCAAATCAACATGTTGGCGCCAACCCTGAGGTTTGCCCACCCTAAGACTGTTTAGGGTTTATGCTGGCCCCACCAACACTGTTTTAGGGTTTAGCTTGTCCCACCAACACTGTTTAGGGTTTATGTAGGTTTTATGCTGGTCCGGCCAACACCTGTTAGGGTTTGTGTTGGGCCCCACCAACAGGTCTTTTAAGTTTATGTAGCAACACTTTTTTGGGTTTATGTTGACGCCACCTGCACCTTTCAGGGTTTATGTGGGCCCCACCGACACATTCTAGGGTTTTTGTTGGCCCCACCATCACCTTTTAGGGTTTATGTTGGGCCCACCAACACACTGTTTTAGGGGTTACGCCGGCTCCGCCAACACATTTTAGGGCTTTGTTGGCCCTACCACCACATGTTGGCCCGACTGACACCTTTTAGGGTTTCGGGGTTATGTTGGCCTCCAGATGCCTTTAGGGTTTGTGCTGGGCCGACCAACACCTTTTGGGGTTGATGTTGTGTTTAGGGTTTTTGTTGGCCTCCAGACAGCGTTTAGGGTTTATGCTGCGCCCACCAACACTATTTTGGGTTTATGTTGGCCTCCGACCCCCCTTTTTGAGGGTTTGTGCCGCAAGGTTTAGGGTTTATGTTGACCTGGAGGCTTTTTTTTGGGTGTGGGAGTGGCCGGGGACATTGGGAAGGCAGGCACACCTCAGGATCCTGGCAAACATGTCCTGATCTCAACTTACGGTCGGGCAAAAACTCGCTGACTAAAGTAGCTGTGATCACTTTCAACGGCTCCCTCCGAGCATGTGGGCGTGTCTTCTCCTTTTTTGGCAAGTGCCCCCTGTTTTGGTGGCTTTAAAGGGGAAACCAAGAGGCAATCGTTGAGCCATGTTGGGTCAAAATCCTTTCAGACCAGCCGTCGCCCATCTGATCGGAACCCGAAAAAAGTCTGCCTGGCCAAAGGGTGCCATTGGGCTTTGGTCGCGTGGCCAAACGAAGAAACCAAGCACCAGCTGCAACATCCAACCCAGAACCAAAGAAAACTCTTTCAACCAATCCACACGCCAAATCGATAAACCAAGCCAAACCGCATAATTGAAACCACAAAAGTCTCAATTCAGAATTCAACTGTGTCAAGCCCGCACATGTGAAAACCAGAGAACCCTTCAGGAAATGCTCCTGGACCTGGCAGCCGAACTGGGCCCCTGTCAGGTTGCGGTTGTTCTAAGTCCGGGGGTTCAAATTGGATGGCCTGAATTAACATTTTCAACCGCCAGACTTCTCGGATCAAAAGTGAACCCCTAGTCAAGGTCGATATAGTGCCTGGAACGGATCATTCAGGAACTGAACCCTTCTCAAGGTTGATGTTCCATCCTGTCAGTTGCCCAAAGGACCTGGAAATGAACGGTAAACGCTGTGAGATATTTGGGCCATGACTAAACATGGGCCAAATCAGCGAAACCACAAGGTCATTTCAAGTCGATTCGCTTTGGGCAAGTGAGTTCTTAAAGGATACCGAACCAGTTCATGAGACCAAACCACTGACGGGGACCCCACGGAGCCGTCGATCGGATTCGCGCCTGGGTCTTCTGAAACTCTTTGATCTCCTTTCGCACCGCTGCCACCTCAGCCGAGGGATCCGATTTTTTCCGCACCCGTTCATACCTAGATCTTCCCCGCAACAAGGGCGCAATTTCGCGCAAACGCGCGCAATCTCAAGAAGCGTACCTTTTACCTGTCCCTCTTCCTTTCCGTGTTGAGGAAATTGACCACTTGTTGAGCAAACGGCATGGTTGTCACGAAAACAGACGCGTTGATTTCCCAGCAGAAAATAACAGTTCATTTGGAAGGTCCATATACGAACATTGGGCTGTCAGCAAATCTGCTGGTTTGAGGCAAGAGGCCGGCGTTTCAACCACTTCAAATAGGAAATGGCGCGGACTCCCTGCAGAAGGACATGTTGCATAGCATTTTCACGATCAGTCTCACCATGCGCTTAATAAGACCATTGGAAACCCGGGTGCTAACAAATCTGTTGGTTTAAACGGTCCCTCACCCAAGACCTTACCCGAGGCAAACATTGAGGACCCTTCGGGGTGCTAATTGCCGCGGTTGGGTTCGGAAAAGGTTTGGATCTAAGGTCTGAGAACCGTTCTGGGGCATGGGCGGGAGGGGCGTGGTTTTGTCTCGCCTGATTTCAGCCTCATTTGGTTGCAGGGTTTTTGCGGTTCCTCCTGCACTACTTTGTGTATCCTCCAAATCTCTGAGAAAGTACCCCACCAACAAGTATCGAAGCGTACTGGCCATTTTCAATTTTAATTTCCACTCAGCATTCCAAAAGCAATGCGTGCACGTGCAGTTTGTTCGAGAGTACAACCGGAATTAAAAAGCCACCCTTTGCATGCCCCTGCAAAACCTGCGCTCTCAAGTTATGAGGGGGTCCTACCCCCTAAAGAGCCTCCAAATGTTGATTCTCTCAAGCCTTGTCGACCTTGACCATTAGAGAGTGCAGAGTCCAGGCATTTCGGGCGTGAGTAAATCTACGCAGAAACTTGCGAAAGTCCATCCGAGCGGCTCCTTCCAGAGACAAGTCGTGCATAGGCAGCTCCTCAGCGGCTCTCTCACTGAACCCGGGGCTCGCCGAAACAATCCAACACACGGAATGTACACCGGAATGTTGTTGGTTTTTTGTTGGAAAGGCAGCTTGAAGCATTTTGAGGGCAAAAACATAATTCATGAACGCGCGCTTGGGGCTGCAAAAGCGGGCATCTTCGATCAAGGCACGCCCGAAGGCTGCTTTGGGCACTTGGCGCATGCTCCTGGGTTTGGGCTTTGGCTTGACTTAGTAGCAGCTCCACGACATGAGGCTGCCTATGCCCCAAGCGCACATAGAACCTGACCGGGGGGCGGGGGGTCCGTGCTTACCAGTTTTTCTCTTTTGAAGAAACATGGAAGGCTCCATGCAACGCGCATCCCGGAAGGTATCCTCTTGGACCCACGCCATCGCCGCATGGTATCTCAAGCTGGGATTCCAAAAGGTCATGTTACGTCGCACTCGGGTGTGCTGCTGGGCTACCGTGAGTACCTCAAGACATCTCCGCTTAGTCGAGTCAACATGTGGGCGCGTCTTCAAACGGGGGACTCCAGTTGATTCTTTAGCAACGCTAATCATCGAGGCAGAGAATCCCCACATTCGCAATCCCCGCATTTCGCTTGAAAAAACACTTCAACATCTAGGCACCAGAACCAGAAAATTCATGTTTGATGTGCTTCTCCGGATGGGGCAAATCTCAACTGGTTGTTGGAAAATTCGAGAATCGCCCATCCTCTTGGGATAATGTCAGGTTAGATAGATTCAGCGACCTGACTTGGCCTGACCTAGGACCTGGGCGTTAAAAGGTCACGCCTTTCGTCACCTAAGAACAAGCTCGGACCCAAAGGGTGCTGTGACCGTGGATGAGGAAACCGGAACTATTCATAGGGGGTGGGTGCCCCCAGTCAACTGTTTAGATGGGTGCATTCCATTTACCAGGGCCATCCATTTTTCAAAGGCCACCTATGCTTTCGGCGCGAAGGGAAGAACAAACTTGGACAACCAACAGGTTGAAGGTCAAACGGGTTGGACCCAACTGGTACAGAACCAAATATTAGCTGAACATATGGCTTCCCAGAGCCATCAACCCCCATAAGCTTGATATCAGCTGGGTCCCACTTCCTGGGTCCAAGATTGAAAACGTGAGGTGCGTCCTAAGCCCCAAAAGGAGCTTCCGGACACATCTGGCATCGCCGAGAAAAGGACAGCATTTCCTCCCTTCCGAAGGTCCTTTCATGGCCACCGTGGCTTCGCGCGATGTCTCGTCCAAGGCGCTGCCACGAGGTCCACGGCCCCAGCCGCTCGCCGCTTCCGGCGCCGTGTGGAGGCTGAGACCTGCGAGGAGGGCCCCCATCGGTTTCCGCTTGCGTTGTCGCCCCCCTGGAAAAAATGAACATATCTCCCGCCATAGATTCCCCTTTGAAACCCACAGGGGGAAATAAAACATGTTCTTAAGCAAATGGAAGGATTCCTGATGTTGGTGGTTTTTTAAAAAGAAGGATCCCTGGAAAGAATGCGACGCTACCAACTGATTTGAACATAAACTCCCAGTATTATGTTTTGGCATGTCCAAAACACATAGTTATTAGTATTGACATGCATCAACATATTGACAAATGTTACCGAAAACAACTTGATTCGTTCTTTTGTGTCATTTTGTTGGGGGCACCCCTCTTTTGGTTGGGGGTTTAAAGGGAAATCAAGACTTGGCTTCAAAGAGTGGCACTCTTTTAGCCACCTTCGTCCTGGGGAACTGAAACAAGTGACAACTTGTCGCTGGTCCAAAGGGACAGCAAAGGCAGAGAGGGGCAACAAACAGTAAGGTTGAGCATCGAGACGCTTTGTGAAGGCATTTGTTTGCCGAACATTGTGAGCCTCCTTTGATGTTCCCTTATGGAAGGTCAAGCGCATGTTGCCACCCAACCCTACCCTGGGATTTAAACCACCGTTCAATAAACAATGGTTAGGTTCATACCACCATTGTTTACCAATTGTCATGAGCTCAATTGGGTTCACACCCACAAACAAAAGGTGATCACCTTATAGGGCCATGACCAAAAATGGTTTCCCAAAGTCATTTCAGGTTGACTCGCTTCGCTCAACAAAGGCGAAGCTTTTGGGGCCGCAACCGGTCCACCGGTCCATCCAAATCAAAGCACCGGTGAGCATCCCAGCTCGCCTGGGACCTGGCCATGTCATCATCGTCGTCGTTCATCATGATACCTCGTGAAACGACGTCGAGGCCCACGGAGCGACGTCTTTCGAAGCGAAATCCGACGCCTTCTGGGCCTGGCCAACAGTCGATCGATCGACGGATCGACGGATCGACGGATCGACTTTCGCTCGCTGCTTGTCCAACCGGCGGCTTCGATGGATTGAGTTCCTAGCTGCTTGTCCCAATGAAGGAGTATTGCCCTCGTTTCATGGGACACCGCATGAATCAACCAAGGCCTTCATCTGTAGCAATCGTAAAGGTGGCCCTCTTTACATGGGGCACAGCATGAATTGATCAACCAGGACCTTCTTTTCATCCCGGGCTCCCAACTGCTTCAGAGTCTGCCAGTTGCTTGAGCCCCCTGGAAAAACGCCCTGCAAATTACTAAGGAACCCAAAACGCCGTCTTTTTTCGAGGTCCTGTGGCTTGAAAGACCACCATTTTTATACCATTTTTGGGTGCCCCTAGAAAAACACACTGGTATGCCAGTGGGGAAGCAAATGCCACCCCCAGAGGCTCCTAGAATCTTACGGCTTTCTTGGGTCCTGCAAGTCAGGAAAGAACCCGTGCTGTTGGGAAGGGGGGGCAGTAGCCACCAAGAAAAGGGTGGGTCTTTTGGAAGGGAAATTGGCAGCTGAGGAACAATGGGTTACCTCCAAAAATAGAACGAGCCACCCAGATGGATGTGTCTCGAAATGACTTGGAGGAACCATTGGGCGTAAAACGTTCCGACGGCCCGCAGGCCCAGCCCCCCCGGAAACTCAGACAGCGAGGAGCCCGCGCCCATCTGCTCATGTTCCTGCGCGGAACGCTCGAAGCGGTGGGTGATTCGGGAAGGAGGACTTCCACCTCACGGTGGTTGGTGCGGCTTGGGTTTTTAACACACATATTGCTACAATCACAAAACATACACACGCGCACACACACACACATGTGTGTATACATATATATATATATATATATACAATTATACTTATTTATATACACGTGTGCACATGTGCAAATATACATGTATGTTGATGCTTTCATGTCGTACCGGTAGATCAATTTCTCTATCCACGTCTTGCAAGAGGCGCCGTCTTTTGACTGAGGCCTCAAATCAAAAGCTGGACGGAGGGTCCACCGCTCAACTGCAAGAACAAAGCAAATGCCCTAGAATGTCAATACTGGCCCGCCGATGTACATGAGGTCACTCCTGCGAATAAAAGGGATCCAGCAACTACACATTGGCTGCCCGGCCTAACTTAGATGCCCGGCCTAACTTAGCTGCCCTCTAGTCAGGGATCCTGGGCTTTTGAGCAGCAACTGGGCATCCCCAAAATCCGTTTCCAGGAAAAACACAAATTGCCTCGAACCCCGTAGGCATTGAACCAACAGTATGACAGCCGTTCAGAACTCACCAACCAGATCACCAAAAAGCAAGGAACACTCCTTCGGCCTTTCGCCTTTCGACCTGTTCCCAAAAACTGGCGGCCTGAAAGGGTTCCACGCCTTGGGGTGCAGATTTCCCAAGAGGCGCGGCCAAACGCGGGCCGGATTTTTTGCAAGGCTAGCCCATGGATGGGTTGCCAAGAGGAGCCAACCAAAACACCGTCTCTTTTTCCGGCAGTTCCCATCTTCCACTTGGAAACGTGCCGCTTTTTGACCCGAAAGAAACCATCGCGGCAAGCCCCGAGGCAAAGGTCTATTCAAGCAACCACGGCCCATCGAAATGGCCTCGTGGTCATCCTCACCCACCAAGGGCTTCGGCGTGAGCTTGAAGATGTTGTTGTGGATCACCTCTTGGTCCTGTCGGAAGCCTTTGGAGACAGTGGGGTTGAAGCATGTTAAAGCTGCAAGCATCTTTAACCCGAGTTGAAGGACAATCACTTAGTTTTGGCAAGCAAGCAATGGTCACTCCCCCAGAGAAAGGACACATGGTGTCAGGAAGGCCTTGACAAATTCATTTCTGCTAGAACCTGCTATTGCAAGCTGATTTCCAAACAAGTGGGCTCTTTCTCTCAGGCGCCTGTTTTTCCTATCTTGGATGCTTCGAGTATCACCTTCTGAGCCCCGTTTCATTGAGTTTCATAGTGGGGTGATGTTTGGAAAGGACATGTGGTGGAAATGTAGGGAACTTGGAACTTGGCGGCCAAAATGAGCTGGGAGTCGGGATGGCTTGGGGGGGGTGTTGGGAAAGTGAGTTCCCAGTTTCTGGAATTGTCTACCTTTCAGAGCATGTCAGAGACAGCGGCCATTGCTGGAACCTTGAACTACCAGGTCAGTCCAGCTCTTAAGATCTAGAATTCCACCCCAGCTCTTCGTCTCCGAAGTTCGCTCCCCAGTTTGATTCGCAAGGCGCAGTTCCTTGTAATTCGAGGCTTCCAGTCATCCGTTGCGAGTTGTTGTGTTGCTGCGGGTTGTTTGATATTTGAGCACTGCGACCCTCGCGGGAGGTGGCACAAAGACACAATGGCGAAGGCTGCCAGAAGCGCGTTGGGTTTGGGCTGGGGCCCTTGCACTTCGCCACTGAGGGTGTTTTGCCCCACGGACATCGAGGGGAGGCACTGGTCGGAGAAGTGGAAACTATCTTAGACTATATATTTCCTGCAAACTCCTTTCAAAATGACAGCTTGACGTTTTTCCCTTGTCCTTTTGTCTTTTTCCTCTGTGTTCATTGTGTTTTCCATTTGGATGTTTTGTTTGTCTCATCTTTTGGGTGGGGGGGGGGGTTAAACATAAACATCCAGTCCTTTGGGTAGAGCATCAAGGCCGTGTTCAGCTGTTCCATGGGCACCTTGATGAAGGAGCTCTCCTCTTCACCTCCGCGATTGGACGATTCAACGTGTCGACGCGCCTGCCCCATGAAACGCGACCACCGCCAGTCTGTCTTTTGCAGGGCAGGGCCTAAATGAAAACAACACCTTTTGCTGCTATGACTGAAACTCGATTTTGTGCCAGCATCTACCCCCAAAGAAAGACCATTTACTCTGAGTGGATTGGCAAACAACAAAAAAGGTCCGAACCTTTTGGTTTATCACTAAACTGGTCGAAGCCCAAAAGGTGACTAAAGTCCTTCTCGGAACTCAGGAAGTGAGCTTAGGCCCTATCCGACGATCCCTTTGGGGTCCATGGAAGGCCCCACGCCGAGAGTTTTCCGCATCAGGTACTTCGTATCACAGCAATGGCCCCGTTTGGGTGAGGTTCAACTGGAAAGCCACAAGAAAAACCACCCCATCTGTTGACACCGCGTGGTTTTTGCGAAAATCACTAATGAGCAGCTGCGCGCGGAGTTGGCGGCAATTCCTCTCAAGTGCCTATCTCTGAGAACATCGTGGCTTCTTGACCCCAAGACGGTACGTATTTCACCCAAGCATTGCCCGATGGTGAAACATCGGTCATGAATGAAAATGCAATGGTTGCTCCTTCTAGCTCGGGAGAGATCATTTACTTGCCCGGGGCACTCAAAAAGAGTGCGAGAGCGCGAGAGAGAGAGAGAGAGAGAGTTGGCAGCCACCCGCCAACCATGAACAAAGCCAAAGAGCCAAAACACCTAAACAGCATGCCAAGCGTAGTTGAAGGGTTTGTGTTGCTGATAAGCGCAGCGGGCACCAGGTCAACCAAGTGCTGCCAAATGCCCTGGGGCCTGAGGTCGTTTGGTCTCGTGCCCTGCTTCTGCGGAGTGCAAGTGCCAAGTGCACGATGATACAGTGCACGGGATGAGTGTGTGTGTGTACCCCTTCTTGGGGGTTCAAAGGGAAAAGAATAGGAAACACATGTGTCACCCTCCAGTGAGCCTTGATATTGCAGGTGATGTCAACAGGGGTCCTCATCAAAAGGGGGAATGCCAGCATGAATGGAATTCAGGGGTCACCCCTTCCCACATCTTTTGGTTTCAATGGGGTGGGTGCGACCCCCCGTTCCTTTCCCTTCCACTATATAACGCCAATTATTTGTATGGGTGTTGCAGGCATGGAGGCTTACATGCCACCACCGGTGGGAAGGCCGTGCACACCCCCTCTACAAGCGGCATACGTCATCGTACTACCGCCAACCTCCATTTACTGAGTGAGACCTCCCTGGATGTCTTTTCTACATCGGCTTTTGCCTGATTTCATCACGACTTTCCCTCTGGGTTTGTTTTCAACATCAACCAAAGCCAAGACGTGGATCACCCCAAAAGCGAAGCATGCCTCACTTGCTGAGTGGACTGGCCAAAAAGTCCAACTTTTTGTTTACCCCTAGAATTGTCTTCCCAAAAAGTTTAAAGTCCATGAACTCAGGGTGAGATACCCACGTAACTTGATGTGATTTGAAAAGTTCAATCTCCTGCGATTCTTCCGCCGGGGGGCTCACAATACTCACCTCGTGCCGCAGCCCAAAGAGGCAGGACATGTCGCAGAGCGCCGTGCCCCGCTCGTCCACGCGATCCACCTGCCGAACTCCCGCTCTCGCTGGGTTGGACATGGGAGGTCTGCTAAATCCCCAACACGAAAGATGCACCCAAAACCAGAAACTCTGTTGCCCCTTCGGGACTTTGGAAATAGAAGGTGATCATTTTGGTGGAACCTTCACTATGGACCGAATCAGAGAAACCCAAAGATCATTTCACATCAAGTTGCTTTGAAGCGCGGAAAGGGTAAAGGCCGGGGTATCCCAAGGTTTAGTTTGTGCCCATCCCCCAATCGACACTTGAGAGGGGTTTCTGAGAGACCTGGGAAATCACCCGTGCGATTCCTCAGGCCATCCTTACCGTCGAGGGGGATTCCCCTGTGTTAAACAGGGGGGTCTGGATAGACAATAGTGAGACATGTCAAATATTGGCTGTTTGGCCAGTTTCGTAACATAGAAAGCGACCCCCTTTTGGGTGGCAGCTTGGCCAGCGTAACATAGCAAGGCCCCCCCCCCAGTTTCCAACAAAACCCGAGGCTTGGATGTTGATGTCTCCTTTAACAGGGATCCTTATATTATACACCTGAACATTGCCTTGTAAATGGTGGCTTCCCTTTATTTTGGTGGAAAAAGCCATGTTTCAAATGGGCAAAGTGTATCTTTTAAGGAGCCTGTTTAAGCCTCGGGGTCGTATGGGTTCATTGGGAAGTGGGTAGGCTTCCAGGTCAGAAAAACACCTAAAGTTGCGAAGCACATCTTCACTTTCATGTTTGCACAACGCATTCTTGCACGAAGGCAGGAGTGTGGTGGATATGGTTCTCGTTTGCTCCCCTTAAACGTTGAACCAGCTGATTTACTCATCAACATCTAGCTCAAGGCCATATAGCTTCATCCTGATGCCTCCCACAGTTCGCACCTTCTTTGCAGGAAGGCGCACACAAAACCAACGCTAGCTCACATGATTCTCCTGGATGTCCATCGTAACGGGAGTTGCGAATCAACAGTTGAAGAGCCCAAGCGACAGCGAACGCAAACCACCTACAAATTGGGAAACTGGTTCGGCTCGACTATTGGAACGGCATGAGGCGACCAACTTTAAGTTAAGTTATGAAGAAAAAACCCGACCAAAGCTACCGATGAAGTTGCACGAAACAACTTTTGGCTTTTATTTGGCAACACAATGAATTTAAGCGATTGATGTGTTTCTAACTCACGCTCTCAGCGGATGGGCCAAAGCAAGTCTAAACTTCCTCAAAGGATACATCAACATTAGAATCCAAATTCCACCCGATGCACCAGCAGTTGGATCCTCGAAACCAGTTGGTAAAAGTGATGCTGTTGGTTGAAATGCACCCGCTTGCCTTAACCGAGCTCCATGAAATGTCTTGGGGCTCTCCTGCAACTCACATCTTGCAATGATTTATCACAATTCCAAACTAAGTCATCCTCAGGTAGAAGACCTTCCACGCGTAAGCCAGGTAAAGGACCTTCATGTTGAGAGGTTTGTGACTTCAGGTCGGCCACGCCTCCTCGCTGTTGGAATCCCTGAGCTGCACCGAGCCGCTGCGGAGGATGCAGAAAAAGCCTCGGGGCTCACACTTGCCCACATTGGCCACATTGGCCTTAAGAAGCCCATGTTTTCGGGCCTCTGCAGAAAAAGCCTTGGGCCGATGATCTGGTTTGGGTTCGCTGCAAACCGAGGTAGGTAGGGCTCACACTTGTCCACATTGGTTGCATTGACCAAGAAGCCCCTGTGTTTGGCCTCTAAGCGACGCTACAACTCACTTCATGGGCGGGTTGGTCAACAAAAAGTCCTAGCTTTTTGTCTACCACTGAAACGGGCCACGCGCGAAAAGCGATTAAAGCTTCGAGGACAAATCACAGGCCAAACCCGTTCTATGCCAGGATTGGTCACATTCTTGGCGTGGCTCTCAAGCAAACCACATGAATAGGCCACGTCCTTTTGGGCGTGGATTCCAAGCAAACCAGATCCTGGCAAACGGACGATGTTACACAAGTGGGCAGCAAGCAGGACAAAAATGCACTTGCACCGCAGGGGTGCAAAAGTAAGCCAGGCGGGGAACAAAATGCTCCGGTGGCCGCCTTGTTGGTGGAAAATCAATTGCTGTCTTTGCTACTTTGCACCCATGGGCCTTTGGCATGCAGCAAGCACGCCTTGGCTGCCAAATGGTGCAGCATTGCAGGACATGCTTCCAACTTCGGAACTAAGGGCACCACTGGCCAACAATTCCCACAGCCCTGACAAGCAAACCCAACCCAACCTTGGAAATATCAAGCTTGGCCTTTGGCCTTTGGGACAGGTGCGGGAATGTGTCAAGGGCAAAGGCGCACGCTACTTTTTGCTCGCGGGCGCTGGCTCTTTTGGGCTGATGGCGCCGCAGGAGGCTGGCAATAGGCACTGCTTTCCCAGAGGCAGCCTGGGCTTTCGTGGACAACGAACGCAGTCGTGTCAGGATGGGGTCACTGGATTGCCCCTTCAAAGGTTGCCATTGACTGGTGGTGTCCATTGAAGCTGCCACTTTCGGAGGTTTTAAAAGGGGATTCTGGCAAGTTGTCTCTCAATTTCGAGCGCATTCACATCTTCATCTCATGCAACTGCAAAACTGGCCAAGGAAAGTCACATTTCATTTCACTGCGTCAGACACGCTGCACCATTTGCTAGGCCCATCTGCGGCTATTGGCATCTACAAGCAAGCGTGTCCCATTGCCAGATTTTACACCAAGAATCGTTTTGAGCCCAGAACCTCCAGCCCCACTTCTGCCAAGATGCTCGCTTCCGCCACTCCACGAACTCGTGCTCCCAGATGTAAAAAACGCGCAGCCCCTCTGCAGCGAACAAATCCAAACGTTCCATGGTGTCGCGGTAGACGTCTGGCGCGGGCTTGCTGCCCACGCAAATGTAGGCGCCATGCCTGGAAACAGTTGCGAGCTGATACGAAAAACAGACACGGGCAAGTCGGCTACCCTTCACAATGTATAGCTTTGGTGGCACAACACACACACAATCAAGCTGCGATGTTTGCTGCTAGGTGGCTGCGGATGCTCCACAGGAAAGCCATGGTAGTAGTTCCCCAGAAATTCAACCACCTCGCGCCTCTCCGGGTGGTAGGCATCAGGCCGCACTGCACGATTTCGAATCAGGCCTGCAAACTCCTTGCCTGACCACGCGCGGGCAGCTGCGTCAAATCTATGTCGAAAAGGAAACTTGTACCCAACCTCGTCCTCCAAAATGTCAAGACAATCGCTTGCTGCGCGTGAGAAACATGAGGATGACAAAACGTGTGCACCAACCTGTGCAGAGTGAGCTGCGCACAGTTGTCGAGGCTTGCCAGCAGCATCTGGAAAAAAGGCACGCTTTCCGCACACAAGGCACCTCGATTGCACAATGTCTACCATCTCATCCTCTTTACAGCTGACACAGCAAGTTGCCCGAGCATCGCCTGGCATGCCAAAGTAGGGTTTGGCCCTGCCACACCTGCATTTGCGGCTTTTGATGTCGACCATACCGTCCTCTTTGCACTTGGCACAGCAAGTTGCCCGAGTATCGCCTGGCATGCCAAAAAAGGGTCTGGCACTGCCACATCTGCATTTGCGGTTCTTGATGTCGACCATACCGTCCTCTTTGCACTTAGCACAGCAAGTTGCCCGAGCATCGTCTGGCATGCCAAAATAGGGTGTGGCCCTTCCACATCTGCATTTGCCGTGCTTGATGTCGACCATACCGTCCTCTTTGCACTTGGCACAGCAAGTTGCCCGAGCATCGTCTGGCATGCCAAAAAAGGGTGTGGCCCTGCCACATCTGCATTTGCGGTTTTTGATGTCGACCATACCGTCCTCTTTGCACTTGGCACAGCAAGTTGCCCGAGCATCGCCTGGCATGCCAAAATAGGGTCTGGCCCTGCCACACCTGCATTTGGGGCTCTTGATGTCGACCATACCGTCCTCTTTGCACTTGGCACAGCAAGTTGCCCGAGTATCGCACGGCATGCCAAAAAGTGGTATGGCCCTTCCACATCTGCATTTGCCGTGCTTGATGTCGACCATACCGTCCTCTTTGCACTTAGCACAGCAAGTTGCCCGAGCATCGTCTGGCATGCCAAAAAAGGGTGTGGCCCTGCCACATCTGCATTTGCGGTTTTTGATGTCGACCATACCGTCCTCTTTGCACTTGGCACAGCAAGTTGCCCGAGCATCGCCTGGCATGCCAAAATAGGGTCTGGCGCTGCCACACCTGCATTTGGGGCTCTTGATGTCGACCATACCGTCCTCTTTGCACTTGGCACAGCAAGTTGCCCGAGTATCGCACGGCATGCCAAAAAGTGGTATGGCCCTTCCACATCTGCATTTGCCGTGCTTGATGTCGACCATACCGTCCTCTTTGCACTTAGCACAGCAAGTTGCCCGAGCATCGCCTGGCATGCCAAAGTAGGGTTTGGCCCTGCCACATCTGCATTTGCGGTTTTTGATGTCCATCATGCCGTCCTCTTTGCACTTGGCACAGCAAGTTGCCCGAGCATCGCCTGGCATGCCAAAATAGGGTTTGGCCCTGCCACACCTGCATTTGGGGCTCTTGATGTCGACCATACCGTCCTCTTTGCACTTGGCACAGCAAGTTGCCCGAGCATCGTCTGGCATGCCAAAAAAGGGTCTGGCACTGCCACATCTGCATTTGCGGTTCTTGATGTCGACCATACCGTCCTCTTTGCATCTAGCACAGCGAGAGGGCTGTCTATCGTGCTGAAATCCAAAACTGGGATAGAGCACAAGCCCACAAATACAGGCACCAGGCCGTCTTGTCAATGTGGCAACTCGGCTGAGCAAAGAACTGTGTTGCTTTGTTTTGCCCAGACTGTCATCTGTAAAGAAACCGTTGTGCGTGCTTTCCTTGCACCGATGATTGTCTCCTCACAAAGCATGCAAGATGAAGCAGCAATCAGCAAGAATGTCTCGAACACATTGAATATTCATTATCTTGTTGTCCTTTCGGGGGATGAACAAACACGAGCTGCAAAGCCCGCAAGCAACATTTGGCTTGGACTGCTCTCTCCGCGCCCTCCTCCATGATGCCTGACCTGGCCCAGCGACCGATGGCCCTGTGCGGCCAGGCATGGCAGCAGCGGCCCCTGGCGGCGAAGGCCATCCCAACATACGGTGCCCGTTGAAGTCTGCGTTTGCTTGCGAATAACTTCATGGGCGCTGGCGATGGGTTGCGCGTGCAAACGTGATACTCACAAATGTTTCATAATTGCCAGGGCCCATGTCAAAGCCAAATTTGATGCAAAAAGTCGGCCTCTCAAGTTGGGATCGTTGACACTGACAAGTTCCACGCCCAAACAACTCAGACCAACAGTTATCTTCACACAGTTGCAGGCACGTTTTGACCGAGCTGGGAACACAGCCGTCGGCGGTTCCTTGGTTCCTCTGGCCTCCCTAACGCCCCACCCCGCCACAGACACCCACCGACGCTGTGACAAATTCGGCCTCGAAGAGGCTAACAGAGAGACCAGACCCTTTTTCCCTGAACCAACTCAACAAAAAATATCCTTCTTGGACGACCCAACGAGAGAACGTATCTACCCCACCCGCCACGCCTGCTTGGCCAGAGCCACGCGCAGGCTCCGCACCAAAGCCATGGCTAATGAAGTGGGAACTTCGTGGCTCAGGTGCCAAGGGACCCCCAGGCACCGTTCTGACAATTGCTGGCGGGGCATCTGAAAGGCCAATCCTTTTTCTGTCTCTTGAAACTGGAAGCTCAAGATAAGTGTGTCGCTCAAAGGCCGCCCACTGGTGGAAACCCGCAATTAGGATCCGAAACTCTTGATTAGGCCTTATCAGGCCATGTTGGGTGCTAATAGGCCCTATTGGGATTGGGGTCTTCGCTTGGGCACTTGACAACCGCAAGACAAAGCACTCAACGCAGTGCCCGATGGCCATTGGGCAACAGCGGTAGGCCTCTGCTGCCTGTCAGCAAACCAAAAAGGAAACGTCACTGAAGGAAGCAGCAGGCGTTCAGCATTTCATCAACCTAGTGGGCCCATTCCGAGTCCCCCAACACTTGCCGCCAAACCTTCGGCGCAAAACCGTGCCTGCTGCACTTCCTCCCACAGGCATAAAGAGATGGCTTCTTTGGGAGGGCATCTGGAAGATCAATTCCTCTTGAAGGGACACCCGGTCCGGTGCCAGGTTCGTGGAAGGAAGGTGCCTGTGCCAGATGGGCTTCCCTTGCAGTGTGCCACTACGGACTTCGGATTTGGATCGGGGGACCCTATAACCAAACATCAGGGGTAACCAAATTGTGACATTTCACTCCCCAATCACAACCAAAAGGAGCCGTCCAAGAGCCACCCACTCGTTCGCTCGTTTGGCTTGAGCTCTCAGCCCAAGCGATTTTGAGGGTTGTTGGGTGTGTGGCCAAATGTGCCTCAAGCAACTTTCTAACCCCAAGCTGTTTGGGTGGAATTTGGACTGCTGGCCTTTGTTTAGAACCGTTCCAACAAATCTGATTTATAAGCATGTCTAACTCACCTCCTGAGTGGAGTGGCCAAGACAAGTTCAAACTACCACCAAAATTGTCTTCCCAAAAAGTTTAAAGTCCAGGCACTCAGGATGTGAGATAATCAAACTCCTTTGGGCGGGTTTGCCCTATCGGGTTCGGTTCTTTGAATCATGTTTGCCCAGCCCAGGTCATTGGTGGCGCACGCTTTCTTCTGGGGACCAGCTGACATAATCCAAACCTAGCCAGTACTACAGCAGTCTACCCAACACCACTTAAACAATCAAAAGGGCGGCCTATGTCTGTATGTGTCTCTGTGTCTCTGTGTTTCTGTGTCTCTGTGTCTGGTCTTTGTGTGTGTTTTTGTGTGTGTGTGTGTGTTTTTGTGTCTGCGTCAGTGTCTGTATGTCCAAGAGGCTTCCCGTATGGTAAGTAACCAAGGGAACCACCCTTCAAAGCTCGAAAACTTGGCTGGTTTCCTATAGAACAGCAGCAACTGGGGAACTCTGCTTCCTCCGTGGGGTGGCAAAAACAAAGCTCCCAATTTTGTTTTTGATTTGCCTAGGTCCTCCAGTAGAGAGGTTAGAATAGTCCATTGTAGTAACCCAAAACGTGAGGAAGTTCACTCCGAGCTCCGAGGGGCTGGTGGGCTCGCCCGCGCGGCAAACGAAGGAGCCCGCGGGGACGGTCAAGGGCCGGCAGATGGTGGCCAGCTGCAGGAGGAAGGGCTCGGTACAGTCCTGATGGGGAAAAGTGGGAATCGGATCCCGACTTTATCAAGGAAAACTACCTGAATCCTAGATTGGATCGTTTGTTGTTGCTTATTGTGTTGCTTTTTTTTGGGGGCGGGGGGTTCTTGAGAAATTAAGAAACCATGAAGGGATGTGCAAATTGGGGGTCTCGATTATGATAAATTACATGTCCGCTGATGGCTTCCTTTTTGGGAATTCACGAAAAGGTATGGGCTAGTTAGCACTCAGCTATCATGGGGATCAAGTACTTTGTCACAAAAGGTTTTTAATGAAGCAATGGGGTGGCAAGCAATGGTTCATCTGATTGAATTTTCTTGGATGGGGCCGCTTTGCGTAGAGGGAAGCCAAAGGAAACAACGCATAGGACCCCCAAGATTCTCGACAAAAGGCTTCGCTCCACCTCACAAGCGGAACCCACCCGCGGAATACCCTTGCCCTCCCGATTCCTGAAGGAAAACCTAGGGGTCTCAACTACCCACACACCCTGTACCAAGCCCGTTTAGGGATTCTGTGATATTGGAAGTTGACATTAGTTGCGGGAAAGGGGTGTGGAAAGGGACCAATACAAACTTACGAAGCCATGGGCATGGTCTGCATGTGTATCACAACGGCTTGCTTCTCCGTGAGCCACACTGAAAAAGGGTATCACACCCATTTGCGACCATGGTCCTATGGCCGGGGCCGCATGAAAAGTCCAAGCGGTCCTATTAGCAGATTGCCACCCGAGGCTCTTGACATCATTTCACGCAGGCGACTGGCCCGCTTTGGAGCACTGAGTCTAAGGCTGCTACGGCGATCACCGGCTTGGTTGGTGTTTCTATCTTGACACTTTGAAGTTCACGACTGTCACTGCCGACCCACCCCTGGGGCCCCTGGGGATGGAACTTGAGGGGCATACCCAAATAGAACGCGTGAAGCAAGAGGATATCCACACCGCAGAGGGTTGGGGGCGGCTAAAAGCTTGCCCTCGCTTGCCCTGGCTGGGCTTGTCTGCTGCTTTCTTTGGGTTTTCCTGCCCGCTTCCTGGCTAAGCTTGTGGGAACTTTACTAAAAATGGAGCAACTTGGGAAACCAAAGGATAAAAAGATCGGCTTCAGGTTGGTAACTAAAGGGATTTGCGGCAAACCCAAACAAGTTGCAAATCGTGGCGCACCTGGTTTCCCTTCAACACCCCCAAAAATGGTAACTACCCTTCCTCAAAAAGAACAAAGGCACCCACGGTTTGCTTACAAAACCTCCGTGCTTTCTCCGAGACAAAAAGTTCCCACGGATTCGATCCGGGGGCCTTAAAGATCGACGCCCACGAGATCCAGTGTTCCCAGGGGCCGCCGCCCACGCGGCCGACGACGCGCGAGATCGATCCCGCCTTAAAGATGGGCAGCTGCGCCAGCCACTTGAGGAAAACCCTCCGCCCAATGCGCTGCAACAAGCTGTGGGAGAGGTTGGTCAGCAGCACTTCGATGGTGCGGACCTCAGAATTTTTGGTTGGTTTCTGGCGGCCGAACAAGCGGGTTGATGACCAGTTTTTGGTTGGCCAACCAGCCAGGCAACCAGACTAAAGAAAAAAACTAGCCCTAGGACAACACAAAAAATATCCTTCACATGTTGTCCAGTGCTTCCGGTTATATACCTGTATAGTTGGTAACCAGCTTGGTTACCTGCTATGTTGGCAACTGGCCGGTAGCCTCTGAACCACAAAGAAGGCTATACACAATACTTTGGTTGGAATCGTGAAAACGGTGAGATTGGAATATGGTTCCAATTTTTTGGGGAACCGAGCTTAGTTCCAGAAAAAAATAGTTCACCACTGGCCAGTTGCCTGCTATACGGGTAACCAGGAAGTGGGTTGGCTTTAAGCAAAACAACAAGGAAACACCCGATTCTTGTTCGGCCTGACCATGTTGTGGGGTTGGCCATAATTTAAACAGAAAGCAGAAAGAACAACACAGGAAGACACCGGAGAGCCTTCTGTGGCCGAACTCCGCACACGTATGGCGCGGACGCTGGGGCTTTGTTACGGTTTGACTGATGGACCATGTGGCGGTTTGAGGACTGTTGACCCCCTGCAAAAAATGTAGCTTTTTGGGGGTTTAGTGGAAAGCCCCTTCATTTTCCAAAAAGTTCAAGTCTAAAGATCCAATCCAATAGCAGTCAAGTTTTTTGCGGGTTGGTTTTAACGGAAAACCAAGGAAAGGATACTCCAGGTTCCCCGGGATCCCGAACACGGAAATACATCCAAAAGCTAAGGCTTTACAAGGGTCGGAACCCCTCAAGCTGGTGAAGGTCGGGAAAGAAACGGATTCCCTATTTCGACGCATGCCCATTTTATCCCACGGTCTACCAGGAAAAGGGGGTGTGGGGAACCCAGGAAAGTCTTGTTTGTTTAGCACAACCACAGAAACAAAAAGATAGTATGAAGTCCAGATTCTCGGCAATTGAGCTGCAAAGAAGCCAGTACTCTGAAACAGCTATCAGAACTACATCATGCTTGCTTGGTTGCTTGGTAGGCTAATTGGCTGCTTCTCTTCTTTGTCATGCTGCTGGCTTTGGTGTTTTCTTCATTTCTGACCCACTTCAGTTGGACAAACAAACAACCGGGGATACGGAGGGAGCGGGGATATGGGGGGATTCCCTTGCCGCCATTTCCCGTAAACTTTGTCAAGGTATGTTAAGGTGCATTTAGGGGGATCCTCCCGTATCCCTGGTTCCCCCTGTATCCCTTGCTAGTTGGCTTTCCTGATTCAGCCAGCCCGCCTCCCTCCATCCCCCCCCCCACCCCAACCGAGGCACATCCGCGGCCCGCTGGATCTTGCCGCCCTCACCCTGCGACTCCTCTTCCCCGCCCCCAGCGGAGATCCGAATCCTGAGCCGTCGATTGCTGCCCGGCTGGCTCGTCCCTTTACCACCCCCAAAACCAAAGTGTTCTGCCTTTGACCCATAAACAACTTACAATGGCAAAAATAGGGGCCACTCGGGGGTCCAGGTACTTTTGTGGGGTTGGTCTCCGGGTTCCCCTGCGAAAACCACAAATAACGGGTACCGAGCCTCAAAACGTGCTGAATTTCCTGCTCTAGTTTCCCTGGAAGAAAAAACGCACCAACTCTAAAAAATATGCGGGCCACCCACAGAAGCGCAATGTTCCGGTATGGGGTTTTAGGCGTTCATGTTTGTTTCTCAGAACCGGTAAATAGGTGTTTTGACCATGGCACATCCAATGCTATGCCCACATCATGGGCTGTCAGATTCCGTCAAACAGGGTGTGCCCTAGGACCTATATAGATTGGTTTACGCCTCAGCAACTACCCAGTCATGCAATAGCCGATCAGCTTCCCTCTACATAATTGGGTTTGGAGGTCTCTGGGTGGTTTCCCATTTGCCCTCTGCAAGAACGAGGGAAACCACCAATCCTAACCAACAAGTAAGGGGTGCCTGAGCCAATGACGGCAACAACATGCAAAGAGATCCACCAGGCCCCCAGATCTTTACGTCTACGACGGTGTCCGCCTACTTTTGCATGGGTTATACACCCATTTTGCTAGGGAGCAGTGATTTGGGCATAGTGGGAACCACACTATCTGAGACTAAACGACCACATGCATGCGTGGTATGTAGCACGTGCATGTCCCCTTCAAACATCACCACAGCCAAACGAGACCAAGCATAAAATGGCAACCCAAGAGTACCCTCCCACCAAACATGGAACTGCACCTCTTTACAAAGACGATTTTTCAGCTTGGAAATGGAGTTTGTGTTCTTTCATGATTGTCGGTGGGATGGCCACGTTTCAATGATTAAGCCGAGCAAAAGGGGAACTTCAGGACTTTTGTTTCAAGCCCACCTCAGCCTTTGCCCACCAAAACAATCTTGATTCTGCCCGATAGTTCGTGAATCTGAAAATGTAATACTGTGGATGGACAATATCACAAGAGATCCTAGGAGCAACCAGCAAATAACTTACAACCAAATTGTGAATTAGATTAACTTGGGGGTTTTGCCATGTACCCTGTACAAAAGCCAGGCATTTTTGAACCACCAATTAATTCCCTGGGCTGTCCTCAGATTCCCCGCCAACAGCTTAATTTTTAGCTGAGTTGAACCAAATAGCTGGGAACACCAGCTATCTGGGGGCGGAGCCAAGAATTACCCACAGTCCACAGCCAAAAGCTCTGCTCCACCAACTCTTGGGGCAGCCCTGAGTTCTTGATGAAGGTGTCGATCCTGGCCGCAGGCTTTCCTCCATTTCCGTTTGTGGACCCTCCAAACGCAGCACTTTTAGTGGAAACCACCAGTCAATTGATCAACTTGTTAAGTGGAAATCCAGTGAACCCTTTCTCACGGGTCACAAATGCCCGACATCTGGCGCAGGGTCACTTCCAACTTTGAAACCACCAGATAAAATATGGGAATTTCTGCTCTACCCCCTACGTTGGCCCTAAGCTAACCTTGATTCTACAGGTGGAACACAAAGATATGAGAAAACGGGGGTTTTGCAGTAGTGGAGGGCCACGCCCCGCAAATAAATTGCTTCATACATACCCCCCACCCTACATTTTTTTTCATCTTCCATCTTCTACCCTTATTTGTTTTCATCATTTTTCTACATTCCTTTCTGTCCATCTCATCCGTTTTTTTTTATCATCATTTTTCCAAAATTTTCGCCATCCTTTTCTCCTTTCTCCTCGCCTCATTCATTTCACCAACTACCCTCCAAAATGTCATTTCCTCAATCTCCTCACCTCATCCATTTCAAAAAAAAATAAATTTTGCAAAATATATTGCAAAAAATATTTGTCATCAAAAAATATCTGAATCATA
Source organism: Effrenium voratum (assembly GCA_963377175.1). NCBI lineage: Eukaryota > Dinophyceae > Suessiales > Symbiodiniaceae > Effrenium > Effrenium voratum. The sequence goes on along the minus strand of CAUJNA010000721.1, from coordinate 5,453 downwards.
GAAAACGATTTATGTCCATTCTCCTGATGCTGTTTCACAACAGCAACAATAAATTCTCCTTCGCTTTCATCACTTATCATACACGAGTTTAGCGTAATGATAGCAGGAAGCCATACGCCATGTCCCTTGTATGATTTTATCTTCAAATATACAAAATCACTATACTACTAGTAATTATGTTATAAGGGTATACGTATTATTATGGTATGATTAACCCTTTCCAGAAAATGAAATTGATTGCGCTCTCGAAAATTGGGATTGGAGTCTCGAACAGACTGAGTCCCTAATCCCATGCATTTGGGATTGGAGTCTCGAAAATTTGGGATTGGAGTCTCAAAATTGGGATTGGAGTCTCAAAATTGGGATTGAGTCTCGGTACTGGGATTGAGTCCTGGTCCCATGCATTTGGGACTGGAGTCCCCGAAAATTGGGACTGGAGTCCCCGAAAATTGGGACTGGAGTCCCCAAATCCCAAACATTTGGGACTCGAATCCCCAATCCCACGCATTTGGGACTCGAATCCCCTAATTTTGGGACTGGTGTTTTCTAAATGTGATAAACTATGGATATTCCCCTTAAAATTCATTATTTTCAAATTTTATAATTCCTATTTTTTACTGTGTTGTCGTTGGATGAACCTAGAAATTTCAAGTTTCAACTCCAACCCCAAACTCGAAATCCTTAATCCGTCAAACTCACCAAGATTTCACAAATTAATTCGCTAGGTATTTTGTATAGGTCTTCCTGCTTATGTATTGTTGGATTGTCTCCCCATTGTTCCTTGTTTCCACTTGGCAAACGTTGCGCAGTTTCAATATGTTTATTATTCCTGATGTTACCACAATCCTTTTTACATAATTCTCTAGGTTTCCAAGTTGTAATGTTATTCCAGAGCCTAGTGCGCTTTCTGTAAGGCATTCCATAATTACAATAATCAACATCTTTAAAATCAAACTCATCCATAAACTCCTGATGTTTTAATAATCCAGTTTGTGGATTTTCGATTACAAAATATTTAGGATTGAAATATTTGATAATCTCAATAGTTTTTAAGACAATATTATTTGCATATTCGATATTCCTAATTCCCCTAGTTTTTGCTATGCTGTATTCAGTGCATGGGGGACTACTCCAAATAAAGTCAAAATGGTTTCTGTCAAACTGTTTGTAATCCCACTCCAAAATATCAGTGTTGATATCAGCATTTTTCAAGTCTAATGATATCACATTAAATCCAAGCGACTTTGCTATGGTTCCGACGCTTTTTGTTCCGCTAAATAATTCTAATAAATTAATTTATTAGAATTATTTAGATATTAATTATTCAAATAATACATATACTTCATCATCATTTTTTGTAATTTTATAAAACTCTAATGTTTGTTGCTTTGGTTGTTTGATTTTTCCTGTATTCAACATATCACAGTATTTCTTTTGTTTTGTTTCATAACTGCCCTGCGGACGTCCCAAGCCACGGCTTTCAAATATCTGTTCGATTTTCTCCTTCTCTTCGTTGCTTTGTTGTTCGCGTTCAACTGGTTTAAGTTTTTCATCAATGGATTTAATCATATCATTTAAGGTTTTAATATTTCTATCAATTAATGTTATCTTCTTCATTAAATCATTAATAGTATAATTCTCATTTTCAGACATTACTATATATTTATTTAGATATTTATTTATTTAATTATATATTTTTCATCATTTGTTTAACAGTTTCTTGTGTTTCGTTTTCATTATTATCCACGAGTGATGCATCCTTACCCCATTTAAAAGTTATATTGTGGACATCAGTTTCTAAGTTGATACTGTCTTTAGTTTTATCAATACTCATTTTCTTATCATTTTTACTTATTTTGAAACTTGTTGGAATACATGAACATTTACAATTTTTATTATTTTTTATTTCTAATTCATTTTTCATTTCTAACATCTTTTTACGTACCATTGATGCTGAAATTTAATATTGTTGAGCTTTTTAACAAATTTCTCCGCTTATCTTCTGTTGAAATATAAGACTTCAAACCTGTCTTATCTTTGTTTTTCTTTTCTTTTTCTACCATTTAGTTAAAAAAAACATTTATAATAATATTTACATTTTTATTTTGAAGGCTTCAATGTTCTAAATAATTACGAATAATAATAAGTATTTTAGGTTTTATTATCAGCATCATTACTTGTTCTATACCTTTCAATTATTCATTATAATAAATAAGCAAATTCAAATTGTATATTATATTTAAAATAATAAGATAAATTATTTTTTCATTTCTGTCTTTCTTTTCTTATAAAGTTTTTTCATCGTATCGTCTTTATTCCATCTCTGTTCTACAAGTTTCTGATGATGTTTTGAATTTAGATGTTTAAATAAATATTTGCTATCATAAGTTTTACAACAATTGCAATGGATAACAGTCATATAATAATAAGATAAAATAATTATTTAAATTATTTAATTTTATTATTTTCATGCATAATAGAATATTGGTGGGGCACAGCACTTGGGGTTTTCATTGCACACGCGAGAGAGATACAAACTAATTAGCTTCAATGCTTATTGATTGAATCAATGGAAAACCTGTTCCATTTTATGATATTCGCCACCAGCATATCATAAAACGATGTTCCATTAATATTAAAGTTAATGTAATATAATTTTTATATTTCCTTTTAATATCACTCATGATAAGATGTTCTAACAATAAAAATTCACAAAATATAATCATTATGAATTCATAATCCAAATATGAGTATCGCATAAAATTACTATCTAGAAGCATTATGTTGCTTCTTCCTATTGCCATGCATCGTCCTTATCCAAAATTTATTACTGAAATGTTTATGAAACTATCTGCAAAGAAATATTTATATTTTACCTAGCCGTCTATACCCATCTCTATACTATGCAAGGCAACTCGTTGCTTCAGGATGAATTGCACTGGAAGGTTGACAAGAACAAATTTATTTTGATAATTATAATTCAAGTGATTTAGAAAATGTAATTGAAAGACAGAAGAAAATAATTAATTATATGAAATCTAAAAAGATAAAGAAACTGCATTCAATATTAATCGTTATAGATGACCACGCAGACGATCCTAAATTTGTTAGATATAGTAAATTATTACATGGATTATTTACAAGAGGTAGGCACGATGCAGTAAGCGTAATTTGTTCAACACAGAAATATAATGTGTTGGCGCCTATCATTCGTTTAAATGCCAGTTCATTATATATTTTTAGGTTGAAAAATGCCAGCGAATTAATGAGTTTTATTGAAGAAAATAGCGCCATTGTTGACAAACAGCAATTATTAGATATGTATCATCAAGCAGTGAATGACGCACCTTATAGTTTCTTCTATGTGAATATGAATGCTAAGAATGTGAATGACATGTTTTTTCTCCGTTTTGAACAGGCATTTCAAATTACAAATGATGAATAAAGATATTCTAATTTAATATAATATAATAATATGGTTATAAAACAATGTAGATGTGGTGGATTTTATCGTAGAGGTAATTATAATTTTCATACTAATTCTTGGATACATAAACTTTATAAGGCATTGAAGAGGAGGGCAACAGACGAGGAATTATTAAGATTTCAAAATAATTTTGTTGATGAAGAACATTTAATAGATGAAACAAATAGCACTGTTTCAACATCAACGCCAAAAAGTGAAAGAAGTTGTATAAGCAATTAATAATATTAATTATGTTTTAATATTATTAATTCAAAATAATGAATAGCTACATAGATTCAAAGCAGGTAATTTATAATATATTTTATCCTTTTTACATTCATTAACTTTTTCTAATTTATTGATTATTGCTTTCAATGAATTTATTTGTAGAATATCAATTCTTGACATTTCACTTATCGTATTTACATCTATATCTTTTATTACTTTAATAGCCTCTTCATCATCAAATTCTACTGGTTTTGATTTACTTGAACCCATTATATATATAATATTATTTAGATTTTAATTTTTCAAAATTGAAATGTTGGTTTTCTTCTTCTTCTTCGTCTTCAGTTGGTGCTGGTATTTCCGTTGGACTTTCAGATGAAGAACTATGAACAGTAATAGGTGGAGAACTATGAACACTAATAGCTTCATTTGATGAATTGCTACCGCTACTTTGTGCATTTCCTGCTGTTATCTGATTAACTAAATCTGCAATATTTATTGTTGTTGCAATTGTGCTGTGTGATAAGTTTAATATTATATCTGCTACTGTAGCGCCGTTGTGTAGCATTATTTCTATCATTTTTGTCAGTTTGAACTTCTTTTCTTCTTCATCGCTGTCATCCTCATCTGGTGGTTTCTTTGGTGGTGGTTCTGGCGGTTTGTTGTTGTCGAGCATTTTAGTAAAGGCTGACACCATTGCGTCGCGTTGGTTTTTCAATGTTTGTGTTGCCTGTGTTCTTGTTGGCTCATTTCTTTTGTATGTGTTGCGCCAAAAGTTTTTAAGCATTATTTTAAACATATTGTCTTGGTTTTCCTTTACCTTAAACGCTTCAAATGTCACGTTTAATGGTTGGTCTGTATCATTGTATAACTTTTCTTGCGTCTCTCTGGTTGCTGTAGCAATAGTATCTGTGTTGGTTGCAATGTCAACAAATTCTCTCGGTATGCCCTTTTTCATCAGTTTCGGTGGCTGTATTGTTGTTGAAGTGTTTGGTTTCATTAGGTTATGTATTGAAAAACTGTCGTCATCATATTTATCATTGAATTTCTGCTTCTTTCTTTTCAGTATATTTTTAGTTAATATTATCATTATTATTATTATTTATATATTATTTCTTACCTTTGCCCTTAAAACTTGCCTTGAGTTCTTCTATTCTACCTTTGCCTAAATTTACTATCCACCCGCCATTATCAATAGTGTCTAAAATCATATCCACTAAATATTGTTTGTATGTTCTCGCCTTGCCTCTTCCTTTGTGTTTCAATTCTTCTTGTATTTCGCTTTCTTCTGGCACTTGAATTCCTCTTAAATAAAACTGAAATTTAATATCATTTACTGTTAAATTAGGGTTGTCTTTCCAGTAAGCGGGACTAATAGTATTATCTATTGTTGTTTTAAACAATGGCGTCATTGGCAACGGTGGTGGTTGTTGGGCTGTTGAACTTGATGCTCCTGTTGCTTGTTGAACTGGTGTCGCGTAAAAATTGTCATCTACTGCTTGAGGTGATAGTTCAACATCTTCTACGTGCATTGTTTGCTGGTCGTCTGCTACTGCTCTACCTGCTGGCGCTTGTCGTGGTTCTGTTGGTGCTGATTGTCTGTTTGCCACCATTCTATGAAATAATGTTCCGCCCATCTCTCTTAAATTTGATGCCATCGCCCTACCTACTTCTTCCGCTTTCCGCTTTGTTGCAGTTGCTATATCTTGTAATTGTGTATCTACCATTGCCTCGTGTTGTCTTGCCGTTTGTTGTGGTG
>CAUJNA010000720.1:82500-164501 GCA_963377175.1 Effrenium voratum | reverse complement strand
CTGACCGCTTCCCGGCCCTGAGGGCCGAGGCTTCTGTTCACTTTTAGTGGGCTGCAAAACGCAGTCGGGTTCTTTCATGGGGTCTTAGTTTGTCGTGTAGATTCTTCGAGAGACATCTCCCGAGTGGAGCCTGAGACGGGGTCGGCTCCAGGTTGGTGAGGTTGAGATGACTTCAGCTTTCCTCAAATATCAGGAAACCCCTTACTTTGGTGCATTTTGCTTGGATGTTAGGACTTTAACTTGTTGGCAACGAATGGGTTCTCCGGCAAACCACTAAAAGTTAAGCTTTTTGCAAGGGAGCAGAAAACAGCCGAGCTTACTCGGTGGTTTGCATTTGGATTTGAACCCCAGATCCTTTCTTGAAGCCAGATGATGGAGAAGCCATCCCGAACGTCCAAACCACCAAACCAAACCACCAACTAGAGTGACGGTTATAATTGGTGGTTTGGAGCTTTGTCTGCTTCATCTACAAGAACCATGTTACGAGACGTCGAGGAGGTTTTCGCCACTCAGCTGGATGAGGAGGTTACTCACCAAGAGGACACAGAACATTTACCCTCCTGTCCACAAACATTGCATCACAGGGTGGTCCTGGAAGACTATGCCCTTCAACAGGGACCCTTTGGTGCATGTGAATGGACAGGAGGGTAATTGTGGCGAATATGTACATGGGGCTTGATCTATATGTCGTTCGGCCCCCAAAGCTACATGACCATGGGTAACTTTGCCCATGTGGGACATGTCACATTTTTGGTGGTTTTTCCCAACAACCAACCCATGCAAAGGACCTTTCGATCAACCCCCACACATATATACACATATATATATATATATATTATGTCTTCTCTGGTGGTCCCCCCCAAAAACACACAAGACACAAAAGGCTCCGGTTTTCCTATGGTTTTCCTCTGGCCTGCAAAAAGGGGTACCAACTCCACAAAAACAGACCTCGGATGGTTTAGATTTTGAGGGACCTCCCAAGCTTCTGAAAGACTAACAGAAACCTTGTCTGAACTTGAGGGGTGAAAGGCTTGATCGGTGGACGAGAGGGTTCCCTGTATTTCCACTTGCAACCAGCTTATCAAAAGGAGACTCACTGTAAGTTGGCCCAAACGGTGATGTTCAAAACCACAGAGAGCCATGTTTTTTTTTTTCAGGAATCCAACCACCAAGATGGTTGGTTTCCTTCTGGTTTCCGTTCAAAACCAACCAACGAGGGGACCAACAAGAAAAAAAACACCCATATATGGGGATCCTTGGAGTTTGATATCTTGCCCCAGCTGAGACACGATGCTCAAGGACAATCGCAGCTTGGCGAACATGAGAGCGGCTTCCTTACTTTTCTTGGGAGGGCTATCTTGAGAAGCTTCCAAACCACCACAAGACCCTAGGACCACATCAGGGTCAGAGTTGTGTTTTGGGGGGCCCTGACTTGGTCAAGTGGGTGGGATAGACAAAGGTAAAGAGCAAGGAAAGGGAGAGAAAAGACAGTAAATAAGATATCCCAAATGCGAACTTTTTGCTTTGAGTGGTGCCTCGGTCCCAACACACTTGTTGTGTTTGGAGAATCTTCCATGGTAGGCCGGTTCAGACCCAAATCAGACATATCATCTGGATAAGACGTTGGTTTATACCTAAATCAGAATGATCGTCTCAAAGGGAACTGATGTTGAAGCAGTTCTTGACAACCATCCTTGCTCCGAAAAGGTTTCACCTTGGCGTTGTGTGGCTGCTTCAGATTATGAGGTCTTTTTCCAGCAAAATGTCTGCATGGTAACCCAAGGCCCCTGACCCGTCAGGAACGCTCCCCCCCAAAGGCTTAATAAGGCCTTGAGTTCTGTGCGTCATAGGAACCAGGAATGTCTACAAGAAATTTGCCAACCGCCCACCACAATCAAGGAGTTCCGCAAAATTTTGAGCTGGTTCCCTTTGAGTGAGGGCTACGTGCCTTCCATTGCTCATTTATATGTGTTGTTTTCCCATGGGACAAAGGGAAGCTATCCTAGCTACATTTTCTCCCTTTTTCCAGCCTCAAATGGAGGTGCCATTTGCGGGCTGAAATCAAACATCGGGTCTTTCGCTCCCTGCCCAGACATTGGTGCGCCGCAGATCAGCAAGGCTCGGATTGGGCCCAGAGATTCGGTCGGTCGCGAACTCTTTTTTCGACCGTTTCGCGCGCGTTCGCGTTGCGCGCTTTTCTGCACGTCGCGGTTTACACGATACCATATGACTCACAAATGGCAGACGTTGGTCACGGGGGTCATGCTGGGTCAGACTGACCAAAAGTGAAAGCCATTCGAAAAGGCGATATGGGTCTGTCTTTGTTGTGGGTACCCTTTTTGAGGTTGGTTTACAGGGAAACCAAAAGGACACCCACCATTTCAGAGCTTCCAAATGGGTTTGTTTCGTGGTCATTTTGTTTCATGGAATTATTTGACCCCGTTCAGGATAGCCAAATACGCACGACCATGAGCTGTAAAGCGTGAGGGGAGTTGAAGGGAATGGCAACCTATTCGTACCTGCTGATTTGGCCAACTTGGGCCTTTTTGTTGATAATTAGGCGACCATGGCAGGGAAGACAGCCTCCAAAGCTTCTTGACGCGGGTCAAAAAGAATCGAGCACTAAACCGAAGGCTTTTGTGGAGCGTACGCCAGAGCTTGTAGGGATTCCCTACATGGCGTGCGTTAAAATTATTCTTATGTTTTTGAGGGCATCAAAGGTTCGGAATCCACATGGCGTGGTTAAAACCCCACCAAGCGCATCTTGGTTCGACCAGCCATCCGGTTCCTGAGGTGTAGTTGCCTAAAAGATGGTGAAGTGGGGGGCTGCCATATATACGTATATATATATATGTATATGTATGCAACCCCCCCAAAAAAAACAACAACCAGGTTTTGAACCTGGACAATTGCCAAAATCACTAGGAAAATGCTACTTTTGAGAAACATACATATATATATATATATGTATATAAAGCCCATGAAAAGTCAAGCTTTTAGCAGGGGATCTGTGCCCGCTTGTTGCAAATGTGGGTACAACCTTTTGTACCCTACAGGTAGACATGTATGACCAGCATACGGTATACTTTTGGGTGTGTCTTTTTTTAGGGGGGGCAAACACTGTGATTTGCCTATCAGTTCCTCTTTAAAACAAACCGAAAGGGGGTACCCCCAAACAAAGAACACATCCATTCGTGTTATTCATGTTCCTATGACCTACGTTTATCATGCAAATGTCAATCTACCAAAGTCATATCTATATGAGAAAACAAGTTGCCAGATGTACGTTGGGAGTCATTAGGGCATGATAGACCATGAAGATTCGCACCCGGGATAGCCCGCATTCTGGGAGTTCAAGTTTTACAAAACCAAAGGCAAACTGAAGACCACACCGCACTGTGGATGGACAAACTCCGTGTCGCACCAGTTGGCATAAGTGAAACACTGTGGATACTTGTTGCACCAGGACATCCCAACTGGTGCCGAGTGTGGGAGACTGCAACCATCAGCAAGGCTAGGGGACCTTCTTCCCAGCCATCCCCTCAGCTGTCTAGCTTTCTATATGGTTCTAGCGGTTTTCCACTTCACCAAACTTAAACTTCTAGCGGGGCATGTGTTCAGACAGCCCAAAAAAGGAGCTTGAGAAGCATCCGTTGGGTTTGCGCCCCGCTCCCCACGCGACCGCGGCCGCCAACAAAACCTCTCCGAGAGGTGCGCACCATGCAGCTGGCCACGATGCTGTTCGAGGTGCAGAAGGATGGATTCGGCAGATGTGTGTAGACCAAAACTCCATTTGGTGTGTGTGTGGTCTCTAAATGGATGGTACTTTTTTCTTTGGCTCTAGAGGGAAGCAAGAAGGGCAACCCACGAGTTTTTTTGGGTTCCCCTAGTTTGAGACAATTCGGTCTTTGGAACCATTGGGGGGGGGCTCCTGTTGAGGAAAAGCCCGAAGCTGTCGAAACCGTTTGGGACAAAACTCAACTGGGTATGGGTTACGACCACCAAGAATTGGACCGCAGGTTTTAGTCTTTGGTTCCCTTTACCAGGGGTCCATTTTGGGTACGCATCTTGCTGTTGGACGTCACCCCACGGGCCATTTTTGTTGGGGGGGTTTCCCTTTTGCAATCTGGAGTCTCCTCCAATATGTGTTTTTTTTGGTTTTTCGGGAAACCAAAACCATTTTCCGGGGGGGGGATTCCTAACACAAAGACGCCACTACATATATATATATATAATTATATATATATGGTTGTATCTTAGGTTGGCTACGCATTGAACGGAATCACAGCATCGTAGTTGAACGGTTTCTGGGGGTTCGACAGCTCCGCCAAGCTGTCTGAGTCTCTGTTACATACCCGACGGCAAATGACGCGATTCCTCCTCGGTATCCCCAAGATTCACCTTCCGAGCACCATCCCACTAGTGCACTGATACGATTCATCTTCCAACCATCCTATGCTAATTGCTAGTGGGAAACGGGTAGTTGCGAAGGGGTCGCGAGCCCATTTTGGCTGGCTATTGGAGACCTCAGGTACCTTGGAGAATGGGCCCTTGGGCTGTTTTCACTTCTCCGGTTTTCTGTCAGGTATTTTGCCTATCCAAACGTTGGCGGCGCCGTATCCCAAGGGAACAGGACTTCAGGTACGAAACACCTCCCAAAACGGCACCCTCAGTTCATTGGGCTGCCGTGAGGACCAAGTCATGCGCTGGCAGCAGCAAGGCGCCTTGGGAGGCAACAAGTGAGCTGCGCCCACCGATTCCCATTGGCCGGTTTAATATGGTTCTACCTGGTTTCAGGGGCGTTGAAGTAAGGCCCAACCTTTTATTGCCATTTTGGTAGAATACCAAAAGTCAATGAGTTCTGGGCGCTCAATTGGTTGCATTTTGAGGGCTCAATACTACTTGTTGGGGAAAACATTTGATGCGTGCCATTTCAACGGGGAACGCCGCGATGCGGGCACGTATGAAAACTCCATGCATTCTTCGACATGGTATGTTTGTTCAGTTCAAAAGTGTCCAACTTGTTTGTGACATCTGGGTGGGTCTTTTTTTGAGGAACTCTTTTTGGGTTGGCTTCAAACGGAATCCAAAAGAAGGCTGTTGCCATTTGGGGGTCGCCAAATTTTGAGCCCCCCCAATGATACCCGCGGGGTTTCAGAAGAAGCTCGCTGCACCAAATCCCTGCTAGTCTCCCATTGGTTTACCATAGAAGATGCGTGGCTCTTTGCGCCTTTGGACTCCAGATGGTTGGGGTCGGTTTTTTTTGAGGGTACCCTTTTTGGGTGCTTCCGAAAGGAAACCAAAAGGACACCGCCCATGGTTTTTGTTTTGGGGGGGGGGTTCCCGATTTTGAGACAAACCCAGACCTACGCAAGCACCAGTCTCAAACAAATAGGTACCCGTACAGGATCAGATCAGCAAAACGGTGCCTTCATATTGAACACGAGTAGTGCAGACGGCTGGCGACAGTTTGAGTTGTTATGGTGACTTGTCTCACCGCCAACGCACACCTGGACAAGCGAACTTTTATTGATTGGAGTACCCTGCAACATGTTTGGTGGATGTAGTAAATATACATACACATAGACATATAGATGTATTTATTTATCCACATATATCTTCCATGCGAATGATGTCTAATGACAAGTCATTATTGTCACCTCACTTTGATGCCAGTGGAAGTCTTGGATTTGCGCAACCGAGGCGTGATCTCAGACAAAGAGACGGAGGCTCGAATTTCGAGCCGGAGGATTAGACTAGGTGAGGGGTGGATTATCTCACTGGAAGTACTCATGGACACATCAGCCATTTCTCACCAGGTGACTTAAAACTCCCGGGGTGACTCATCCATCCCAACTGGTGCGATATGGATTTTGTCCATCAGTACGGAATCAAACACGAGCCTGTCAAAACTGTAGTGGTCGATGTACTCACGTAATTTCTGGGCAAGTGATTCGAGCGAGCCCCACTGATCGAGGGTAATACAGGCTCGCCCAGGAAGGCCTATTCATATGTGAGAATCCCTAATTTCTGCTCTGGAATAAGGCAGCCATTCAGGGCAGCCATTCAGGGCTTCCGAGCCATTTTTGCAGCTTCAATGGAAGCTACCGGTAAATTAATCAACTTGTGATTTGGGGAAATTCAGCGACCACCCTTGTAATTTGTTCAGATAGTTTGGTCCCTCAAGCCTTTGGCCAAGTACTCAAATGGAGGCGGCAAAAGAGTAAAGGGCAACTCTGGCACTATCTCTTGGAAGTTCAACTGTTCGACCTTGGGAACGAGACCACAAGTTACATATCTTCGAAAGGGTCCCACTCCCCTTTTATTGAGTGGGATCCCCACAAAATAGGGGGTCAGCCTAAAGACAATGTGACTCTTTGACTTTGGTGCATTTTGCCAATGGATGTTAGGACTGAATTATATTTTTGCCCACTACCGGGTTTTCCGAATTAAACCACTATTTTTTTTTTAAAAAAAAAAAAGCAAAAAAAACACTGTTAGCAGGGCTTCGCAGAAAGCGACCAAGTTGAAGCAGGGTCACCGGGCAACTGGCTCAAAGCAATGGCAGTCTCATTTGTTCACATCACCGTCGGGACTTCGGGACGGGCTGAGCTTCCGGAAAGTGCTTCGGGATAAGGAACCCGTTGCCCACAGATGGCCCCCAAAAAGGGTCCCCTTGCCTGCTGGGGATACTGTGGATCGTTTCTGGTGGTGGAGGTACATGGTCTTTCTCTTTCTGTTTGGAGTTGATACACCTTTTTCGGTGTACAAAAGGAGCGCCACCCATTTTGGGGCTTCTTTACCAAAACAGATGCGGCCATGTGGATCAAGGGGAGTCAAGCCAAGTGAAGCCTAGACAGGTGAGGTTTGACAGCTCCACGAACCCGGATCTTTGGCCCCCCGCAGACCTTTTTGGTGGTGTTCAATGGTCCCGTGATCGGACGGCTTGAGATCATTTGTCAAAGACATGGCCGTGGGTCAACACCAATGGGATCTCGTTTTGGGGTAGGTGCGCCTCCCATTTTGGGATCCATTTTAGTGGGGATTGGGATGTTCACTGGGGGTACGATTTGGCTTTGGAACCATGGCCAAATGGCATCCAGGAGTTGCTGCACAACGTCAAGCATGGCCTGGACCACTCCGAGGAGACTTTGAAGAAGAAGGCGCCGAAGAGATGCCATTGGACCGTGGGTCGGGACGGAGTCGCCGAAAGTGAGCATGTGTTCATGTGTTGAGGGCACAGCCTGGTTGACAGGGAGAAAAGGAACGCCACCCTTCAGCAAGGTCCAGCATTCAGTTTCCCGGTTTGGATTGGGGGTTTGGTGGTTAGGGCTGCATTTACCCTTAAAAAGAAGCAGCGGGCCGAATCAACGGATTGATTCGGATCATGCGGTGTCGGTGGGTGTCCCTGGCTAGTTTCGATTTGGCGTTGGACATGTGCTACTGGTGGGTGTCCTTCTCTCGTTGATTTCAACCACGTCCTGGGTTCAACTGCACAAACTCCCTCTGGCCTCCCATAGGCGGCCTTTTGGAAACAATGGACTCCCCTGGCAAATGGAATAAAACCTCAACCAGTGCCATCTACTTTTATAACTTTCCCGAGATCCGAGTCAAGACCAATACCACGGAACTCTCCTGCGACCGGTTTCAGTGGGCTGCTTCGGATGGGGTTTCTGCCCTCGGGACCATGGATTCCGATGTCCCGGAGAGCCGAAGGGTCGGCCAAGGGCAACACGAGTGACCCGCAAGATGGGAGCCCCACACAAAAATGGGGATTCCTTTTTGAACGTCTGGTGGTTCCAGTCTTTCTTTCTTTACGGGTGGACCCCCCCCAAAATAGCCTGGTTTCCCTTGAAAGCCCCAAAAAGGGGGTACCATCTCCAAAACCCACTTATAGATCACTTTCAGGGGGAGTGCAACTTTATTTGCTCAATGTACGTGAGGCAAATTCTGGCAAAAGCCGCCTTGAGTCCCAAAAAAGGGTCGGATTCGACCCTTTAAACAAGACTCACACGTTTACAAACCATTCAAGCCGGTCGAACTTCCGGATTCGAAAGAGGCAAACGTCGCGGAGCGTTCAAATCTCTGCAAGGGTGCTCAGAAAACTGGGCCGAATGATCTAGGCCGCCGCCTTGGAGTCAGGAAGTTGATATCCATTGAACCGGCTGTGGCGGGTTTAGACAATTTGTTGGCTTGGAATTTAATTTGCGAGTTGGCTTTTTGTGTTGGTGATGTTTAGGAAGCCCTTTCGTTGTAGCGATTCGATGATCCACCCTGAACGACTGTTTTCCTTCTCTCGAGCTGCACCCCAAAACCCTCCGATTACAGGGTTTCGCCTTCTCCTTTAGTTGCAGTTTGCTATGTTTGGGGCATCCAGTGTATAACCCAAAATCAACGGGGCCCACATGCGCGACTGTCATGATCTATTGGCTATTGTCGCACACATGGGCGTGCACCGCAATTTGCTGCATTCACTTTTTAGCACTGGGCTATGTACCAATATCTGGGTTGCAGTGGAGTCATCAGGGGCACACCCACAAGTGCATGACCACAGTGCTTGAAACCGGATTGCGGAAGCTGTGGACTGCAATCGCCTCAGGTGTTGAATAAGATTGCCAAGGCAGGTTGAGCGAGCGACCGCATGCCAGGGATCTTACTTGATATCTAGGACAACAGGGATCCCCTGGAAGCAGATTTCTAGTTTTGTTTTTGCTTCGGGAGTTGATATTCAATTTTCGGGGTGCGAAGTGGACCTGTTATCTTGAGGTGTGTCTAGTGCCACAGGCAAAGCTCAATTGAGCCAACCCCACCGTTTCGGATCAAAGCCGAATTGGGATTAGCCATCAGCTTCGGCATGTGGAATTCTCACGCCCCTCGTTTTGAATTCCCATGCCCCGGGCCGCTCGTTTTCGAGGATGGAAAAGGTGGGAAAAGGGTAACCATGGGATTTTCCTGATCCCGGCCACTATAGCAGAAAACCATCCATTTGCCTTTGTTGTTTTGTTGGCGGTTTGCCTTTGTTACCTAGAGGGACATGGAATCACTCGACGGCTGTGATGCCGTGTTTGGTTGCGACTCAGCAGGCGCCTTGAAATGGGACTTGAACTTGTCCTGGGGCAAGGTTTGGTACCATACATCTGTTGCCCTTGACTAAAGTGATGATGGCAAGTAAAGCTCCAATGACCAAGTGGGTGTGCCCTTGTTGGAGGGTACCCTCTTTGGGGTGGTTAGGGGGAACAAAAGGACACCCGCCAAGTTTCAGGGTTCCCTCGGAGACAAACCAAAGTGTTTGGTTTTCGCAAGTTGTACTCGGGCAAGGTTCCGTTCATCACAGTCGGACGAAGGCAACTCTGGGAGTTACTTGCGTGATTCCATTTAGCCGCACAGGTGTCTCTTTTTTCTGTCGGGCTCCCGTTTATGGCGGGGTCTGAAAGGGACACCAACAGGCACACCATCATCTTGGTGTGTCCCCTCAAGAGAACACACCCGTATAGGTAGCCGAGGGACCGCCATTTTCAAAAAATCCAAATGGGAAATGGCTGGCTACCTGGTGGCTTGCGTGGGATCCACTGGGGACAGTGACTCGTGGCCCGGCGGATCTAAGTACCCATCCCACTAAAAGCAAGGATTCCCGCAGAAATTGGACGTTCCAATCAATGAACTGGGGATTTTTCTGACTCGGTTGACTTTGGGGTTTCTTTCCTTGCGGGACATATCGAATGACCGCTGTCCTTCCAGGCCCGTGAGACGATGATGGGGAAGCGGCTGCTGGTGGACACAGAGTGAGCGGAGCGTGAGACATGCGACTTGCGACTCGCGTCGCAACCGAACGTGCGGGAAGAAGCAAGAAAACAGACGCTCGATTTTGATTTCGGGGAGAGGAAAAGGGACACCCGCGCCAGTTTCGGAGGAGCACGCTATGAATCGGACGACGCTGCCATGAAGAAAACTCAGGTCAGGGCTCCCTACATTTCCCCTGGCGGTGGCTTTACACACCACCTTTTTGGCCCAAGATATTGGCGAGGGTCCCTTGAGGTGACGTTTTAAGGGGAAATATAGGGAGCCCTGCAGGTTGCGAAGAATTCTTAGAATCCGATTTAGATATGGCAGTGGCTCAAGAAACCGGTACCAAAATTGAACCTTGGTAAGTGGAAACATGGACCAACACCCGCGTAACCCCTCCTGTTTAATTTTGAGCCACAGTCATATGGATTCCTGCGGATTCCTCGACACTGTATTTGTTCCATGCTTTTTCTGGTCCCTTCTGTTACCCAAGAGGAATGCGGACAGTGTCTGAAGGGTTGTGCTTGGAATTCCGCAGTTATATCTTAACGGGTGAAGATCTGCCACGGCAGTCTCTACTCACCGTTGGGAGCTCATGAAAGGGACCCCCTCCTGTAAGGTTTGTCTCTGAGGACATCAAGCTGTATCCAGAATGTGGTGGGGGTCCCCTATTTTAAGTGTCACATGCTTGTCCAGTGGTCAACTTCCATCCTGAGGAACTATGAGACCGCTGTGTCTGCGGTAAAGCTGCAACAAGTCAAATCCATAAGTTATATTGCGTTGCAAATGTAGGACGATGACTCAGGCTATGTGCGGCTTTGGAATTCAGAAGTGGAAGTTGATGTCTTTAGGGCGAGCAGAGAGCTCAGTTTAATGATTGACCTGCCACGGCGGGAGGAAGACGCAGCCAAGTGGATGTACTCCACGAAGCATCGAACCCCGGGCGAGAGGTGCTCATTTTCCTCAGCTCAGCTTGAAGTGAATGCCTCGAGTGCTTCATTCCGTGAATTTTCACGGGGGCAACTGCTGGAAGAGGCGGTATCCAGTGTGTTGTGATGAAATGTGGCAATCCATCCCTCCCATGTTGCCATGGCGCCTGACAGGAGGTCCCTGAAGCAACTGATCTTCCATGTACCCTCCAGGTACTATGTTCGTGGCAGGAAAGGTGGCGGTGTGATGAAAAATCAAACCAACAGGGGACCGCAGGTTTTAGTCCACGTTTCCATTTGCCAGGGATCCATTTTGGGTACCTACTTTTGACCCACAGCCATACGTTTTTCAGGACAGCTGCCGTCACCCCCCCTCCCGCGTTGCAGCCACGTGGCAGCCAAGCTGCCATCTGGCTGCAGAGTGGGGGCGCAGGGCTGAACTATTCGCGCGGCTGACTTAGGGGCCGTTTTGGAATTTCCACTCATCACCCACAAGTGGGGGTTGATCAATATTCCCTTCGGGCCCGGAAATGACCATGGGCCACTTTTCCGTGTAGTTGACATATCAAATCTTTTCCTGGTTTCCCCCAAGAATCATCCCATGCTTCCATTCGTGAAAGAATGATTCGGACTTTTTTTTGATCCCCTGTTGGTTTCAGATTGAATCTACCACTGCTGGACATATATTTTTTGTTTTCCAGAGTGCGGACAAAAGCAACTGGAAGTATGTATCACGGACCGTTTGATCAACCTCCAAGTGGGAAGATGTGACGAGTCCACGGAGCCTCAGGATGTGGGATCGAGTCGCTCACGGCCCCTTCCAGGCGAAACTTATGCGCGCCCAAGGCGCAGCGTAGAACAGAGCCCAGAGCGTTTCAAACGCTGCGGAGTCTGGCTGCTGCGTTCAAGTGGTTCCATTTTGAGGGGTCTACTCCACTGTTTTGGTTCTGCTTGTTTTTTGGTGGGCGGCGGCAAAAAACAGTTTCTTTGCCTAAAAACGGTCTATCAAAGTTCTGATGGTTCCCAGCCATCCCCTTAGGTTTTTAGTCGTTCTTAGGGTTCAGTGGTTGGGTTTCCATTTCACCCACAAGTTAGACACTTTTAGCAGGGGATCAGAACATGGTCAGATGCTTTTGGGTTTTGCAGCATCATTTTGATGGCAGGTCCCGTGCTTGTATTTTTTTGTGGGTACTTTTGTTTGGTTGGTTTCTTAGGGAAACCACTCGGAAAATACCCGACTTTGGGGGGTCCGATTCCTACGACACCGCCACACCCTTTCTTCGGTCTCTTCTGCATTCGTTGTATGCCAGGAGACTTCAAGCGAGCGCGGCAGCAAGAGGCGAGGGCAGCAGGCTACTTTGATTGCCCCGCCCAGGCTCAGCTACTCTTCTTACAGGCAATCAGGGAGAGACATGCAAAATCTGGTGACAAATCCCGGGTAGCGGCCGAAATGCGGTGCCTGGGTCCTTTGGGCAGGATAAAGACACATGGCTGTGGGTCAAAACCAATGGTACCATTTTGGGGTAGGTGCACCACCCATTGTAGTCTATTTTAGTGGGGATTGGGATGTTCACTGGGGGTACGGGATTTTGATTCATGGCCACATCCCTGGCAGTCTTTTGTTCTTCCATTTCGGGGGCAACCGGATAACGGGCTCTGCCCAAAAGAAGACACCCATAGGCTGAAATTAGCTCAACCGCCCGCCCCGTCATCCCAAAAAATATGCCCCCGCCGGTTTAAACCTCCTCCCCACAAAAGTTGGATGTGTGGGATGGGGCGGACCCTGGGATTCTGTTTACGGTAGCCCATTTTCCATCTTTTGTGGGGGAAGCCTAGATAAATGGAATTGGGAACCCCCCCTCCCCCTTCAGGTAGGGGCAGCTTAAACATCGCCCTGGCTACTTTTCGACGGGATTTCCCGCGATGCTGGGCTGTTCTCATGGCAGGTGTCGCACTGGCGAGGGGGAGTCAGGAGCCAACGAGACAAGACATGGTCCATGTGGGATCCGGGTCCTTTGGCCTTGATCTTTCGACCACTCGGGATCTCCAAATGGGATTTGGACACCCAGCGGGTGGTTTTGTGGTTTCCTACCCCAAAAAAGGGTACAAAGGCAACACCAACTGCTTTTTGAACCAAGGAGCAGACGCGATGTTGCGCTTTTTTGGGAAGGCGTTTTACCGAGAGATCCTGTGCTTTTCGTCGCGAAAACCAGGACTTGTGATGGACATCGGCGCCAACTTCGGCCAGAGCAGCCCTGTCCTTGATTCCGGATTTGCCTTTTGACACCCCGTTTTAAGGGGAAATGGGATGTTAGCAAACGACTCTGTCTTTTGTAGCCACCCACTGAACATGAACAGAACCAAAGCACCTAAACACCTAAAAGCATGCCAACAGTGAAGCAGGTGCAAAGGGATGCCCTCATGTTTGGGACACTCACCCAAGCGTCAGGAAACCCATGCTCCAAAGATGGTCAAAGTTCAACTAGCTTGCGGAGTTCATGGATCTTTCTCGAACATGTTGGGAAGACCTCACGAGAATGGTGAATCCATGGCAAACGCTTCACAGGAATAATTTTTGAAAACGCAGCGCCCCAAACTTTTTGAGAATCCGTGCAACGGACGACGCTCATCCACGGCCTGTTTCAGTCAGCTTGGTTGAGAATAGATGGGTTCCACTGGTTGCAGGTTGGTTCTAATCATTGACCGTTGCCATCTATTTTTGCAACAGGACACCTATGTTGCTTCCATTTGGTTAAGCCTTTTTTGTTCCCTGTTGGTTTTGAAGGGAATCTTTCACTACTGGATATTTTGTTTGTTTCCCGGGGGCAAAAACACAAATGGAAGGTTGCGAGAGACTTCCTTCTGGCACGTGTTTTTTAGATATAGTCCGAACAAGGACTTCGGCCATGGGTGCTAGGGAGCGGTGTCGATACTATGTCGATCAGGTTTCCTCAACAAAAGGGGATGAATATTTTCTTGGTTTTTCCAGACCCCCTCTTTATCATGGGGCCTGCTGTGGGGGGGGCTTATTCAGGGACGAAGAAGAGCCTCCACCACTCCTCCGTGACTTTAGCCTGAGCGAGCAGCCTTTTGCTTGCCTTCGCTCGCCCAGGCGAGCGATATCTTGATGCAGGATTTCAGGCAAGCCGGCAAGCGCGCGACATCTGCACTCGGCTAATGGGTGGCCCTGTAACCCCCCTTTCTCCAACGGTACTCAGGGGGGAACCCTTTGACCCCTAGCACAGAGCTCCGCAGTATGGGTGTCTCTTTTTGAGGGTGCCTAATTTAAGTTTGGTTAAACAGAGAGCCAAAGTGAAACAGCAATTTGTTGTATTTTTTAGGGGGTCAGTTTCCTAAACAAAGAACACCCCCCGAAAAGGAAATCCTCAAAACACGCATTTCATCCTGGCCGTTTTTGTTGAGCGTGTTTGGAGAAGCCTCTGACTTCCAGCCACCTTGGCAGGCTAGGTCCTGAACGTGGGAAGTTAGATCACGGTGCGCCCATCCAGAAGCTCTTTTGATTCTTTAGTTGTTTAACGTTGACCCGGGATAAACAAACCCGTCCTATCAATAGACAAGTCCTACATTAAACCAGGGGACACACCCCTTTTGATAAACTGGGCTCGATGAATCCGGGAATCCCATTACTCATTCTTTGCCTTGGGGTTTCGCAACTTCTTCACCGTGGTTCTAACTTGCCGTGGGGTCGAATATCCGGGAGGTTTTGGGGCCATCGACTTAGCAGGTAGATTCGGTATTTCGGTATTATTTTTTGGCAGTCTATCCTTCCATTTGCTTAAGATTATTTTTGTTTTTCCCTTGTTGGTTTCAAAACGGAGTTTATCACTACTGGACATATTAATATTTTTCCATTTGGTCTAAACCAAATGGAAGTATCGGATCATTGTCGCCATATTGTCAGCTCAGAATAGATTACTCCTCACTTCAAAGGATGGGGCATGTTCACAGGAGCTTGCTCTGCAACAGAAGGACACCGCTGTCTGAGCTGGCCTTTCACATGATGTCATACTCAGCTGTCCTCTTCAAAAGGCCCCCCGCCCCCAGCACTGAGACAGGTTTTACAGTCGGGTGACAGAGGCTGAACGGAATATTGATCAACCCCCCAGATATAAGATAAAGTTGCTGGTGCTCAGAAGGGAATGGAAAGGAACCCAGGCTTTGGTCCCCAAAAAGGACACCACCAGTTGGATGGTTTCTGTTGCGGTCATTGCATTTCTCATTCCCTGCCTATCGCACCAGCAAGTAAAGGGAGTTGTGGCATCTACTTTCACTGCTGTCAGGTCGTTGCATTGGAGCCGAACCCTGTGGCAGCCAACGCCCGGATGCGCAGTTCGTTGCTTCGGTTGCAGGTTGCTGAACCTATGAGGATTTCATGTCGTAACCAAGAGAGCCACCCTCAAAATAATAATCACCCCCCACCAATTAACATGGAACCTGACGGATCCTGGAAGACTGTTTGGCAGGCTAGCACATGGCAGGTTGATGCTGGCAGCTCCGGCATCCCAGCATGCAAAGCATCATCCCAGGCACTTGCGGGATGGTTTAGTGGGGGTATACCTAGCTTGGTGCTTTCGTGGGTTTAGTGGTGGGTATACTGTTTTTTGGGGTTTTCCCCTTTTTGGGGTTTTGTAGGGGTTATACTCGCTGTACGCAGAGAAAAACGGACAACGTTCCGAGGCGATCCGCGCGCGCCTGGCCGAGCCCATCCGCTCCGGCAGATTGGTCTTGGAGGAAGGCCGCTCGATTCATTAGAAGGTGTCTCCAAATGGGTTTGTCCATGTTTCTTCCCTTTTTGTTTGCACTTGTTTGGGTGTTTTTTGGAGGGAGGCATTGCTTTTGTCTTCCCTTTTTGTTTGGCGTTTGTTTGGGCGTTGTTTCTTTTTTTTTTCTGCTTACGTTTGTTTGGTGTTTTTTAGGAGGCAGCCTCCTCTTTGTTGAGTTGGTACTTGCTTGTTCTTTTGTAGGGTACCTTTTTGTTTACGTGTTGTTTGGAGGGGCACCAAAAGGAACACTTTGTTGGTGGGTCCCCAAATAAAAGGCCGACCCGATAAATCGAGGCCCTCTTGGTTGGAATTTACAGGGACGCCAAAGGACACCACCCATTTTAGGGGGCCGAACCCTATTTCTTCTCGCAGAGTTCTTCGCAAGGCTCTGAAAAATTTGTCCGCGAGCGTAGGGGTTCCGATCGCGAGCGCGCCAGACAAGTGGTATTCTTGCCCCCGAAGCAGCCGCAAGGAACCCATATTTGTCTTGACGGCTATTGGGTTGGATCTTTAGACTTTACAATTTTGGGAAATACAGCTGTTTTCCACTCAATCCCCAAAAAGTTAAACACTTTTTGCAGGGGGGTCAACAGCAACCGAGTTGTTCGAACCCATTTGTGGTCACCTCAATGCCGACGGATTCAACCCGGCGAGTTGATTCGGCGTTTCATGGAGCGCATGCAAAGGGGACTTGGCAAGCGTCACGGCACTGCCTTGCCCATGCCCAAACACCGTCAGGCACTGTCCAGTTGGAGGGCACTGAGTATTCTTCAAGTGTTTGAGGGGTTTCTTTTTCGTTTGAACGTCCCAAGCGGTTTGAAAGCGGGAAGCAGCTCAAAGATGTGCTTCCTTAGTCGCCGGCCTTTTGGAGCGCATCTCGGGTCTTGATGCAGCTTGATGGGCCGAACGGAGAGACACCAGGTTGGCTCAGAGTTTGAAACACATGGCCAATCCACAAGAGTGGGACATTTATATTTTGGGTTCTGTCTTGTTTGAGCCTGGTCACAGGATTTTGGGAGCTGCCCTGAACAAGGCGCAAGTCTTAGTCATTTACCCGCAGGGGCATTTTCGTCAAGATCTTGCACATGCTGTGCTGGTGCTCTTGCATTGAGCATTGGCTCCAAGAAACCATTGGACACTTGCCTACCTGCTTGCAATACAGTGGATGGACGAAATCCTGCACCACTTTGAAGCCATGGTTGAAACCATTGCTTGCTAATATTTGCTCGGGAATCATCAGACACCAGGGCTTGTTCGGTGGTGCGAAATGGATTTCGCAACCATCCAAAGTATTTACCAAGTTCGCCAAGGGAGCTGAAGCCAACATCTCAAGTGGACCGCTGGAGACATTTTTTCCGAGAGTAAGTCCGACAGCGCGGAAGGACATTGTTTTCACGCGCTTGGTTCGGTGTGGAAATCTCTTTTTGAGGGCGCACTTTTTGGATTCTTTGAAAGGAAGCCAAGAGAAAACCGCCCATTTTTGTAGTTTGCCCCATTTTGAGATAAACCTATTGTGGTTTAAGGAAAGCAGACGGGGATGTACAAGCATCGTTTTTCTTCCTAAACCACTTATTTGGCACCAGCATCGACCGATCTGACATGACTTGTTTGAGTCTTGGGCCCCGTTTCTGCACATGGAGCCTGTGATACTCTACAGGCCTCATTATTTGGAATGGGCTTGCGGGGCACTTTACAACATCTTTAAGCTCAATGTAAGTCATGATCGTAAGTGAGTATGGTGTGCGAATTCTTTGCCCCTTACCCTCCCAAACCTCCCCATGCCGAAGGAACTTGGTCACCTTCCCAGACCTGTCCTAAAATTAGCGGTTGATGTCGTTACGCAGCTGAGACGCCCCGTTCCCTCGAAAAGAAGATCAACAAGTTTGGAGATCAAGCGATCACCTCTGACTCATGTTCCAACCAGAAACCAAAAGAAGCCACCCTGTTGCCAAATTTCAGTTGGAGACCCCAAGAAATGTGCTACGTTTGCAAGTGCATGCAACTCCAATTCTCGGGTATGAACTAGACTTACGCAGAGCCAGACATTTGTGCAGGAGAAGGCTGTGTGGACTGCGGCAAAGGCCAGACGCTCCGTTCCGGAAGGTGCCGCATTGTTTGGGCTCATTTGCGTATACCATTCTGGGGGGTAAGGCGTGCCGAAATCTTACCTGCCCATCCACTAACAATGAATCTTCCTGCGGGGTCCTGGAAGACGATATTCCTTTAAAGGGACCCTGTGGTGGGTTCCATGATCACGAAAAGGAGGGTAACCATGGTTGAAAAAAAACAACAAACGAAGGTTTTTGGGACCAATTGGGGTTTGCCTCCACGTGTGCTATGGTCACTTTTGACCTGTTTTCTTGGTGACATGGACTGCAGGATGACCATTTTACAGCCAAAGAATGGTAGCCTCACACGATGGCCTTGCCCTCTAAAAATAATGTGAGCGGACAATATTTGCTATCATGGACTGGAGACGGACATGGGGGTTGGGGGACAGTGTATGAGGCCATGGCCAGTAGAGGAGTATTATATATATATATATATACACATGAATATTGACCGGTGTCATCGTCTTGGAAGCAGAGGGCAATACTATTCAATAGGGGTTGCTGAGCAAGTCTGTGTTGTCATCTCGTGACTTTCCGTTCATTGATGCGGTAGGCGTGGCGTTCGCGTTCACGAGGTGAACAGTCCAAATCGCTTCAGGTAGACGAGGGTTAGTAGAGGACAGTCCCAACATTTAATGGAGTCTGATTTCAACAAACTCATTGTTTCTCTGCAATGGGTTTTGAGGCAGGCTCCGTTCACGCCAGGTGTTGATGATGACTGAACTCGAGGGACCCCCCCAGTTTCTTGTGGATCCTCTTGCAAAGGTGGTTCTGACAGGCTACCCAGGATTTGGGTGGAACTTTGACCTTTTTGAAGCTGTTGAAAGATGTCTCTTCTTGTCTAATGGCACCTTTTGAGGGGTTGTTTTCAAGCACGACGACGAAGCAACTCATATTGGGGGTCCCCTGTTTTAAGCCACATTCATGTTGGTTTTCCACTAGTAGATTTGACTCTTGCCAGGGATCCAGTTTGACCAACCTGCATCTTGCCGGTGTTTTGGCGAACGCTCACCAAATACGTCGTCTAAAGGTTTAATCTAAAACAGGATCAAATTCGTTTGTACATATGTGTATAAATATATGGCATCACAGATGATGACAGACAAAAAGGTTGACATTTGGGGGGGGGGGACCGCACCATATACATATGTATATATCTATACATATATATATATATACATACAATACAATATACAACATACACAAATCTGGGGCGAACTAAAGCAACCTGGGCGACTTCGATCCAATGAGGGTGCCTTTCTTCGGGGTCGGCCAAGAAGATCACAACTGCCCAGAACTCCCGTCCCTCTCTGCCAACGTGGAACTTGACTAAGGGGTACAAGGCGATTTTCGTTTCCATTTGCTGAAATGCATTTTTTTTCATTTTCCTCTGTTGGTTTTAACAGGATTTTATCGCTACTGGACATATTCTTACTCTTTCCAGGGTTCTTACCCAAATCGAAGTTTCGTTTAAGGGGGGCAATCAGGTGGATTCCGCGTTGAAGGACAGGAGGGCATGCTTCAGGCTAATGTACGGTTGATATTTGCCTATGGTCATCTACTGGACATGGGGCAAACTCAGCAAAAGACTACTCGCGAAACAGGTATGCACTACTAACCAAAATCTAATGTCGTTCGAGGGAGACACTAAAGACTGGCCGCGGCTCTTTTGCAATTTTATACTTCATCTAGATAGCACCTCCCAACCTGCCTGTGCATTTCGCTGGGCTTTGGACCCCCCGAAATTTCGTATTTTTCCTTTCCCCTGAGCACCATCCCAAAAAGGGTCCTTTTGCTCTCCAAGTCGCAGCCCATGAGCAGGTGACCCTCTATGTGAACCAGGAGGATTCCGAGTGGAGCAGCGCCTTGGGCTGAAGCTGAAAGAGGGGCTTGGAATTTGGGGCCAAAGAAAAAAGGTTTAACTTGCTTGGGTGCTATTGGATCGTTAGACGTTTTAACTTTTTGGTTGAAATCAAGTTGGTTTTCCGCATTGAGCCCAGGGGCCAAAGAAAAACGTGTCGTGTACTTGGGTGCTATTGGGTGCGGAGGAGAGAGCAGGGCTTTCGATCCCGTGGGACGGTTCCAAGAAGGCCAATGTCTTTTTTTTTGTGTGTGCGTGTGTGTGGGGGGCCCAGATCTCTACATTTTGACACATGCCTACAGGATGTTTTTTGACGCGGCGCCCCGATAAAGCATTCCTTGCAGGCATATTGTTCCAGCCAAAAGGCGAGAGGAGAAAAGGCTGGGTCTTCCCCTGAAATGTTCAAATGGCCGGTCAAAAACGGAAACTCCAAAATGGGTTGCCCTGGTAAATGGACACAACGGCCTAAATTTGCGTACGCCTAGATGTTGATTTTTGAGCGACACTCAAATGGTGCGTTTCCTTGTGCGCCAAAAAACCCATGTCTAAGCAAGGGCAACTTTCCAGGGATGGGTTCCCCCCCAGTTGGCAACACCACTCGCAGGAATCAGGGGTCCGCATGGAGAAACACCATGTCAACTTTGAGGGTTCCAGCTCGGTTCCCGGGTTTTGGGGCCGAATTGATTTGCAGATATTTGTTTTGGTGTCATTGGGCTTTCGACCCAAAATATATATGTTTTTGTTTTTGTTTTTTAAACCGACCAAAGGGGGTGCCCTGAAAGAACTACTCAACCAACGTGAAAGGCTAGCAACTCCAAACACACGATTCCATGTCCATGGTGTGAAGCTTACTTGTGCACCCTCCAAACGTTCCAACCGTTGATGTTCGCTGCTATACTTGGGGTAGCCTCTTCGGGGTTGAATTTTTTAAGGGAAGTCCACCTCAAAAATGGTTGGACATGCGCTCCAGTCTTGTTGACAAGTTTTGTTTTTCCCCAAACAGTTTACTGTGAGGGGTTCTAAATTCATTTAAGGTGGCTCGCCTGTTGCCAAGCCCTAGCCTGGATGCCTGGCACAGCTCTCTGGGTGGACGGGTTCATTTGTCTCCCTGTGTCTCCCTTCATTTGTCTCCCGTTGTCTCCCCGCCTGGATGCCTGGCACGGCTCTCTGGGTGGACGCGTTCGTTTGTCTCCCTGGGTTCACTTGTCTCCCTTTGTCTCCCTTCATTTGTCTCCCGTTGTCTCCCAGCCTGGATGATCCAGTCTGGGTGGACGGGTTCATTTGTCTCCCTTTGTCATTTGTCTCCCGTTGTCTCCCAGCCTGGATGCCTGGCACGGCTCTCTGGGTGGACGGGTTCATTTGTCTCCCTTTGTCTCCCTTCATTTGTCTCCCAGCCTGGATGCCTGGCGCGGCTCGGGTTCATTTGTCTCCCTTTGTCTCCCTTCATTTGTCTCCCGTTGTCTCCCAGCCTGGATGCCTGGGTGGACAGATTCACTTGTCTCCCTTTGTCTCCCTTCATTTGTCGCCCGTTGTCTCCCAGCCTGGATCTGGCACGGCTCTCTGGGTGGACGGGTTCATGTGTCTCCCTTTGTCCCCTTCATTTGTCTCCCGTTCTCTCCCAGCCTGGATGCCTGGCACGGCTCTCTGGGTGGACGGGTTCATTTGTCTCCCTTTGTCTCCCTTGATTTCTCCCGTTGTCTCCCAGCCTGGATGCCTGGCACGGCTCTCTGGGTGGACGGGTTCATTTGTCTCCCTTTGTCTCCCTTCATTTGTCTCCCGTTGTCTCCCAGCCTGGATGCCTGGCGCGGCTCTCTGGGTGGACGGGTTCATTTGTCTACCTTTGTCTCCCAGGATGTCTGGCACCCCTTTGTTTCCCTTCATTTGTCTCCCGTTGTCTCCCAGCCTGGATGCCTGGCACTGTTTTTTTGGTGGACAGATTCACTTTTCTCCCTTTGTCTCCCTTCATTTGGCTCCTGTTGTCTCCCAGCCTGGATGTCTGTCACGGCTCTCCAGGCGGACGGATTCACTTGTCTCCCTTGGTTCCCCTTCATTTGTCTCCCATCTCTGTGGGTGGACGGATTCATTTGTTTCCCTTTGTCTCCCTTTATTTGTCTCCCGTTGTCTCCCAGCCTGGATGCCTGGCACGGCTCTCTGGGTGGACGGATTCATTTGTCTCCCGTTGTCTCCCAGCCTGGATGTGTGGCACTCACGCTCCGCGGTTTCCTTCACTTCCCGCGGTTCTGTCCTTTTGGCGGGGTCTGGTTTGCCTTCGGCTTTGGCCCTGGCTTCGGTCATTCCTTGTCTTGTGGATGTTGGGGACAGGGTCCTCCTCTGTCTGCCCTTCATCTGGACTTCGATTTCGCTTGGGCTCGTGGTGGGTCGTCTTCCTTGTCTATCGTTGGCTACACCCTGTCTGTTCGTTCAGTGCCTCGTTATCAGTTGCGGTCCCGAGCTGACGATAGCGGTGCGCTGCGGTGCGCGGCTTCAGCTACGAGAAGGCTCTGTTAACCCCCCGGTGAAACAAACGTGAATCACGCTGGAGTTAAATCCTCTATCGATTCTTCGAGGATGTTCAACGAACCTTACGCTGAGATACCCAGTGGTGCTCTTGGCACCTGGGGTTGTCCCGGCTCTCCCGGCGGACGGGTTCATTTGTCTCCCTTTGTCTGGACGCCTGTCACCTCTCTGGGGTGGAGGGGTTCATTTGTCTCCCTTTGTCTCCCTTCATTTGTCTCCCGTTGTCTCCCAGCCTGGATGCCTGGCACGGCTCTCTGGGTGGACGGGTTCATTTGTCACCCTTTGTCTCCCTTCATTTGTCTCCCGTTGCCTCCCAGCCTGGATGCCTGGCACGGCTCTCTGGGTGGACGGGTTCATTTGTCTCCCTTTGTCTCCCTTCATTTGTCTGGCACGGCTCTCTGGGCTTTGTTTCCCTTCATTTGTCTCCCGTTGTCTCCCAGCCTGGATGTCTGGCACGGCTCTCCAGGCGGACAGATTCACTTGTCTCCCTTTGTCTCCCTTCATTTGTCTCCCGTTGTCTCCCAGCCTGGATGCCTGGCACGGCTCTTTGGGTGGACAGTTTCACTTGTCTCCCTTTGTCTCCCTTCATTTGGCTCCCGTTGTCTCCCAGCCTGGATGTCTGTCACGGCTCTCCAGGCGGACGGATTCACTTGTCTCCCTTGGTTCCCCTTCATTTGTCTCCCATCTCTGTGGGTGGACGGATTGATTTGTCTCCCTTTGTCTCCCTTTATTTGTCTCCCGTTGTCTCCCAGCCTGGATGCCTCTCTGGGTGGACGGATTCATTTGTCTCCCTTTGTCTCCCTTTGTTTGTCTCCCGTTGTCTCCCAGCCTGGATGCCCCTCTGGGTGGACGGATTCATTTGTCTCCCGTTGTCTCCCAGCCTGGATGTGTGGCACTCACGCTCCGCGGTTTCCTTCACTTCCCGCGGTTCTGTCCTTTTGGCGGGGTCTGGTTTGCCTTCGGCTTCGGCCCTGGCTTCGGTCATTCCTTGTCTTGTGGATGTTGGGGACAGGGTCCTCTGTCTGCCCTTCATCTGGACTTCGATTTTGCTTGGGCTCGTGGTGGGTCGTCTTCCTTGTCTATCGTTGGCTACACCCTGTCTGTTCGTTCAGTGCCTCGTTATCAGTTGCGGCCTCTCTCTGTCCTTGCTCGCATTTGGAGTCCCGAGCTGACGAGAGCGGTGCGCTGCGGTGCACGGCTTCAGCTACGAGAAGGCTCTGTTAACCCCCCGGTGAAACAAACGTGAATCACGCTGGAGTTAAATCGTCTATCGATTCTTTGATGATGTTCAACGAACCTACGCCGAGATACCCAGTGGTGCTCTTGGCACCTGGGGTTGTCCCGGCTCTCCCGGCGGACGGGTTCCTCTCCCTTCATTTGCCTGACAGATTCATTTGTCTCCCTTTGTCTCCCTTTATTTGGCCCCGGTTGTCTCCCAGCCTGGATGCCTGTCACGGCTCTCTGGGTGGACGGATTCGTTTGTCTCCCAGCTTGGATGTCTGGCACGGCTCTCCGGGCGGACGGGTTCATTTGTCTCCCTTTGTCTCCTTCTTGTTGTCCCCCAGCCTGGATGCCTGGCACGGCTCCCTGGTCATTCGCGGTGTATTCCGCGGGCACGCATGTGTGTTTGAGGCTCAGAAACGTGTGTTTGAGCGCGCGCGTGCGCTTGATCAAGCCACAGGCAGCATGCTGCGGATGCACGTACGAGTGCTTCAAGTAAATGATTGTGTGTTCTTGGTGTGTTCCAGCTGACCACATCGGCGCGTTCCAAGTGAACACGCACTTTTTGCATGTGACCACATGAGTGTGTTCCACGTCAGCACATGTTTGTGTTCCAGGTGAAAGCATGCGATTGTTCTGATAAAACACATATGCGATCCGGTCAAAATTCCTAGTAAGGGGGTTTAGTCTACAGAGGCCACCGTCGCAGTCACTTTGTGCAGTTTTTCATTCACACAAAGCGGAGTCCTGCAAATACCAATGGATTGCCCGCTCCCCACTGGAGGCGCTAGGATGGCGCTTGGTTTGCGCTAGGGTCTTCGGTGATCTTGGTTTCCAAGAGTTGGCGCGTGGGTTGCCGCGATGGGCTTTGCGTGGCTTTCAAGGGTGTAATGTTGCAGTTCTTACTTAGTACTTGAAGCCAGCCCGCACGTTTACCTTCATCTTACGTGGCCTTAATTTGTCAAATCCACACAGATGGTCGCCGTGACTCCAAAAAATACGGCGAACCCGCGCTAGCCGCGCGCTAGCAAGGCGCTAGCGCAGTGGTCAGCTGTGACCGGTTCCCAGTTACGCTTCAATCCAAATTTGCTTCCGCTCTCCTCGCATGCAATTATCATGGAGTGCGATTTGCTGGACAAAGGGGAGAAACAACGGCTGAGGCAAGACGGCAGGGATGCCTTGTACCGAGCATACGGAAGAATTGGGTTGCGTATTTCCCTGCGAAAGCAAATGCTTTACTGAATCGATACGAAGAGTTGCCACAATACGATCAAAGCACTTTAGCAATCGATACGAAAGACACTGTGCAGCTAAGCGAGAAAGAAGCGCAATGCGCCGGAAAGCTTTTGCTAAGCTGAAGCCTGTAACTGCTGGAGACGCATCCGATACTGATAGTACTAGCAGTAGTAGCAGCAGCAGCAGCAGCAGCAGGCTCGCACGCTAGCAACATGTTGCAAAAAAGCTTGATTGATCGTACACGAACACTATTTTCCTACTTGGGACATGCATATAAAACACAAGCGCTGTTCAAGGCAGAGCCCCATGGAATAGCGCCTCACAGTCGGCTTCGGGAACTTGATTTGTCCATGCGAACACATTTTTGTTGCCCAGGTGAACGCATGTGTGTTGCACATTTGTGTTGCACATGTTTCTCCACATGTGCACACACGTGTGTTCCATGTGTACACATATGTGTGTTACAAGTCAACACAGAAGTTTGTTCTGGTTAAACATGCTTGTGTGATCCAGGTCTGCACCAGTGTCGCACGTGAACACAAATGCCTGTTCCAAGTGAGCGCATATATGGGTTCCAGGTGAACACATATGTGTGTTGCAGGTGAACAGAAATGTGCTTTCCAGACATACACACATATGTGTTCCAGGTGTACGCATGTGTGTGTGTGCGTGTTCCGGGCGCGCATATATATATATATATGTGTGTGTGTGTGTTCGCGTGTGCACATATGTGTGTTCCACATGTACACATATGTGCGTTCACGTGCGCACATATGCGTGTTGCACGTGTACACATATGTGTGTTCACGTGTACACACATGTGTGTTCTTATCAGACACGTGTATGTGTTCCAGGAGAACACATGTTTGTTATCAGATGAACACGTGCGTGTGTGTCTGCTCCGCGTGCACTTTTTTTGTATGTGTGTTCACGTGCACACATTGTGTGTTCACGCGTGCGCACATGTGCGTTCCAACTGGACACGTGTTTGTGTTCCAGGAGGACACATGTTTGTTATCAGATGAACACGTGTGTGTGTGTGTCTGCTCCGCATGCGCATGTGTGTGTGTTCATTTGCACACATATGTGTGTTCCACGTGCACACATTTGTGTGTTCACGTGTCCACACATGTGTGTTCCAATTGGACACGTGTTTGTGTTTCAGGTGAATACATGTTTGTTTTCAGATGAACGCACGTGTGTGTGTGTTCCGGGTGCGCATATATATGTGTGTGTTCACGTGTACACATATGTGTGTTCACGTGTACACACGTCTGTGTTCCAATTAGACACACGGTTGTGTTCCAGGAGAACACGTGTTTGTTATCAGATGAACACTCGTGTGTGTCTGTGTTTTCCGCGCGCGCATAAATGTGTGTGTTCACATGTGCAGTACACATGTGTGTGTTCCACGTGTGCTGTGTTCACGTGTACACATATGTGTGTTCACGTGTACACACGTCTGTGTTCCAATTAGACACACGGTTGTGTTCCAGGAGAACACGTGTTTGTTATCAGATGAACACTCGTGTGTGTCTGTGTTTTCCGCGCGCGCATAAATGTGTGTGTTCACATGTGCAGTACACATGTGTGTGTTGCACGTGTGCACATGTGTGTGTTCACGTGTGCGCATTTGCGTCTCCCACGTGTACACATATGTGTGTTCACGTGTACACACATGTGTGTTCCAATGGACACGTGTTTGTGTTCCAGGTGAACACATGTTTGTTTTCAGATGAACACTCGTGTGTGTGTGTTCCGGGTGCGCGTATATATGTGTGTGTTCACGTGTACACATATGTGTGTTCACGTGTACACACGTCTGTGTTCCAATTAGACACACGGTTGTGTTCCAGGAGAACACATGTTTGTTATCAGATGAACACGTGCGTGTGTGTCTGCTCCGCGTGCACTTTTTTGTATGTGTGTTCACGGCACACATTGTGTGTTCGCGCGTGCACACATGTGCGTTCCAACTGGACACGTGTTTGTGTTCCAGGAGGACACATGTTTGTTATCAGATGAACGCGTGTGTGTGTGTGTGTGTCTGCTCCGCGTGCGCATGTATGTGTGTTCATTTGCACACATATGTGTGTTCCACATGTACACATTTGTGAGTTCATGTGTCCACACATGTTTGTTCCAATTGGACACGTGTTTGTGTTTCAGGTGAATACATGTTTGTTTTCAGATGAACGCACGTGTGTGTGTGTGTTCCGGGTGCGCATATATATATATATAAATATGTGTGTGTTCACGTGTACACATATGTGTGTTCACGTGTACACACGGTTGTGTTCCAATTAGACACACGGTTGTGTTCCAGGAGACCACGTGTTTGTTATCAGATGAACACTCGTGTGTGTCTGTGTTTTCCGCGCGCGCATAAATGTGTGTGTTCACATGTGCAGTACACATGTGTGTGTTCCACGTGTGCACATGTGTGTGTGTTCACGTGTGCGCATTTGCGTCTCCCACGTGTACACATATGTGTGTTCACGTGTACACACATGCGTGTTCCAATTGGACACGTGTTTGTGTTCCAGGAGAACACATGGTTGTTATCAGATGAGCACACGGGTGTGTGTTCCGGGTGCACATATATGTGAGTGTTCACGTGTGCACATATGCGTGTTCACGTGTGCACATATGTGTGTTCCACGTGTACGCACATGTGTGTTCCAATTGGACACGTGTTTGTGTTCCAGGTGAACAGATGTGTGTTTCACGTGAACACATTAGTATGTGCTAGGTGAACTTTTTTTGGCATCTGACGACATATTTGCTCTCCAGGTGTGCACATGTATGCGCTCCAGAAAACGCATGATTGTTTTCGAGGTGCGCGCATGTGTGTGCGATTTAGGTGAGCATTTATGTTTGCTCACGTGTGCGCATATGTGTGTTCCACATGTACACACATGTGTGCTTTAATCGCACACGCGGTGTTCCAGGTGGACACATGTTTGTGTTCCAGTGGTATACATATGTGTGTCCCACGCGTACACACATGTGTGCTTTAATTGCGCGTCTTTGTGTTCCAGGTGAACGCATGTGTGTTCCACGTGTACACACATGTGTGTCTGAATTGGACACGCGTTTCATTGTGTTCCAAGTGAACACACATGTGTGTTCCACGTGAACGCATTAGCGTGTCGTAAGTGAACACATATGTGCGTTCCACGTTTGCACATGTGTGTGTGTGCTTTCCAAGAAGCACATGTTTGTTTTCCAGCTCAACACATTTATGCGTGTGCCGCAGGTGAATGTATACTGTTTCAGTCGTATACGTATGTGTGTTCCACGTGTACACACATGTGTGTCTGAATTGGACATGTGTGTTTGAACTGCCCATGTGACTGCGTGCTTGCGCGGCCACACTTGCGTTCACGCGCGCGCGCTCGCCCGCCATCGCGCGCGCTTGCCCAACCTCAGTTCTGGCGCGGTGCTGAAGCGCGAAGCACGCCAGCAACACACGTGCAGCAACGCAACGCGCGCCAGGTTCACGACTGCATCATTTTGATTCATCCGTGTTGAAGCGCAGAAAGCCACAAGCTGTTGGCATGTTTGTGCTCGCCCGTCAGCCCTCAACTGTTTGGGGTCTCTGCTGGTGTAATTTCTTCTTCTTTGGGTTCTGTTCATGTTTCGGGGGCTGCCAAAAACGTAAAAAAGCCTTTTGCCACCTTTTCCAAAGGTTGCAAAGTGACCCCCCGTTCTCTTTGATCACCTTTCATCCTCTCCTTTCGGTTCTGTTCCCCTTCCCCTGCCGCGTGGCTCGAGGCTGCTTCCCCAGCGTGGGCGCGCGCTACGACACGCAGACGGCGGCCGTGCCGGTGGAGGCCGCCCAGCTGAAGGACGGGGAGCCAGTCGACGCGGAGCTCGGTGCGCTGATAGGTGGCCATAGGTGTCCCTTTTTGGTTGGTTGGCCTAAAACATAGAGGGCCCTGGTCTGCCTGGTTCAATCATCCAGGGAAATCCATCTATTTTCCAAAAAGGGCGGTCTTAGGGTGGTTTGGTTAGAAAATAGAAGGGTTGCATTGGTTCAGAGGGGGTTTATTGCTTTTGCCAGGGTTATTTATTTTTCCAAAAGGCCACCTATGGTTGCGCTCGGCTTGGCGGATTTTTTTGGGAGCCATGGTTGGCCTTTGGCCTTTTTTTTGGTTGGTGCGTGTGGGTGTTTCGTGTTGGTGCTTTTGAAAAACTGGTCCCTTAGTTCCCGGCCACCTGCTGTCTTTTTGTTGTGGGGGGTTCGTGGTGGGGTTTCCATCTACCCCACGACAGTGAACAACTTTCGGGGGACCTGAGGACAGCCCGGCTTTGGGTTCGTATTTGGCTCACCAAAAAAACGCTGCACCAGCGAAGATCGAGGTGGATTTGGGTTCTGTTTTGACACAGCGATGTATCTTGGTGGGGATTTGGTGACCCCCCCGATTTCCCTTTAGAGAGGGCAGAGCATGTGCACTTTCAAGTTCAAGTAGTTTTTCTCCACCTGTGCGTCCCGCAGGCTAGAAGCCAGATAGAAGGCAATACAACGAAGGGCACATGCGAAAGATAATCTAGGACTGCACTAGACACATGCTGAAGCTTTGGAACATACTCTAAATATAATAGATATACACTGGATGGAAGCTATCTGCAGCCGCAACACTTCCGAATTTCCCGTCGTGAAACACCTTTTTGTTCTTTTTCTTCACACAAAATGCAGGAACTGGGGACCTTGTCCTCTCTTTAAAGCCCTCTCTTTTCACCACGGGTAGCACCAAGCCCCAAGAATTGCTACCTTTGTAGCTCCTTTGAAGCCCCATGTCAGGGCTTCCCCCGAGGACTTGTTCAAGAAGTATGGCACGCCTTGGCACCGGCCCAAGATGGCTGAAGACCCCATGTGTGTGTGTGTGTCTGTGTGTCTGTGTCTGTGTGTCTGTGTGTCTGTGTGTCTGTGTGTCTGTGTGTCTGTGTGTCTGTGTGTCTGTGTGTCTGTGTGTCTGTGTGTCTGTGTGTCTGTGTGTCTGTGTGTCTGTCTGTCTGTGTGTCTGTGTGTCTCTGTGTCTCTGTGTCTCTGTGTGTGCGTGTGTGTTTGTGCGCGTGCGCGTGCGCGTGCGCGTGTGCGTGTGCGTGGGCGTGGGCGTGTGCGTGTGCGTGTGCGTGTGCGTGTGTGCGTGCGCGTGCGCGTGCGCGTGCGCGTGTGCGCGTGCGTGTGGCGTGCGTGCGTGTGCGTGTGCGTGCGTGTGTGTGTGCGTGCGTGTGCGTGCGTGCGTGCGTGCGTGCGTGCGTGCGTGCGTGCGTGCGTGCGTGCGTGCGTGCGTGCGTGCGTGCGTGCGTGCGTGCGTGCGTGCGTGCGTGCGTGCGTGCGTGCGTGCGTGCGTGCGTGCGTGCGTGCGTGCGTGCGTGCGTGCGTGCGTGCGTGCGTGCGTGCGTGCGTGCGTGCGTGCGTGCGTGCGTGCGTGCGTGCGTGCGTGCGTGCGTGCGTGCGTGCGTGCGTGCGTGCGTGCGTGCGTGCGTGCGTGCGTGCGTGCGTGCGTGCGTGCGTGCGTGCGTGCGTGCGTGCGTGCGTGCGTGCGTGCGTGCGTGCGTGCGTGCGTGCGTGCGTGCGTGTGTGTGTGTGTGTGTGTGTGTGTGTGTGTGTGTGTGTGTGTGTGTGTGTGTGTGTGTTGTGTGTGTGTGTGTGTGTTTGTGTGTGTGTGTGTGTTTGTGTTTGTGTTTGTGTTTGTGTTTGTGTTTGTGTTTGTGTTTGTGTTTGTGTTTGTGTTTGTGTTTGTGTTTGTGTTTGTGTTTGTGTTTGTGTTTGTGTTTGTGTTTGTTGTGTTTGTGTTTGTGTTTGTGTTTGTGTTTGTGTTTGTGTTTGTGTTTGTGTTTGTGTTTGTGTTTGTGTTTGTGTTTGTGTTTGTGTTTGTGTTTGTGTTTGTGTTTGTGTTTGTGTTTGTGTTTGTGTTTGTGTTTGTGTGTGCGTGTGCGTGTGCGTGTGCGTGTGCGTGTGCGTGTGCGTGTGCGGGTGCGGGTGCGCGTGCGCGAGCGCGTGCGTGTGCGCGTGCTCGTGCGCGTGCGCGTGCGCGTGCGTGCGCGCGTGCGCGCGTGCGGGCGGGCGTGTGCTTGTGCGTGTGCGTGTGCGCATGCGCGTGCGTGTGCGTGCGCGTGCGCGTGCGTGCGTGCGTGCGTGCGTGCGTGCGTGCGTGCGTGCGTGCGTGCGTGCTACCTTGCGCAGGTGAAGCCCTGACGCAGCGGCTGCCGCCTTCACGGAGCGGCTGCGGACGGCGCTGCGCCACCCGGCACGCCGGTACCGCGTAGAAGAGACGAAGCCGTTGCTGGGCAGCAGCAGGCGCCGCGCATCAAGGCTCCAAACAATCCTCGCCCTCGGGCCAGGTCTCGCCCATCCGCTCCAGCGCGTGCATGCGTGCGTGCGTGCGTGCGTGCGTGCGTGCGTGCGTGCGTGCGTGCGTGCGTGCGTGCGTGCGTGCGTGCGTGTGTGTGTGTGTGTGTGCGGTGTACTTTTCTTTTGCCACTCAAGGAAGGTCGGCCATTTTTCCAGTTTGCGGGTTCAATCTGTAAGCTTGAGCCTGGAGGTCAGATTAACTAACAGGGAACAGAGTGCAAAAGAAACTGCTTTGAGTTGAGCTTGTTCCCAACCTGCAAGTTCAAACCCAGTCAACTATTCTGCCAGTCATGCTGCCGACCAGCTACGTGTGGGATGCAACAAGTTGCACTGTTTGGGCCGCTATATAATCGTCGTCAAGCCTTAATGAGGCGGAAGCCCGAGCACCCAAACCCACACCCACCACAGACCTGCCCTAACCGCCCTAAGCCAACCTGAAAGCCACCACAAACCCACCCTCAGCCATTTCTAAGCCAACCCTGATCCAACCCCAAGCCGGCTATCCACCCTACATCCTAAACCACCCGAAGCCAGCCTTGAAGCCCTAAACCAACCCTAAACCCGCCCACCCTACATCGAACATACCTCCATGGTCAAAAACACCATGCCACGACTTGGCAAGCCTTTTTCTTTTCCCTTGCTTTCTTTCTTGCATTCTTGCATTCTTTCTTTCTTTCTTTCCTTCTTTCTTTCTTTCTTTCTTTCTTTCTTTCTCACTATCCCTCTTTCTCTCTTTCTGTTCTTTGCTGTCTCTTTCTCTTCCCCTCCAGGCTTCTGGCAAAGTACATTTATTGCAGCAAGTGCATGTGTGTTTTTGCACCAGCCAGCCAAAGAACCGCGTGACTGGGGATCGAACCCGGAAGCGACCGAGGATGGCCTTCAATGTGCCAGATGCTCGTGGGAACCACAATGCTTTCTGCCGAGAAGCCACTGCAGCTTGCAGTACCACAGCTTGCAGCGGAGTAGATTGCGTCTTCTGCCAAAGAATCAACCGGCCCTTGAACCTATGCCATGGCCACTTGGACGACAACCCACGCTTATCACTTGTAATTGGCCGTGCCGCGAGGCGCTGGAGTGAATTGCTCATGCTCAGGGCCAGACTCGCCTTCTACAGTTTTCAACATAGCATCCAAGCTTTGAAGGACATCCCAGCATCCGTGTTGTCGGGGCGGGGAAGATCGTTCTGCAATTTGTTGATGTAGGGTTCCCACTTGTTTAGCGCGCAGTGCTTCAGTGTCGTTGGCGGCAGGCTGATTTCCACTCTGGAAGCTCGACCTGTTTTGGTAACACACTTCTGGGATCACCGTAGCACAAGAACCAATCTTGGGAAGAACCACCTTTCTGCCTCGGCCTTCTCATCTCTGCAAGCGGCGGCTTCACCAACCTCGTTGATTTGCAAATTCCTGTACGAGTGCCGCGCAGCGTCCTTGATTTCGCCTTAATCCCTGGAGGTCACACGTCCTCCAAATGTCAACAAAGTCCCGCTATTATCTCTTCGCTGATTGCATAGTCATTTTGTGATTCGCTCTTTTCCACATCTTCTGATCGCACATGCGATGATCTCGTAACTTCTCTCTTGCGACGAAGAGTTCTGCGCAGCTTACTGATTGTCACTACGTGCCAACAGACTGTGTCCAACCGACTACAAGGTCCTGTGTGGCGAGGATCTCCCGCGCGTGAGCGCTACGCCCCAGCTCCTCGCTGTAAGTGGCGCGCAGGTAGGCAAGGCCCTTTGAGGATTCAGGCGAAGGTCCAAAGTACCGCGCTGGTGTCTAGAGATGCAATCTTGCGTGAATCTTGGCTGTGTCAGCATGACCTGGGTGAGTGAGTGAGTGAGTGAGTGAGTGAGTGAGTGAGTGAGTGAGTGAGTGAGTGAGCGAGCGAGTGAGGCGGGCGCGGCGGGCGCGGCGAGCGACGGGTGCGCAGAGGTAAAAATACGAACCCCGCACAAGATTGTGGGGAAAAAGGCAAGAAACTTAAAAAAAGAAAAGAAAAGCGGGCTGCAAGAAACAGAGTGCCGCAAGGTCAAAAAGGAGCATTTGGCAAGCGTTGTTTTTCTTCTTCTCTTCTTTGTTTCTTTCTTTCTTTCTTTCTTTCTTTCTTTCTTTCTTTCTTTCTTTGTTTATCGCTTTCTGTCGTTGTCGCTTTCTCTTTCTTTTTTTCTTTCTCTCTCTCTCCCTTGCTCTCTCCGTCCAGGCTTTTGACAAAATACATTCATTCCTAAGCACCTACCACGCGGCACAATGAGGATTCCACTCGTGCGTTTGCTTCCGCAACATGAAAAGCAACGCAACCACGAGACATGCGCAGACTTCTTTGGTTCCTTCTTGCATTTGTTTGTTGCTAAGGTACCTGAAGCTTGACACTGAGGGGGCGGACGGCATCATCCTTCAACAGGCAAGAGATCGCTTCTCTCCGCTTTTGTCGATTGGCAGATTTCGGGACCCTGTATAGATCCCTGAAAGTGAGCTTTTAGCCCTTAAGCTTTTAGTCTGGACCTGCTGCGCCCTACTTCCAGATGCGCTCCAAAATGATGTTTTGGGCAAGCAGATGGTAGCTTAGAACCGATCCGAAGCTTACGAAACCGGTCAGAAGGCAGAAGGCACAGTCAATCTGAGGCTCCCGTGCAACCATCAAACCTTGGAGGAGCTCACGCATGAAAGGCCGGCCTTTTTCCTTCTTTTACTCTTTCCAGCTTGGGAACGTATCCTTTTGATCTGTTAGTTTGGTTGCCCAGAAAGCCCATCGATGTTGCCAGGACACCTATGCTTAGGAATTGGTACTTCCTTGAGATTTTTTGGGCGGCTCACGGGTATGCTTTGCTTCCCGCGCAGCTGGCGGGCTTGCCGAAGCCGGCCTACCTCTCTTTCGCTGCTCGGATCGAACTCGGGACTGGGGACCGGAGTCTCCAAGGATGGGGCCAGCCCCTAAAGACTGACCCTGGGGTCATGACCACCGAAAGAATGACACCAAATCATTTTTATGAGCCCCTGAAGAATGTAGTCGTGCCACCATTGTCACCCAAAGCAAAGGCCGTCATGAGCCTTGAAGAAGTAGTCATGACACCCACACGCATTCTTCGGACCCATACAGAATGGGTTGCTGTCCCCAAAGTATCAGCACCAGGTCTTGCAGACTCTAGGCGATGCTTTGGGGAAGATCACAGTGGCAGGCCGGCGCAAGTTCGTTGGCGATGCGTGGCTTCGTGCTGGGTTCCTTTCAATGTCCCAAGGTTCATGCAGCCTGGAAAGGGGGGGGAAGAGGGGGAGGGAGCCCAATTAAGCCCTTGTCAAGCCCTTAAAGAAGACCATATTTGAGGCTTATTTGGGCTCCCTCACCCTCCCCTCCCTCCTCTCCAGCCCCCATGAAAGGTAGGGCTCTCGCAATTTTTTGTCCCTGAACGTGGTAGACCCCCACCCTTTCAGCTGTTGACAGAATAACAGGTGAACACCATATGGTATCCCCAGCGAAATGCCCCGCGGTTTTTGGGTCCTCAATTTTAGACACGTATCCCCATGCAACTGGACCCACGAGTTCGGTGCCGCAGCAATGCTCAGGAACTGAACAGCTTGGCCTATTTGCACCAGGCAGGGTCCAACATGTGAGGCTTCTTCCAAAATGGGTTTGCCTCTTATTTTGCTCCCAACATATGAGGCTTCTTCAACATGGATGCCTCTCTTGTTGCCCGAAAAAGAATTTGGACACCTGTCGCGTTCCAAGAATCGGTTTGACCTTCGCTTACGCCAAGCCTCACAGGCCGCAGCCATGGGCTACCACCTCTTTAAGGCGGGGGGGCCTTCGGCCACCCCATTTTGGATGCGGGCCAAAAGTAGCCTGGGGAACCCCCAAAATGGCAACTAGGTCCTACCAGTAGTGCCCTTTTACCCTTTTTGGGGGGAGGGTTCCCCTACTAAAATAGACTACAGAAAAAAGGGTACCCAGGACCTAGGTAAGCGCCCGATTCTGGAAAATGCC
This sequence comes from Effrenium voratum, assembly GCA_963377175.1. NCBI lineage: Eukaryota > Dinophyceae > Suessiales > Symbiodiniaceae > Effrenium > Effrenium voratum. Next base: position 129,720 of record CAUJNA010000720.1, on the reverse strand, counting down.
AACAAGGTGACTAAAACCCCAAAAGGTCTGCTGGTGACGAATTTCACGGATTTGGACTCCCAAACATTTCTGGCGGTTCCCTTTTTTCGTGGTGTTTTTTTTGAAGAGACCGCACTGTTTTTTTCTTCGGGGCGGGGGTTCCCTACAAAGGACACCACCAATCAAGGGGTACCTGTTGTTTGCCTTAAGCCATCAACTTTGTTTTTAAAGACGTCAACCCAAAGGTTGATTTCCCAAAGAATCATCTCATAGGTGCCTGGCTGGAAATCGATGGGTTCTGGTTTAGATTGGTTTGCCCTCCACTTGTCAACTCATCCATTTTTAACCCAAAGATGTCTACCTTAGTCAAATGAGCCACAATCAAAACCCGGGTAGATGAAGGTTAGTAAGGGACAATCCCAACCATAAATAGCTGCGGATATCCGCCTTCTCAATTCTTGACAGGGTTCCGGGTCGATCATTTTAATACCGGGTTTTGATGATGACTCAAATGGGGACCGATTCTCGCAGGACAAAAGGCGGAGCACATGCCCGTGGCAAGTGGGTGAACGCAGTCGCCCAATGAGCCGGTCACGGGGAGTATGTCAGGCCCCCCAACAGGTTGGCGTTCCCTTTAAAATCCAACTTTCAAGGCCCAACAAGTTGGTTTTTGCTCCCAAATCCACGGGGCTGTCGAAGAATTACGGGCCGTGGTACTTGAAAGTAAGTTCACGTGGTATCCCAACAGCCCGACGGCAACTTCCCCGGAACCGAATCTCCCTTGAATACCCATCAACCTTATCGCTGCTCTCCAAAACCCATCAACCCGAAAGGAGAAACCGAAATCGATCAGCCAGCTCCCCAGAAACCAAAACCTGAAAGCTGCACGGCAAAGCCATTCACCTCCTCGCTTCCGATCGGGCCCATCGACCCGATCGAGGTAGTGCCCCAGGGTCAGCACAAGGCGGGCCACTTGCTGGACGAGAACGGCAGGCGCGGGACAAGAAACGGGCGTTGGTGTCTTATGGCGGAGCCCACAGACAGGCGGTAGTCCTTTGATTGCCCTTTAAAAAGCCTACTCAACAATGGGGTACCGCAAGACACATACCTATTTTTTTGTTTTTAGCTTTAAATGCAACTGGACCCTCAAGAAAAGCACGCCCCAACTCAACTTGGACCACGAGCGCTTGGCACCCGTCCTCCCTCGAGAGCTACCCAAGAGTAGGGGATGATAACCTGGCAGCGAGAGTCAACCGTGCAGAGAGCCCGGTCGACTGCAAATCCTGCCTAGTCGGCCTTTCAACCGGGCCCGCTTGATGTCTACCGTGGTCTCAGAACAAGAAAGACAGCTCAGGAAGATCGAGGAGGAGGATGAGGAAGAAGAGGAAGAAGAGGAAGAAGAAGAAGAAGAGGAAGAAGAAGTAGAGGAGCCCCTTCATCTTTCAGCAGTGCACAGCACAGTGAGAGTCCGAGAGTGCTAATAGGTGATCCAGAGCAGGCAGAGCCGCAGAGCTCGAACGCATCTTTCTCCCTGGTCAGTATACAGCATGCAGTAGCTTTGTTTCTGCAACGGGCTCGCGCGATGTGAGAGACATAGGAGACATGGTGGCCGGATATGCCAAGCAGACAGAGAATGCTGGCGAGGATAGGCGAACGGACAGATCGCCAAGGAATGTGGCCATGCGACTTGAGCAGGCTGATGCTTTTTCTGCGCACGGGAGGCGAGGCGGAGCTGACAAGAAGCCGCAGAAGGTGTAAAGACGAGGCCCTTTTGAGTTGGCGTGACAACTTTTGCTCAAGAACTCAGTTGTTCAAAGCCGACCTTTTGACCTTTTGGTTTTCCCTTGTTGGTCTATTTTTAGTAAAGGTCCCAAAAGGTTAACCTTTTATAAGCAGGTCCTTTGGGCAACTGAGCGAAACAGGGTTGCTGGCGTGGGCCGGACGCAGTCCTTCCCCTTTAGCGCGTCCTGAAAGGAAGGCGCTCGTGAACGAGCCAGGCCCCTGACCCATGCCGGCGACTTTGGGGAGGACCGGCGAAGCCGCTGTGCAGTGGCTGCGGGCGAAAAAGGTCTTCCCAGTCGTTTGGGGGACCCTTCTTTGGGTGGTGCTTCGGGCAACCCGGTCTGAGTGAGCAGTGCAATTCAATCCACGCAGGCTTGCTCGAGCTTAGTGAAGGCGGGTAAAGGAAAATGGGGCCGAGCTTTTCGCCTCTTCGGGTTTCCTTTTTTTTTGGGCTCCTTTTTGGTCAAGGCCCAAATCAGTTCAGCTTTCGTTTCCGGGGGCTGCCCCAGGGCAGGAAATGGTTCGCGCTTCGCCCAGAAGTCGTGCCCGTGGGTTGCGCCAATGCGCCGTGCCCGAAGGATGCTGCGGGGATCTGGATGAGCCAAGGCTGGTGTTTCGAATGCAAAGGGAGAGCTACTTCCGCAGGAATTCAAAGCTGTTTGGAAAAGCCGGTTTAGCGGTACAAACAACTTGGACTCTTTTTGGCCGATGCGCGAGGGAAGTGAACATTTGCGGGGGTTCGGTGCACAATGGTGTGTTCTTCCGATATCTGTGACTGGACAACATACCATGGGCTCACCCTAGAGTAGCTGCCAAGCTGGTCTGCACTGTCGTGAGCCGAGTTTGATGAAATTTGGGCTGGGTTCATTGAGGCTTCGGGATTGGGGCAATCAACGAAATGGCAACAGAGAGCATTTTGAGCGTGGCTCATTTGCGGCTTGCAATTGTCTCACTCTTCTGCAAGAACTTGAGCTACGACCCTCTCTTGGTTGGTGGTTGCCGGAGAAGCATATCGAACGAACACCAACAGTGGATCCAAGTCCTCCCTATAGTAGGTAACCGGATTTCGGTGTAGAAGGGTATAGTTCCCATTTGGTTACCATGCTTTCCCAGAATTAGCTCCCCCGCTTTTTTTTCCTCTTCTTTTTTATTTTTAAATCTGTTGTTTTTTTGGCTTTCTGGGGTCTCCTTTTTTTAACGAGGCAACAAAGAATCCGTTTTTTTGCTGCTCCGAGGCGAAGCGCTGGAGCGATGTCGCGAGCTGTGCTTGGCAGCTCGACTTGAGCTGGGGGGGGGTGGTGGTGGGGCCTGCAACGGGAGCCCAGGATGAAGGTTTCTTTCATTGGGAGTCCCGATTCTTTTTTTTTTCCTCCGGCCGAAGTACGATATTTTTGCCCAGATCCGCAAGGGACCTTGCCCCCACGCGCGCGCGAACGGTGGATTTTTCCGCGCATCCAGCTGACCGGCACTGGCACAGATCTGGTAGATGCGATCAGTGGATGAACATTTGGATCGACCACTAGCTCGCTGGTGCTCAGTGGTTTATTAATTTATAGGGGTCATTCGCTCGTTTCCTGCTTCTCGCACCAGCAATCGGATGGATTGTTTTCTTTTTTTTCTTTCTTTTTCTTCTTTTTGTTTTTTCCCCCCAACAGCTGACAGCTTTGGGGTCTCAGCCCAGATAGGCTCCGGGGTGGTCCGGGGCGGCCCTGAGGTAAGGTGACAACAGGGTTCCACCAGGTTCCACCAGGTTCCACGAGGGTTCCACGAGGCCACGAGGGTTCCACGAGGTTCTGCGGGGTGCCGCATGCTGTTGGGGATATCACCTGAGCTTTGTTTTTTTCTCCGGGGTCATTCCAACTCAACTCATTCGCCGAATTCGCTCCAAGTAAAGCGGCCCAGTGTCCAAGACATCCCGATTTGGTCCTGACCCGGCGGCTTTCCAGCCGAAAAGGGCTCCGATTTTGAGAGGCCATTGGTGGATCCCAAGGCTCATAAGAGAAACCATTTTTTTTGCAATTCTTGTTGGTTGTTGAAGGGTGGGAGTTCTCGTGGTTCTCTACCATACATGGTCTGTCTCAAAATAGGAACCCCTTGGATGTTTGTGGATGAAATCACGGGGGCAATCAACCCTGGGCCCTCCAAGAAAATGAGAAAGACCCTGCTTGATTTGAACTGTGCAAGTGGAAATCCCGGGACATCTGATTGTGTCACAGGAGGTTCGCTCGGATTTGTCTCTGGTTCATTGGGGGACATGCGCTCTACCGAAAACAGTCCGCCATGTTTCCTTGGAAAACATCTTTCGTCGCTTTCACCCCGGCCTCGAGAGTTTCCGACACGAAACGGCCCGAACTTGAAGGAAGGGGCCCGCCCCCGCCTTCCCTTGTTGAGTTGAGAACGTTTGGTGGCGGAGTGGGATGTTGTCCGTCCACAGTAGGTGTCCTTTTTGCTTGTGGTAGACAATAGATGGTGATTCCTGGTTGATCCGGTTCTTTCATATACCAGGCCATTTTCCCAAAATGACACTGTGGGCGAGCTATGGTGACATCACCGGGGTTTGGTACAATATGATTTACCGAGAAGGATCATGGAGTGGACTAGTGTGCTTCGGACTAGTGTGCTTAGATGGTGAGGCAGAAGTGCTTTCGGGACTTAGCAGTTGCATGCCTCAATTCAGGAATCCTAGGAGGGAGGGGTCCGTTGGTCATCCTTGGCTTATCCTGGGTTTATCCATATCTACCCTGCGGTTGGTTTCATAGTCGAAGTGTCCTTAGTTTGGGTAGCTTTGGCACGTACACAAATGAACCCTGATACAAACCCTGACTTGTGAGCCTTTTGGTTTGAGTCCACCTCAAAAGCGCTTGGTGAAACATGAATGATGTTCACCAAAGGGTCCAACATTGAACTTCAACACCACATACCTAACCCTTGATCAACACCTTGCAGCTACAAGGCCCACAATTGCCATAGGCCATTTGGCATCAGAGACCATGGATCAACAAGGTTTGAGGGTCTGAAAACATGGCCGCCTTCGTAGTGCGGCGTTTCCCTTTTGGTTTCCCTTCAAAACATCAACAAGTGAGTTCCCTGTTTTCGGACAAATTTCGTTTACTGCCCACATGCCCTCCCAGCAAAAAAAGTAAAAGAAAAACAAAGCCATGTCACATAGCTCCTTTGGCGACATACCGAATCCTGGTGTGGACGCGCACACTCATGGGCTCGCAAATCAGAGGTTCAAGGCTTCTGTGAATTGCCAGGAAACGATCATTTGGCCGATGTTGGGGATACTCCTTGGACGTGTTTTGATCGTCGTTTTTGGAGGAACCGGTTCTCCACTTTTGCGATCTGAAGAGACCACTTTTTTGCACGGGGAGGGGTCGAGCTTGCTTTTGTTTGCAGAAGTAAGCTCAGGGTGGGGGCCGTCTGGTTTCGGGCTTTATTTGCCCACTTGCCCAGTGGTGCCCTTCTTTCCTCTGTTTGGGGAGGGACTTCCCTTAAAACCAACCGAACCCTGGTATCTATGTTCTTCGTTCGGCCGCTGGGCTCGCGAGAAAGTGATATGGATCTGTAATTGGGACGGACGGCCATGCTCATAACTTACGCGGGTTGACCAGAAAACTGAGCATTGATCTCGGTCTCACTTCTCGCTTTCAAGGCGTTCCCCATCGAAGTCCACTCGGAGGGCTCCGGAAAGCTGCAACCTAAATCACCCACCTTATCGCTTCTCTTGGCCGAGGCGACCCCCAAACCGCTTTCAGCTGAGGAAAAAGACGTTGGAAAGGGCTTGTCTTTTTTGTAAACTATCCCTTTTCTGGTGGAAGGAACACCGAGCTTGTCACTCCAGGTCCATGATGAGCATGCGGACGTGCAAACCTTCGCTGCTGGCGCTGCCAGGCGGGATGTTGTTTCTTGGTCTGGGGCCCAAGAGCTTTCGGTTGGATTTCTCCCGAAACCTTCGGCAGGTTAACGTCTGGGACGACCTCAAAGCCGATTCGGGTAGCTGAAAGTTAGAAGGCAGTTGTTAGCCAGGAATTGGGCGCGGAGACCCGCCTTTCGATTTCCAGAAACATGGATTTGGGTAGACCATGTTACTATCAGGTTTTATGACTCACATGGTGGAACGATGTGGAACAGAACGGCATGGCCACTTTTGTCAGCCAAGGGGACTCATGGACATCGCTTATCCCATGGGCATCAGAGAAAGGACCCCACCAGTTCCATCACCACTCCAGGTATGAAGTGTGTTTCCGAAGTTGGTACTTTTTGGGGCTTGAATAAATGATACATTTACTTCTGAAACACTCCAAGCGGTAGGTTTTTTCATTCCCCAACAGCTGAAAGCTTTGGGGTCTCAGCCCAGATAGGCTCTGGGGTGGTCCGGGGCGGCCCTGAGGTAAGGTTCCAAGAGGGTTCCACCAGGGTTCCACTAGGGTTCCACGAGGTTCTGCGAGGGCTGCGGGGTGGTGCGAGCACTAAAAAGAGCACCGCATGCTGTTGGGGATATCACCTGAGCTTATTTTTTCACCTTTCTGCTTGTTTGTTTGTGTGTTTCTTAAAAGAAACAAGAACGCTATTTCAGCGGGCGCTCATGTTGCAGGTACGTGGATCGCGACTTCGCCACGCTGCGGGCCTGCTTTCCCGTGGAGAGCCGGAACGACGAGGCGCACTTTGAGCGACCTCGTTGGACACCAAGGGCCGGACCCGTTTGTCGAAATGGGGGGTGGATCAGTATTCCCTGTGCCCCCCCCAAAGAAAAAGCACAAACTAGCATGGGTAACTTTTTCCTTTTTCATTTTGGTGGGACATATGGTGAAAGATCATGTTTTTGGGTGTTTCCCGAAGGGTCATCCCATGTTAAGGACCTCTTCATCAACCGCCAAATGGAACCGCCCTGGCTTCGGTTTTGCTGCCGGTTTCTCTTGAAGCCAAGCTGAACAGGGTTTCCCTCAAAAAAGCAAAACGCTCGGACTGGTTTTCCCATGAAACCTGCAGAAGTGTCCTTTGGGTGCGCCAGGAGTGGTATGATATCCACTGCCGCCATTCGACAGCTCGAGATCAAAATGCGCCTGCCAGGAGCGATCGAATTTTCAGAGACATTTGGACACACTCCGCTCCGGTGGGGCTTTTGGAAGCCTTCTAGACCACTTTGTTTGGGCTTTTCCATTCCTTGAGAACGGAGAACACCAAGATCCAGAGTTTCGAGTTCCAGAGGGTAAACCGATCTCGTTTTGGTTGCGAGGGTCCTTTGGCACCCTTTCGGATTTGTGCGGCCCTTCAAAAGCTGGATGTTCTTATTGACCTGGCCTACTTGTTCTTCAAAACAAGGATGATCAAATGGATGTGGCCTTCTCTTGTGCCTTTGATCCACAAAAAGGATGTCTTGATTCTGGCAACCTCGCTTTACGCGCTACTGTTTGTGCAAGCGGAAGTTGTCGCAGCAACTCTTCGCCGTGAACCCCAGAATCCGGGCACCAGGATTAACCACATGCAGGGATCCCGTTTTTGTCTGCATCTCGCGCAGCTGCGAGCCTCCGGGACCGGCGAAGCCTTGGGAATTTTCTCGCCCATGTCGGCCTCAAAGCCGCTTCCAGGCCATCGCGAGGGATCATGTGAGCTGATTTTGACGGCTTGGGTTATCAAAGTCGGGAAACTCTGCGTGTGTGGATTTTGTTCCACTTGGGCGAAGGCACATTGGGGCCTTGAAGCCAGAGGGGAGAATCAAAGAAAGACGCCTGAGGCATTGCGGAGGGGATTCTCAAAGTTGTCGACATGGTGGCGTTTCCTCCATGAGTGGGCATGCTGGATTTATTCATGGGTTATACTCATCGAAGTGAGCAGAGCAGGGAAGACTGGGAAGACTAACCTCGGGCAAGACCTCTGAAAACTGGAGTTGTGTTTGTGGTTTCAGAGGGAAGCTGTTTGTGCCTCAGAACTATGGGACACGAGTTTTTTTGTAGGTAGCCCAACCAGCCATTTGTTTGTTCTCAGTTTCCCAAAGCCGACCTTTTAACCTTTTGGTTTTCCCTTTTTGGTCCATTTGTAGTCATGGCCCCAAAAGGTTAACCTTTTATTTCCGGGTCCTTTGGGCAACGGAGTGTTCGTTGTGGGCTTAGGTCAATACTTTGAGCCTTCAGTGCCTCGTATTTCTCAAGCTTTTGTGGGGTTTCTGGGTGAATTTTCTCGGGTTGAACCCGGGCTCAGGCCTAACATGGGCCAAGTCGCTCGTGGAAACAAAGAGGGGTGTGGAAACAAAATGAAACGATCGGAGGGGCGAAAACCGTTGGCCACTGGTGACCAGGGCAAGCCATTTTTGAATTCCAGTTTTTTGAGCCACAGCCAAATATGGGTCTTCCCTTTCTTTTTTTGGATCTGTTCATCTTAGTGGCTTTAGTGGCTTGCTGCCATACCCAAGGGTTGCAAAGTTCCATTAAGCCTAGGGTGATCGAGCTTGTGCTCAGGGCGGACTCACGGCGACTCGCCCATTTTTATCATGTCCTTGGGGGCGTGTCCTCAGCTAACTGGTCTTTGAGACGTACTGTGGATGGTTGGGAAATCCGGCACCGCACCATGAAATGAAACCATGGGAAGGAAACCATAAGGTTGGTTGGTATTTGCGTTGGGGGCACCCGCGCAGGGGAATCGAATCAGACACCAGGGTTTCAAAAAGGAGGGTGCGCAATGGAAGAAGGTCCATCCACAGTGGATGGAATTACAAAGTCCATGCAGGCTCCAATTGGAATGGACACCCCTAGATAGCCAAGTTGCGATCGCTTTTTTCCAGTGACTCTTGCGATCGGTTTTTGGGGTAAAGTGAATAAAGTGACATGGAAAAAACCTGGCGATCGCTTTTTTTCCAGTGACTCTTGCGATCGGTTTTTGGGGTAAAGTGAATAAAGTGACATGGAAAAAACCTGGCGATCGCTTTTTTCCAGTGACTCTTGCGATCGGTTTTTGGGGTAAAGTGAATAAAGTGACATGGAAAAAACCTGGCGATCGCTTTTTTCCAGTGACTCTTGCGATCGGTTTTTGGGGTAAAGTGAATAAAGTGACATGGAAAAAACCAGGCGATCGCTTTTTTCCAGTGACTCTTGCGATCGGTTTTTGGGGTAAAGTGAATAAAGTGACATGGAAAAAACTTGGCGATAGCTTTTTTCCAGTGACTCTTGCGATCGGTTTTTGGGGTAAAGTGAAGAAAGTGACATGGAAAAAACCAGGCGATCGCTTTTTTCCAGTGACTCTTGCGATCGGTGTTTGGGGTAAAGTGAAAAAAATGACATGGAAAAAACCTGGCGATCGCTTTTTTTCCAGTGACTCTTGCGATCGGTTTTTGGGGTAAAGTGAATAAAGTGACATGGGAAAAACCAGGCGATCGCTTTTTTCCAGTGACTCTTGCGATCGGTTTTTGGGGTAAAGTGAATAAAATGACATGGAAACAACGTGGCGATCGCTTTTTTCCAGTGACTCTTGCGATCGGTTTGTGGGGTAAAGTGAATAAAGTGACATGGAAAAAACCAGGCGATCGCTTTTTTTCCAGTGACTCTTGCGATCGGTTTTTGGGGTAAAGTGAATAAAGTGACATGGACAAAACCTGGCGATCGCTTTTTTCCAGTGACTCTTGCGATCGGTTTTTGGGGTAAAGTGAATAAAGTGACATGGAAAAAAACCTGGCGATCGCTTTTTTCCAGTGACTCTTGCGATCGGTTTTTGGGGTAAAGTGAATAAAGTGACATGGAAAAAACCTGGCGATCGCTTTTTTCCAGTGGCTCTTGCGATCGGTTTTTGGGGTAAAGTGAATAAAGTGACATGGAAAAAAACCTGGCGATCGCTTTTTTCCAGTGACTCTTGCGATCGGTTTTTGGGGTAAAGTGAATACAGTGACATGGAAAAAACCTGGCGATCGCTTTTTTCCAGTGACTCTTGCGATCGGTTTTTGGGGTAAAGTGAATAAAGTGACATGGAAAAAACCAGGCGATCGCTTTTTTCCAGTGACTCTTGCGATCGGTTTTTGGGGTAAAGTGAATAAAGTGACATGGACAAAACCTGGCGATCGCTTTTTTCCAGTGACTCTTGCGATCGGTTTTTGGGGTAAAGTGAATAAAGTGACATGGAAAAAACCTGGCGATAGCTTTTTTCCAGTGACTCTTGCGATCGGTTTTTGGGGTAAAGTGAATAAAGTGACATGGACAAAAACCTGGCGATCGCTTTTTTCCAGTGACTCTTGCGATCGGTTTTTGGGGTAAAGTAAATAAAGTGACATGGAAAAAACCTGGCGATCGCTTTTTTCCAGTGAAAACCAGGCGATCGCTTTTTCCCAGTGACTCTTGCGATCGGTTTTTGGGGTAAAGTGAATAAAGTGACATGGAAAAAACCTGGCGATAGCTTTTTTCCAGTGACTCTTGCGATCGGTTTTTGGGGTAAAGTGAATAAAGTGACATGGACAAAAACCTGGCGATCGCTTTTTTCCAGTGACTCTTGCGATCGGTTTTTGGGGTAAAGTGAATAAAGTGACATGGAAAAAACCTGGCGATCGCTTTTTTCCAGTGACTCTTGCGATCGGTTTTTGGGGTAAAGTGAATACAGTGACATGGAAAAAACCAGGCGATCGCTTTTTCCCAGTGACTCTTGCGATCGGTTTTTGGGGTAAAGTAAATAAAGTGACATGGAAAAAACCTGGCGATCGCTTTTTTCCAGTGACTCTTGCGATCGGTTTTTGGGGTAAAGTGAATACAGTGACATGGAAAAAACCAGGCGATCGCTTTTTCCCAGTGACTCTTGCGATCGGTTTTTGGGGTAAAGTGAATAAAGTGACATGGAAAAAACCAGGCGATCGCTTTTTTCCAGTGACTCTTGCGATCGGTTTTTGGGGTAAAGTGAATAAAGTGACATGGACAAAACCTGGCGATCGCTTTTTTCCAGTGACTCTTGCGATCGGTTTTTGGGGTAAAGTGAATAAAGTGACATGGAAACCATCAGGCGATCGCTTTTTTCCAGTGACTCTTGCGATCGGTTTTTGGGGTAAAGTGAATAAAGTGACATGGAAAAAACCTGGCGATCGCACCTGGGGTTTTAGGCAGCTGCCTCATTTTCAGCTCGGATTTTTCAGCTGGATCTCAGGTTGGGTCGCCTTCGGCACCTCCGGTGCTTCAGCCTCGGACGTTTCGGCCGAGCGGTCTGAGAGGTTTTTGTGTCCCGCGTAGGTCTCAGGATAGGGCCTCAAAGCTTGAAAAAGCCGCGTAAAAAAGCAAACGTCAGCAACCAGGTTGGGTTGGCTGGGTGTCTTTGGGTCGGCTCGGTGCCGTCTTTGGTTTTGGGAAAGCACAAAGCACCATCTGGTGGTCATTTGACACATTTTCAGCCCATGGCGGATCTGAATGGACTTGGGATGGCGGGTCTTGGACCCATGGGGCTGGCTCAAAATACTTGGCGGTTCCCAGGCGTACGGTTTTGGGTTCTTAAGTTGGTGAAAGGTGCTTGGGTGTCCGCTTAACCCACAAGCTTTTGATTTTCAGCAGATCTGCTCTCGCGCAGCCCAGTGTAAGCTCTCCCAGTCTCCTTGTGGTTTTTATACGGATGCCCGCTGCACATGGGTCTTTTGAGCGACAGCCCGAAGCGATGGGTCCCGCCAAGCCCCCCAATCGAGGTTCCGATTCGATTCGTGAAGTTCCGTCGATTGGATCCTAAGGTTTCCTTGAAACGGTCATGGGAACATGTCTGTGGGTCAAAAATAGGGTAAACCCAAAATGGGAACCCTGATAAATGGAAACATGAACCAAAACCTGCGGTCCATATCCTGGTTTAATTTTGACCTCATACGCGCCAGGTGATCTCCCCCCTGTTTAGAGACCTACTCTTTGGGCCGACCCCGAAGAGTCCCGGCGGAAGAAGTTGGTGGGTCAAAAAGTAGTCACCATGGAGCTATTGGGGTGTAGTCCTTGGTTCCTTTCCTTTTGCCAGGGCAACCCTTTTTGGGGTCGCGCTATTTTTGGCCCACGCCCAAATTTGAGTTGCTGGATGAACTCTCGCTTGGCCCTTTGGATGCCATTATATCCAGTTGGCTGTGGCTAAAAATGGGAGGGACGTAGCATAAACCTTGGCTTTTGCCACACAAACCAGGAAGACGAAGTCCCAAGCTTCCCATGCCCATGCGCATATGTTTGAAACCGTGCTCATGTGAAGAGATGCTCTTTGTCCTCAACGGACAAGAACATTTGCTTGCCAGACATGCGGCATGTATCCCGGTCAACAACACAGTGACAATAAGGGATCAGGAGCAATGCCCTTCATGCCAGGTGTCTTGGCCAGAACTTTCGATTCAGAGAGCAAGAGGGTGTCATGGTGTCGTGGAACTTCACCGCCTTGTTGAACTGCAGCAGCACTCGTGACCCTCCCCTGCCTCACAAGCTGGCACAACCCTGACAAGCTGGCTACATCCCGAAAGGCCAGATGTATAAAGAGATAATGTTGACCCCGGAGTAGTATACAGGGCAATATGGGGGCGTTCCGCTCCAAAGGTGATGAATCCCCACTGAAACCAGGGATGCGCCCAAGTCTCAACAGCGTTTTTTGGACTCCGGGGTCAACGTTGCTGGGGTCCTCTTTGGCGACTCGGGCCCGCAACTCCGGCACGCGCGCGTGAAGCGCTCGTCGCGACTGGCTCTAGTTTGCGCAGCCAAGCTTTGGCGCGAGCAGAGTTTCAGCGATTCTTGAAAGCGTGGAAGGACGCATTCGATACGTATGTTAGAGGTGCTTCCCTTGGGCCTCAGGATGCACAGGGCGAGAGTAGATCGCGTGATTCCATTTTGGCTTTGTCGCCCCCTCAACCCACGCAACCGTGGAGTCGCGCGATTGTTACCACTCCCGGTGTGCTTTTTCCAGGACGTGTCAGAATCTGGGTTCCGCGTTTCATGGCCCCAGCAACGCCGAGCTTCGAGAAAGCCTAGATGGGGCAGCAAGCTGCGAGCTGAGGTCGGAGGCATCTTCGGCTGGATTTTCATTCACCCGGCGACCTGGCGTTTTGGCGATCTCGTGACAGTGTTTCGCACAAGCTCCCTCAAAGATCAACCCTGTCACTTCCAAGTACCCACCTTCTCTTGAGCAGCGTATCAAGCCCTAGCCCTGATTGAACCCCGTGGAGTCGCGACCCTTGGTTTTAAGCAAGCTGTCCCATGTTTCACTGGTATTGGGGGCTTCAGGTAAACAACCGTGCGTTAAGAATGTGTTGGATGTTTGGGTTTCGGGCCACCCGCGCCTCCCACAAACAACTCACAAAAGGTCGTAGGTCTAGAACGATTTTTGACAGGCGCCAAGTAACACAGGCACTCGACATGGGTTAGGCTTTCCTTTCGCAGGGCACGGGGGGGTGTAACCCAACTGGTCAAGGAGAACTGTCACTTCTTGAGGGTGACCGCAAAACGTTCTCACCTTGGCGAAAAGAACTCACCCATGATGAGCATTATATAATTATATTCATTTAATCGCTCTCAGTTTAGCCGACCAGAATCTTGCAACACTCGGGCGCAGTATCCACAGAAGACGGCCAGGGCGCCCAACGGACCAAATTACTTGCGGCCAGATAGCCAAGGGAGCCAACCTAGCGGGTGCCCATGTTTTCGTGTTTAGAGCCCGCATTCTTATATCGCTAGCGGCTTGAGGTCAACACGCTTGCGATTCGGATGAACCTGGCAAGCATGGCGGCCAGAGCCCTCGGACCACTCGGCCCTGGGCGGGATGGCTGAGGTGCGCGCGTTTGTCTCAAGATGGGGTAGGGGGCCCAACAAGCTAGTTCAAACCAACTTTGCAAACCAACCAAAACAGGCGCTTTTTTGGTGGAGGAATTTTCGTGGCGTGGCTACAATTGCAAGATTGTGATGTGGTTGCGCGGCGTTATTCATATTCACATATGTGGGGCGACACCAACAATTTAGGCCATGGCTGGCCAATGTACGGGATGTGTTCAAAGAAACCAAATAAGAGAGCATCTAATCTATGTTTTAGACATGTACTGCCTTTTCTTGAGTTTTCCGAAACTCCGAAGGCCGCAATCGGTTGACCTTCAGCCGGTGTTGAAATGTTAGGAAGCGCTTGCTTGGGCGCGTTGCTTACAATTGAGGGTCGCTTGAGCGCGGATACCATCGGCGGGTTGTGAACAGGTTGGTTTGTCTTCGAAATGCGAGCGGGGAAATTTTCAAAATGAGTTGTGTCCCTTTGGCTTTCCTGCACTTTCAACAAAAGACGTGAGCGCTCTCACAAGATACGGCCATGCCATCCCCTAGGGCCTGAGCTGTGAGAGTGTGACAAAACACTCCGCGCAAGTCGGTTTGTTTTTTTGTGGGTGATGCTGGGTATGAAATGCGCGGTGAAAGAGGCCAAACGTGACCGGCCTAAGACGGCGGCCTATTGGATTTTGGGTTTTAGTGGTTCAGCCGTGTTTGTTATTCGTGCCGGGGGGGGGCCAACAAAACCCATACCTTTGTCTCCAAAGTGGAAGGGGAGCCTTCCACGATGGTTGGTTTCCTTCATGGTTTGGATTGAATCCCAAAACGGGGGGGTAGGGTGGGCCACCCGTGGCTAGACGGCAGCCCTCGGCGACAAGCCTTCCGCCAAGCGCCGCCCAGAACCCGACCGCCTCGCCGAGCTTCTTTTCCTTTGCTACGCAGACGGTGAGGGAGGCCGGTGTTTCCCACCACTCCAAATTCCATGCAACCGATTTCCAGTTCCGTTTGGTGTGAGGCCTGAATTCCAGAGGCACAAGAATGCGGGGTCTCCTGCACCCTTCGATCAGAACTCCCGAGAGTGTTGGTTTATTGTCTATGCATGAGGGACCCAATTCTTGGTTGGTCTTGAAATGGCTTGCCCAAAGGAAACACATCGCTTACGCATGCTGCCTATTCTGGGGACAGTCGAGTTTGTGATACTCTTGAGAGCCTCTAAATAGGAAGCAAACGCTGCCACGAACCATAGCCAACCCGGGGCCCAAAACCACGTGCCCAATCACCCTTCTTAGGATGAGATTCTGATGGGTTGACAAATCTGCAGTCTCCATTGTTTACCCATGCAGCCAATTGCATGACGAATCGGCAGGCAATTCAGATGACTCTGAGCTCTGCTCGTGCGGGTTTCTGAACATGGGGGTTCCCAAAATGCTTTGTTTCCTTCTTTCCCGTCAAATGGCGTGGCTCAAAACAATGTTCCAAAATGGCACCGTGGTAAATGGAACCAAAGGCCAGACAGAACCTGAGCCAGGCCCAAATGTCTCCAGGGGAGGGGGGTAACAAGCCATTTGGAGACCACATTGGTTCTCTCGTCAGTGATGCTTTCTTGTTGGGCTTCTGTCTGTCATGACTGGTTACAGGGTCGCTTGTTTCGCCTTTTATAAGCCACACCTCAAGCTGTGGATGGACGAAATCCAGCACCGTTCAGAACCCCTACGATGGTTCGTTTGTAGATACGAAGCAGCAGCCTGGATTCAAAGTGGTGGCGGATTTCGTCCATCCACAGTAGAATGCCAAAAGCTCGGTTTCCCTTTGCTCAATGTTCGATCCACAAGGCTCTTTCGCTGCAGCGCCCTTTTGGTCGCCAGACACATTGCCTTTTCGGGCTTTGGATTCAAGAAATTGCCGCTTTTTGGTTTTCGTTTTTGTGCCCATCTGCGTCTGGAAAGATTCTCAGGTGGGGACAGAAAGATAGGGAGTAGCAAAAAACAAAGCCAACACCTCCAATCCCTCTTTTCCATTGCCGTTCGCGCTCAGACCGGCATCATGGGGCTGTACGACGGCTTGGGCGCAGGCATTTGGAGACAGGCGGGATCACGAGAACGGCAAGGTGAGCCGCGACAGTTGCCAATAGTTCTGGCTCCTGGGAGTGAGGGTTGGTTGGTTGGCTGGTTGGTTTGGGGTTGGTTGGGTTTGGCTTGGTTTGGCTTGATTTGGTTTATTTGGTTGGTTGGATAGTCAGTCGCGTCGGTCAGTCGGTCGGTCGGTCGGTCGGTCGGTTGGTTGGTTGGTTCGTTCGTTCGTTGGTTGGAAAATTTGTTAGTTGGTTGGTTGGGTTTTCGGGTTGGTTTGGTTTGGTTTAGTTTGCTTTGGTTTAGTTTGGTTTGCTTGGCCGGTTGCTTTTTTGGTCGATTGGTGGGTTGGTTGGTTGTTCGGTCGGTCGGTTGACTGGTTGGTTGGATGGTTGGTTGCTTGGGTTGGTTTGGTTTGTTTGGTTTGTTTAGTAAGTTGGGTGGTTGTTTGGTTGGTTGGGTTGGGTTGGTTGGTTTTGTTTGGTTGGTTGGTTGTTTCGTTGGTTGGATTGGTTTGGTTTGGTTTGGTTTGTTGGTCGGTTGGTCAGTTGGTGGGTTGGTTGATCGGTTGGTGGGTTGGTGGGTTGGTTGGTTGGGTTGTGTTTCAGGTTTAATTTAACTTGATTTGTTTTGTTTGGTTAGTTGGATGGTCAGTCGGTCGGTCGGTGGGTTGGTTGGCTGGTTGGTTGGGTTGGTTTGGTTTGGTTTGTTTGGTTGGTTGATTAGTCGGTTAATCGGTTGGTCGGTCGGTCGGTCGGTTGCTTGGGTTGGGTTGGTTTGGTTTTGTTTGTCTGGTTGGTTGGTCGGTTTGTCGGTTGGTGAGTTGGGGTTGGTTTGGTTTGGTTTGGTTTGGTTTGGTTTGGTTTGGTTTGGTTTGGTTGGTCGGTACAAAGCGATAGGAATGGTCCCAGGCAACAGGCGCGGGGCAAAATTACCTTTGGGTGTGGGACAAAATGGGGTCGCTCCCAATTTCGCAATTTGGGACTCGAATTTTCATTCTGAATTTCAAGAGTGGGAAAAACAATTTCTGGATTCGGGATTTGGGCTTCGGGACTGGGAAGGCCCCATCCTCGGATTCGGGATTCGAGACTGGGAAGGCCCTTGAGGATTTGGGATTAGGGCTGATTTAGGGTTGGTTTAAGGCTGGTTTAGGGCTGGTTTAGGGTTTGTTTAGGGCTGGCTTAGGGTTGGTTTAGGTTGGTTTAGGGCTGTGTGAATGTGTGGTTTAGGGCTTAGGGCATGTCTTGTAAAGCCTGACATGCATGGATGCGCGTGGTACTTGTGGACCAAGGGCCCTTGAGTCATTGCGGTGAAAAGGAACCATGCTTGCACTGCGTAGCGATTGCCATTCAAACTGGTAGCGGAGCAGGTTGTCGACTCCGGGCAGCGCAGAGCGTAATAAGCCATGTCGGCAGCGGGACTACGTTTCAGCCCAGAACAAGGAGTCCTCTAAGACTGCAGTGGTTCGTATAATTATTTACGATGGCCCCCTGGACAGCTTCATGATTGGGAGTTCAGGACAGCTCTTCGAGTACGCATGTACCAAGAAGGGCTGAAGGCAGAGGCCGCTCGTGAGGTGACTGCGTCGACCTCAAAAGAGACGGCGGAGAAGGAAGGCATTGAGAGCTCACCCGTAGTATGTGCGGAAGGTGCCGTGGAGAAAGGGTCCCGTTCTGAGCTCGTGCGTCGAGTTGTTGAAGGACTTCGAGGAGAAGTATTCTTGGTTGCCCGAGATTTAGGTCTTGATGCACTTGCGGAGCCGAACGGCCTTAGCTGATCGATAGGATACGCGGGATAGTCTTTCCACGACAGACAAAGAAGCTTCACGGCCCTCTTGCCCGGCAACGATGAGAAAGCATCTTCTGAAGCCGTTCATCCGTTTGTGTCTGCGCGGTGCCTGCCTGAAGGTCCTATTGCCAGACAAACAAAGGAGAGGTCCCTAAGTGAGGGCACGCGGGCAGAACTGATGCTGCAACTCTCCGGTATTTCTCACCAGGAGGTGCTTGTCTTTCGTGTTTGTTCAGAAGGTGGCACTCGCAGCCAAAGCAGTGTATGCTTTTCCAACCCTCGGTCACAGCACGAGAGCGTGCCCGGTGGAGGACTACGCCTACTTCGCAGAAGACAGAAGCCTTCAACGAATGTGGAGACGCTGATGGCTGAACCAATGGATGAGGAGCACGAGTTTGAGGCTTTTGAGCTCGAAGAAGAGGAAGCAGTCGTGCTGCATATTATGGAGTGGACAGGCAAAAGGCAAAGAGGGCAAGAACGGCAAAGGAAAAGGCAACAGCAAGGGGAAGGTAGTTCGATCCCGTTTGAATGCCGTGATAAGTTGAAGGAGTTGAAGAAGAAAAGCGCATGCCTGAGATGTGGAGGACAGAGTGAGGTTCCCCGGACCGCAAAGGAAGAATAGTATTCGTGGCATGGGCTAGTGGAGTTCTGATGAAGATGGTCTCGACCTAGGTACTGGAGAGGCAAGTGGTCAGGAAGCGAGATCTGGTAATTCTGTTCCTCTGCAAGAGCGATGTGGGCTTCGTGACAAGCATCTGAGACAGGGATGGAAATGAGTCACCCATTGTATTCTCCGAGACTGATGGGTGACGCGTTCCATCAAAAACATCTCAAGTGGTTGGATGATGCGTGGAGCTGTTCCTAGTGGCCGATTGTCAACTGCTGGACGCTCTGCTTGGCTGGCAGCCACTTTGCAACTGTTGCCATTGATGGTGCCTGGAGAAGGAACCAGAACCGGAAGAGTTGCAAGAGCAAGCAGGCGCCTTGGGAATGGGACGATCTGACCAGGGTCAGAGTTCTGCGACTGTTGCCAGAGATTGGGTGAAGGTCGTTCGACCCAAACATTTTCCATGGGGCAACAGCCGCTACAGGGCTATATTCCAGATCATCGAGTGGTTGGACACCTTTCCTGCCACTTCAAAATCTTGGTTTTTACCCCCCATCGAATCCCTCTGTGCAGAACCTCACTGTCACACGGTCCGTCTGGATATTTGCTACTATCCCACCAAGTGGCAGAATCGCGCAGCTTTTGGGTGGCAACCTCGACATGCAGAGCGGCTTCGCAGTCCGTGCAGGGGAGGAAATGGCCTACGCAGCAGGACGAACAGAATCACTTTCATTCTACCAGAATTTCGGGAGCAAATGTGGGACAGAACGTGCACGTTCCTATCCTTCGAATTTGTCGCGGAATCTTGCCTATGTTCTCACACACTACAACTACGTTACCCTCCCTTAGGGAACACTGCTTGGTTTGGGCATTGGCTTTCTCATCTACAATACAAGAATGCCATCGACTTGCCTTGCTCGCCTCTGAATGCTTTCCTTCATGGATTTTACAGCCTCCAGGGCAAGGATGTGGGCATATCGCAACAGATGGAGCGATGACATTCGTCGTTCTTTTTGCATGAATGCTTGG
This sequence comes from Effrenium voratum, assembly GCA_963377175.1. Lineage (NCBI taxonomy): Eukaryota > Dinophyceae > Suessiales > Symbiodiniaceae > Effrenium > Effrenium voratum. The sequence goes on along the minus strand of CAUJNA010000720.1, from coordinate 110,752 downwards.
ATTTTGGATGTCGAAGTGCTGCCCACCTGTGCTAGGCGTTGACGAGAAAAGTCGAGCGCTTGAAGCTGTGCGAGTGAAACAAAGTTGCGATTCTTCAGCCGGAGCTGCGGGAGTGCGCTCTGCGTACTACGTCTGTACATAAAAGCTGCAATTTTCCAGCCGGAGCTAGCGCGCTCCGCGTGCTTAAAAGTTGCGATTTTGCAGCCGAAGCTGTCGGAGTGCGCTCTGCGTGCTACGTTTGTACTTGAAAGTTGCGATTTTTCAGCCGGAGCAGCCGGAGCTGCCGGAGTGTATTCCGCGTACTACGTTTGTACTTAAAAGCTGCGATTTTGCAGCCGGAGCTGCGGGAGTGTACTCCGCGTACTACGTTTGTGCTTGAAAGTTGCGATTTTTTTGCAGCCGAAGCTGTCGGAGTGCGCTCTGCGTGCTACGTTTGTACTTAAAAGTTGCTAGTTCTAGCCGGAGCTGCGGGGGTGTACTCCGCGTTGCGATTTTGCAGCCGGAGCTGCGGGAGTGTACTCCGCGTACTACGTTTGTACTTAAAAGTTGCGATTTTGCAGCTGAAGCTGTCGGAGTGCGCTCCGCGTGCTATGTTTGTACGTAAAAGTTGCGCTTTTCTAGCCGGAGCTGCGGGAGTGTACCTCTCGAATGTTGTAGGAGCCCAGCCTGCAGAGCCATAGGAAAGGAGTCAGACACCAAGATCTGGTTGCTATATGAGACTGCTCCTGTACTGGAATTTTGCGTCCCGCGAACGATGCAGAGGCTCTGAAACATTTGATTTTTTGCGTGGTCAAGAGATCATCCCACAACAGATCATCGATGTGCATGGACAACAGTCATCGCCCCAGCAGCAAAATCCGGAGTTATACCAGAGCAGGTTGAGCGCAATGTGAGGCAAGGGATTGGGGAGAGCCAAGCTCAAGACGGGGTAGCAGTCTGTCAGGAGGCGCTTTGAAGAAGCCAGAGGGTCGCAGAGCACGGCGAACATCGCTGTGGGAGGGATAGCAGATTGAGTGTGAATGTGTGGTAGTACACGTGGCTCCTTGCCTGGATGTTGTCTTTAGGCATGTCTTGTAAAGCCTGACAGCATGGATGCGCGTGGGCCTTGTGGATCAAGGGCCCTTGAGTCATTGCGGTGAAAAGGAACCGAGCTCGCACTGCATAGCGATTGCCATTCAAAGGTTGGTTTGAGGGCTGGTTTAGGGTTGGTTTCGGGTTGGTTTTTGGGGTTGGTTTCGGGTTGGGGTTGGGGTTGGCTTCCGATTTGGGCTTCGGGATGCGGGATTCTGGAATCGGGATTGGGGACTGGGAAGGCCCCAGCCTCTGGCCCAGCTTCGCGACTCGGGAGTCGGGATTCGCGCGCGGGTCAGATTCTCCACCAGATTCTCCGGATGAAAAATGGGTTGTTTTGGTACATGGAAACACGTTGGCAAGAACCCAAAAGATCCGTGGTGGTTTAATTTTGACCTATTCGGGGGAGGGGGGGGCTTCAGGATTTCTTTGGGCGAACAAAGATCTTCGGACGACTTGTGCACTTGTCACCCCTGCTCAAAAAACGATTCTAGTAAGCAACACCCATGGTGTGCAGCCCTAGGCATCCGAAAGCCTCTGGGAGAAGCAACTCATCACTTTTGGTTTTCGCACGGCGGTGTCCTTGCTACATAGCAACCATAGATCACACATGTCAGCTGACCCAAGGGGAACCAAACAAGATCGTTGGGGTTTTTCTCGTGTGTCTGCAGACTGACTCCCCGAGGCATGACAGTTTTTTTCCCCGTAAGACTTGCTGGCTGGTATCCACCTCAAAAAGGTATCGCCGAGCTTTTCTGATCCCCATCTTTGCTCATGCACTTGGGTGTGGGTACCTTTTTTGAGGTGTTCAAGGGTGGCCTTTGAGGAAAACCGACGCTCAGGTTTTCCCCTTTGGCAAACCTGGATCGGGTCAGTCTCGGAGAGCGAGTCTTGAGCCGGACCCTGTTTTGGGTGGCTTCCCCCAATGGTCATCCCATGTAAAGGACCTTTTGATCACCAGAACTTGTGATGTTTCCCTCTTTTTCGAGCTGCGAGCCGATCAGATCTTCTATGCCAGCAGCCGATACGGACTGCTGCCGCCTCAGATCTTCCAAATGGAACAGAGGAACAGCCTGTCACGTGTATGGATGTGTATGGATGTGTGTGTCAAAAGTGAGCACCTTGGGTGTCCTCTCAAAAAACATGTTCTTTTGGCAACCTTTCTCCAGCTTGGTGAAACTGAGAGCATCACTGGTCGACTGCGTGTCTGTTGGAGCTGCGGTCTTTTGCCTTGGCTGCTCTTTCGACGAACTTCTTGGTTTCGAAGGAGTCTTTCAACTAGCAAAGTACAGTGGATGGACAGAATCCATTTCGCACCACCTAAGAAACCCTGGAATGATGCGATTCCCCGGCAAATACCAACAAACAATGGCTTCAACCACGGTTCAAAGGGGTGCAGGATTCAGTGATGGCGACGGGCGTGTCTTCTTTTGAGGATACCCGCATAGCGGTCAAACATTGGGAGTTCGGAGGGAATCCTTCAGCCCATTTCGGAGGTTTCCTCTTGACCCCCCCCCGTGCGCCGCAAAAAGACACGGGCTCTGGTCGAATGGCGCGGAGTGCGGACAATTCAGGTTCCAAGTCTTCAGAGATGAGCTGGCCAAGCGCCGAGAGGCGGGCTGAGGACGCTTTTTCCCCATAAACCTTGGTGCCAAATCGGTAGGGCATGAGGGAATGCACCCAGGAGTTGGTCCAATTCCTTCAAGGAAGCCAAATCGGGGATAGTCCAATTCTCATTCCCTACCTGTCGCACCAGCAAGATTTTGCCCACATAAAAAGCTGCAGGACAAAAGGTAAGAGACGGCCACGTACGCCGAAACCACAAAAGATGCCCGGGAAGTCCTGCAGGTTTCTTAGATTTTGGGGCTTTTGTTCATCTGGAGGGTTCGAGCAAGGCCCGGTGCTTGTAGGCATGCCGCTGTAGTAGGCTTGCCCAGGCTTGCCCTTCTAGGTTTTAAGTGATGGTTTACCTGCTACAGTGGTAGGAAGCACTGGGAAGGTTTATGCTAACCTCGCTGAGTTCCGGGACTTGAAGCTTTTTGTGGTGGTAAACACAAAGTTTGGACCTTTTTTTTTGGCACTCAGGAATGATGCAACATACTTTGCCGGGGAGTGAAGGATCTTCCGGCCAGGTGGACTTCATGTCGCGCTTGGGGTGTGCCTGCAGCTGAGTCAAAGCCGATCGTCGATTCGCCCCAAAAACGGAGGTGAATGGGTTCGGGTCAATCTGGGGGTGCCGTTTCTTTTCTTTTTCAGAGGGGAACCCCAAAATCGTTGGTTCTAAGGGGACACCAAAAGGAGAAAATGAAATATCATTTTCTGGGGTCCGATTTCTAAAGAAAGACACACCCAACTGATTCCTGCTTACTGGACCGGAGAATTTCCATGCACTGGGCTTGCCGGGTCCTACTGGGCGGGTTTTCCGCTTGGTTTCCTGTTGAACCCACGGGGTAGCCTCAACAAAGACAGCCCAGCCATACCCAAAGGCCGATGGGCCCTGAAAACCCCGCCCTTCGCGAAGTTCCGAATCCAGAGGAAGGCCCCAAAATGGCCATGGGTAACTTGTCCCATGTGAAGGTCGTCTTTTTCGCGTGGTTTCCCTAATGGTCTTTCCATGCAAAGGAGCTTTTGATCAACCCCCGCGCATCCAACCCTCGCAGCATTTCCTCGGCAGTTTTAACCTTTCACCCAGCCTATGTTGTGGTAACGAACGCTTGCCGGATCCGAATTGAGCGGATCTGACTCGCTGGTTTTTCTGACGAAGCTTGCAGTCATGGCCCCAAGTGATCATTTTGATCTTACCTTGTTGTGGTCCTGTTGCACACCCTATGACTGCTAGGTCCCCCAGTAGTGCCCTTTTACCCTTTTTTGTTCAACCATGTTCAAAGCCCTCTTTGTGATCTACGTAGCCCTAAGCCAGCACTCAACAGCTGCTTTTCCCATCATCCAAAGCCCCAAGTACGGTCCAAAAAGCAGTCCTTGGAGGGTGGAAGGGTTTCAACTTGCCTTCCTGAAATGTACTTTGTCCCAAATTCCACGAGCCCACCAGATACTAGAATGGGGTTGTGGGACTTTTTAAACTTAGTCTCATGATCATAGACGCCTGTTCGCCTGTCTGGGCTGCTAGTGACACTTGGGTCTTCCACCTTTGCCCTGGCTCTCGGCCCAGGGTCCAGGGCTTGGCCGCAATCAAGCGGATTGGTTGAAGCAACTCCCAAGTAGTAACCCGGGCGAAGTCCGCCCGTTTTCCCAGACGCTGAGTCAAGGTGTGAGTGAAACTCCTTGCTGCTTCGATAGGGAATGAGGGAATGATCCCTATAAACCATCTCCAATGTTTTCGGCTTCTCCTCTTCTCTGGGGGCGATAGGGTATGGGTCAAAGTTAGTCACCACCAGGATATGGACCTTGTGGGTTTTAGTCCACCTGTTTGCCTAGGGCAACCCCCCAAAAAAACGGTCCCATTTTTGACCCACAACGAAATGAGTCTTGTGTGGAGAAAAGCAGAACAGGAAAGCGATGCTTTGCGGCCAAGAGGAAGACCTTCTGGAAAGCCAAGCACCAAAATCACGAAACCAACCCAGGTGGAAGAGAACAAACCATGCCTTTAGGAAAGCAGTGCTTTCGGCCAACACATGCTTCAAACTAGTGGAACACCAAGGCGGGGATATCAGGAAGCTCTTGTTTTGGTGGGTATTTGGGTGTGGCGCAAAGCTGGGGTTGCACAGGTTTACCAAGGTGTCATTTTGGGGCGAGTCCCAGCCATTTGGGTCTGTCATTTGTGACTACTCCCCCTGTCTCATCCCCCGCCCCCAGTTTTGGTGGTTTCAAAGAGAAACCAACGGGACAAAGTACAATTTTGGGGGGCCCGACCTTAAAAAAGGACACTTTGGTGGGTTTTAAAGCGAAACCAAGCCAAGGAGCTGGTATCTAAACTTTTATTTTTGAAGAAGAGCGATTCAAGAGCTACCAGGAGTTCTGTAAGGACATTCATCCCATGTTTTCGGGACCTTTTGATCAACCCTCACATACTGATGGTTACAACATCTTATGCCGGACCGCTTGGAATGGATAAGCCACCTACCATCTGCCGATATTTGGCCAAGGTAATTTGGAATTTATTTGAATCATTTGACCGTTAAGTTTCTTGGCGGTTCAACCAGCCATCCAGTTCCAGGTTTGGTTTCTATTTATATTCCACAACTTGAAATTTCAGCAGGGCCGCAAAGAGTGTAAGATCTAGTGGGTGCTTGACTAACATGTTGAAAACTCAGCCAACAAAAAGTCTAGAGGGAAACCAAAAAAACATTCAAGAACTTTTGGGGGCATGTTCGCATGATTTGTCCGCAGTACAGATTTTCTCATGTTTTCATCAAAACACTCAAATGGGCAATGTACCTTGTCCACCTTGAGGGGGGGTGGGGGAGTTGGTGGTCACATGCTAATCGAGTGTCTTTTTTTGCCAACCGGGTGTGGCCTTTATTACCACCAGGATTTGTCCACTTACCAACTATTGCCCGCAGAACTTTTTTTCCAGAGATTTTCTCCTTAGGCCACGGCTGCCGGCGGGTTGGCGGCATTAATCTCCTGCCCCTGCGAGGCGGGAGGTGAAAGAGAATCCACAGAGTTTCCTAGATTTGGGTGTGTCTTATTTGATGGGCGCCCGTTGTTGTGATTCAAAGGAGCACAATGGCCCCCCCCCCCCCCTCATATCAGGAGTTCCTCAAGTTTGAGACAAACCCTTTGAGGCGGCTCGTTGTTGACTTTTGACCTGTTGGATCCCTCTTTTGCTCATGGCCCCAAAAGGCTCAGTTTGTAGGTCCCTAAGGTAACGAGTGTCTTTCTTTAGGGGACCCCCATCCCCCACAAAAAGTGGCAGGCGTTCCTCTTGACTTCCCTGTAACCCCCCAAAAAAATAATAAAGAAAGAGAAAAGAACGAAAAATAAAATGTACCCTCAAAGCAGGCCCACCAGTTTGCCATTGCTTTGGGGATGGACGCCTCTTTGGCGAAAGTCATTGAAGCGCAAAGACCTGGCACCCGCGGTGTTGCGGCGGCCAGGTGTCTCTGGTGCGCCTGTCCAACGATGCCGCGTTGGAGCCATCTCTGCGGCGGAACTACAAGGCACCGAGGGCTGCCGTGGCTGTTCGAAGACAATCCTGCGAAGGGCTTCGCCGTTGTTGGATCATGCTTTCAGGTCTTTGCTTGGCGTTTTTGGACCTTGTTTCTTCTTGGTTCTGTTCAATTTCTTTTTGGTAGGGGGCTGCGAAAAGCAGAGTATTTTGCGACCACGGATTGGGAAATTAGGCTACTGGTTTTCCAAGAGGGATGGAAAATCGGATTGGCCAACACTCCAAACATGCTTTTTACCACTCCCAGTTTGGCTCCGTTTCCCTGGAACCAAGGGACATCAACTGAAACTGTTTCAGGAGAAATGGCAAAGGGCGACCTGTTGGCTGGGATCCTGGTCGATCTCGCGGCCAGATTTCGCGCACTTGCAAGACCCCCCAAATCCTTTCTTCCCAAACATGGAAACAAAAGGGGATGATTCGTGGTTCGTTTGTGACCCCCTCTTTAGCACACTGACCTGGTTGGAACTGTTTTGTGTCCAAAACGAGACTCATGTCCCGTCATGGGATTCGGGGACGTGCCATGGGCACTTGCACACCTAGAGGCCCAGAGGTGTTTTTTTGTTTTTCCCCCCGACCCAAACCAAACAAGACCCAAACAAAGAGTAGGCCTTTTTTCAACACCCATACAGACTTTTCCCCTTTTTGGCGCACCCAAAAGGGAGACATGTTCGCAGCTTTCGAAGCAGCACTTGAGTGATGCACTCACAGCTCATTGCAAACACTAAGGACCCACAGACCGCATCCAGGCATCCATGAGAATATGGACAATCACCCCACCCAAACTAGTGCATCGATTGACAACACGTGTTATTCATATATACACACATGTTTGCCCTTCACTAAAATGATGGTGGAAGAACACCGCTAGACAAACTTGCCCTAAACCCCACAATGAGAACTGAAGAAAAGCACGACAATCAGCTCGCCATGGCCCTCTTTCTTGCGATCGGTGCGAAATCGGCAGGGAGAGTGAGAAATGGAATGACCCCAAGAAACACCATCCCAACTTTTTTCTTCTTCTTCTTCTTTTTTCCGGGAATGTTCGGGTGAATCCCATGTCTCATTCCCCGCCGATTTCGCACCGACGGCAAAAGTTTTCGGTCGGTTCGTCGCGCGGAAAAACCGCCTTCCGCCCGAGGGCGTAGTGGACTGCGCTCAGCGCATCGCCTCCGAGGAGGGTGCCTGGGAGCTCAGGAGGGCGCATTGGGGCGATTGGGGCGAGCCGACGTTTTTTTTTTTTTTTTTTTTTTTTTTTTATGTGTCGTTTGTTTCTTCTTCTCTGGGTTTAGAACAAGTTTTCCTTTTGGTTTCGCCCAACAAATGTGATTTTTGAGGTTGGACCCCCCCAAATTGTGGTTTGCTTTTTGGCTTCCCCTGGAAAAGGGGTGCCTCCAAAAAAAACACAAGCCCTTTTTTTCTACTTCTTTTTCCCCAGCTGAAAGCGTCTTGGGGGTCGATGGCCCAGATAGGCTCGATCTGGTTGGTGGTTTGGGTTGCAGCTTTCAGGGAGGGTTGGAAAGGAGATTCGGTGGGGGTGGGTGCAAGGGGCTGTTGGGGATACCACCCGGGCTTCCTTTTTTCTCCGGAGGTGTTTCGCTTGAAAGTCAAACCGAGAAAAAGGCATGCCTGCTTTTTTCCCCATCCATTGCTTCCTTTTTACTCATTTTTTGAGGAGTTTCCTTGTAGAATCGGCTACCACAAAAAAAAAAACAGGTGATATCCGCAGGAACCCTCCCGGAAATTTGCTCCAAACCACCCTGTATCCCTTTATTTGGGCGTATCGACCCCCAAGACGCTTTCAGCTCGGGAAGAAGGAATGCCCGGTTTTTCTCCGTGGATGGTGACATGTTGACTATTTGGCCCTCGCGTTACACGAATTGGTCCCTGATTGACATAAACCGTCATAGAGGAAACTACAAGGGAAATGGACCCTTTTGGTGGTTCCATGAGGTCATATGCTGTACAAGACATGAACAGGGGAAGCTTTGTGACTCCCCCTGCTTTGGCAGTTGAGATGTAGCGAGTCTGCTTTCTAATCGTGTACAGACCTATTCTTAGATATTCATACTGGGCGTGCAATCTTCAAGCTTTTTGTTGACACGATTCTTCATCATTTTTGTCAAGGGTCACAAGGTGGAGATGGTTTTTGTTTTTTTCTAGCTCTGGTCCCCCCTTAGCCCTGGTTGGTTGGTTGGTTGGTTGGTTGGTTGGTTGGTTGGTTGGTTGGTTGGTTGGTTGGTTGGTTGGTTGGTTGCCTGGTTGGCTGGTTGGCTGGTTGGTTGGTTGCCTGGTTGGCTGGTTGGCTGGCTGGCTGGCTGGCTGGCCGCATCCCCGACATCACCAACATCACTTGGACCTGGGGTTGCCTGTTGGCTCTGATTGGGTGGCAGTTGGGAGTTGCTGGGGGCTGGTTTAAGTTAGGGGGGTTTTGGCTGGCTTGGATCTTCATGAGGGTGGGTCTTGGGGTGGTTTGGGGTTGATTTAGGCGAAGACATCCAGGCTGCTGTTGGGCGGGTTTAGGGTTGACTTTGAGTGGGTTTGGGGTGGCTTGGAGCTGATTTGTGTTAGGTGTGCTGCTGGTTTAGCAGCGGCTTTAGAGTTGCTTTAGGGTGTGGTTAATAGAGTTCTGGTCTAGTTTTGGGTTGGTTTGGGAGCGTTGCCCCAAACCACCAAAAACTCTATTAACCACACCCTAAAGCAACTCTAAAGCCGCTGCTAAACCAGCAGCACACCTAACACAAATCAGCTCCAAGCCACCCCAAACCCACTCAAAGTCAACCCTAAACCCGCCCAACAGCAGCCTGGATGTCAGCCCTTCGCTTCGCCTAAATCACCCCAAACCACCCCAAGACCCACCCTCATGAAGATCCAAGCCAGCCATACCCCCCTAACTTAAACCAGCCCCCAGCAACTCCCAACAGTAACTGCCACCCAATCACAGCCAATAGGCAACCCCAGGTCCAAGAGATGTTGGTGATGCCGGGGATGCGGCCAGCCAGCCAACCAACCAACCAACCAACCAACCCAACCCACCAATCACAGCCAGGGTTAGGAAAAAAAACACCTCCACCTCACAAGGTTTGACAAACTTTTGCCTGGACCGACAACTCGGCAAGTGTTGGGCAAAAAGTACGGTGCTACTTGGATACAAGGTGCAACCCTTTACAGACCCTAGCCAGTCGCTCCTAAAGTCCTGCGTGGAATGTGTTTTTCAGATTTTGCATCTTTTTTCGGTTTCTTGATTTGGTGGGCGCTACAAGAGCATCTGTCATACAGTGTTGTTGAATTTGGGTGCTGGAAGTTTTCGCCTCTTTACGGGAAGCTGGGAAGTTCCGCCCCCACAGACTAATGAAGTAGCAGCTGGGGCCAGAACGTCAAAAATCTTACATGGCACCCGTGCCGTCTAGTTTTGTTTGAATTCCCGGGGAAATGCTGGGATCGGGGCGCACTTTCACAAAATGATGTGTTGTTAGATCATGGTGCTGTTGGCAGATTTGCTCAATCAGAATAGGTTCTATGTTAGTGAAATCCCTCCTCAGATTGGCTGCCAAAATTCATTTCATCAGCATAGACCCCAGATAGCTGGGAGACTTGACGGTCATACTTTGTTTGTAGCGCCTCAAATCCAGGCGGGAAGCGTGATGATTACCACGAGCCATGCGCTATACGCGCAGCACCAGCAGTCACGGCTCCTTGAGCACACCGAAGAGCTTCTTGACCAGCACCGTCTGACCCACAGCACCAAGACCAGTGCGCCAGCCACCGCTGACCATCCTTGGACTTTGCTTCCCTCGCAGCATCCGAATCGATCTCCCCCTTTCCAGAGCATCCCCGCGAAAACAGCGCCAACTTGCGACTGTCCTTTTCTATTTTTTGTTTTGGGGGGTACCTTTGGGAGGCTGAGGCCATTTTTGTTCAAAAAAGGAAAGACGGCCCAGGAAGCTGTTTTTTTTTTTTGGGGGGGGGTACATTTTCTTTGGTGCATTTTGCCAAAAGGATGTTCGGGCTCGAGAACTTTTTCTCCCACCCCCTGGGTTTACCGACTAAAACTCACAAGACCTTCCGGGCCGCCCCGCCCCTGGCGCTCGCTCGCGGGCCCGGCGGAGCCGGCGCTCGATGCGCCTCGCGCCTTGGCTTCGCAGGTGGCGGCCTTCTGGCGCGGCAGCACGCCCTTCGTGACCAGGGCCTCGCTGGTGGGCGCCACCCAGGCCGCGGATTTTCGGTCGGTTTTCTTCGGAGCTCGGGCTTCCGCGGACTCGGAACCCCGGTGCCAGCGGGGGTTTTGGAGGTTCTGAGTGGTTTTCCTCCTGGGTTCTTAGTGGGTTTGGTGAGTCAGTTTAGTGGTTTTTAACGGTTTTTTGTTGGTTCCTCCAGGTTTTTTTTAGTGTTTTCGTTGGTTTAGCGGATTTCCGTAAAGGATTTTCCACGGTTTTTTGGGGTTTCTTTTTTTGTTCCGGATCTGAGTTTTTTTTGTTCATGTCCAATGGTCTGACGCTCTGATGCTGGCAGAGGGAGCCCGTTGGATAGGCAAAGCCCTGTTTCATCCGTTTTTAGTTCGTGAAAGGTGGTTGGGTGTCCGAATTTACCCCACAAGCTAAGCTATTGGCAGATCTGAAAACGGACGGCCTGGTACCCTTTTTGTGGATGGCACGGGGTCCGCCATGGAACCCACAGAAGACTGGGAAGACGGTCTTCTTGAAAAGGCCCCAAACGTCCACTCAGGGCAAGTGGGTAAGCAGGTAGCAGGAAAGTAGAAGGTGACCTGGAGCGCCTTCCGGACTAGACCGGTTCGAACAATGATGGTTCCGATCGCAACTTGCACCAAAGCGCAATGTGTGTAGCAACGGTAAGGAGCTTTATTGAAAGAACGAACTGAACAGTTCACTCAAGCAAAACAGCACAGCAACCGACAATCCAGGCCGGAATTATTCGAAGGATACTTTCTGGAATTACACCAAACCTAATCTCAAATGATTCACTGACAAAATGGTAGAACGGGACAGGCCCCACTTCGTCGCAAATACTAGGGGGACAGACAGGACTTTGCCCATGCCCTCTTAGAGAGCAAGTATATTGTCCGTGGGTCACATGAGCAATGTCATTTACGGTCCCTGGTTCAGGGACGACGGGGCAAACTCGCCAACTATCAACCATCTGAGTCCCATATCAACCGGGGACACATTGAGTTAATTAGAGATTGACCATGGCTCACATGAGTCAAAAAGAAAGCCTTCGCACATGTCGCGGTTAACACTTGTGTTAAAAGTAACAACCGATAGCGGAAGGCATTTGAATCACACTCAGATTCGAACCTTGAGTGCCTGCAGGATGACACTGCTTGATTCATGCTCCGTTCGCCATTTTGGCGAATTAGCCAAATTTTTCTTTTCTTTCCGACCTACCTGCCCTGCCTGCTCGACCGCCATGACTGCTCCAGCGAATTTCGCATCCATCGTGGAGGAGTACCAGCTCATGGAAATGACCGAGCTCGACCCGGATTATGAACGACTGTACCGGGCCCTTCAGGACCATCTTTCGATCCTGCCCGAGGCGGTCGGTCCGGGCAACATCTTGCAGGGCAATCAGGTCTGCAACCAGTTCATCAACCATTCCGGCTGCAGGGGACGTGCACCTGCCTCTGCCCACCAGTGCGCCTTTTTGCATCCGGAGTTCGTTGATGCGCGTTGGATGCCGCGAGACAACATCTGTTACCGACATCTTCGACAACAGGCCCGGCATCCAGAAGGCTTTTGCGACAGTGGTGCCGAATGCCGCCATGTTCACAGCGACTCAGTCCTGCATGGTGACCTTCTTGCCTGGCTGCGCTTCGTGCACCATGCCAGACCCAACACCGGCGTGGGCATCCACTATGACACAGCCCACCGTGAATGGCGCTTCGTGTCCAGGCGGGAGGCCTTTGAAATCCTCCGCGACCACCTTCACGGCGAGTGGAACACGCCCATTCACCACATGAACGTTCGGTACCCCGATCCGTGCACCTACCAGATGCCATACGCGGTACCACGTGGCCCGCCAAGCACATTGAACCCGTCTCGCCAACGGAACAACACCCCCCGACAGCAGCGAGGCCGCTCCACACAACCGGGATACTCCCGAGCTATGACACCACCGCGGACCGTCAACTTCGCGACACCCACGGCTCGCGACACTCCCAGACAGGCCCGATTCCCGGAGGCGACCACCACATCGACCGGGCCCGTCCCGCACCACATGCCTTCACCACGCCCGCAACCCACCACACCATCCAAGGCGGCACCCCCCACACCATCCAACCAACATCACGACTTAGTCCAGTGGCTCCAGCCGCCAGGCATCGACCGTGACGACAGCACACAAGGCCTGCTGTCAACCCAGCGGGCCGGACACATCCGCGCGCGGGTACACGAAGATGCCACCTTCCTGATCAATCCGGAACTGCTACCGGAATTCCCCTCCGTCCTCGACCACATCGGCTTGCAATGGCACCTGACCAACTACGGCATCTTCTCGCGCACCCCCACCAATGTGTACGGCAATGACTTCGGGGGCCTTTTTCTTGTACCCGTGGAACCAACTACGCAGGTCACACCTCTCAGGAGCCTGCTGCGCTGGATTATCCAGCAACACGTTCACCAACAACTCCAGCTGCTCAACAGCGCCAACCGGCAGCACATGCTACAACAACTGACCTGTTCCTGGCTTACCTTCGGGAGGCAGCTCTGTCGCGCCTCCCGGCGAGACCCTTTTGTGGACAACATGGCAATCACCTTCGGGGAGACCATCATTGAGACAATTTCCAATTTCCTGACCCCCGAACAACGCACCATGGCGACCATCGAGGGCATCCTGCTCGGCCCCGACGGACACCTGCGCTTCAACCGGGAGCTCTAAGACTGAGCAGAGCCAGGACTCCCGCTACTGACCAGGCGGCACCGAGGAGTCTCCAAACCCGCCACCCTAAGTTGACCCACCAAGTCCATGTCCCGTGCGATGGTGGGCCAGCAATAGGGCGATGACCCTCATACCGCACAGGTGACACCCATGCCTAGGCGACCGCCTGAGGCCCCCTTTTCCCGAAGAGAGATCCATCTTCGGACCGCGCAAAAGCGCTGAGAGCCTCGAGCCCGGGTCGACCCTCTTCGTCCCCCCTGTTTGATTCGAGAGGATACCCCTTGACAAACCGACCCAATGCTGAGGCCCATACTGCGGTGACCAATCCCCACTCGCCTGCCCCGAACCCGACCGGTCTTTCACCCCACTTCGGATCCCCTGTGGATTACCCTCGGTTTCTTCGGGTCGGATCCCTGATGACAAACTGGCCGACCCCGGTCACCTTCACACCGCAGGGAGTTGGTCCTACGGGACAGCTCCACCCCTCGGGATGACATTTGTGCCGGTGTGGCGTGTCATCTAACACGACGTTTGTGCCGGTGTGGCGCGTCGTACAGATCCCCCCCATCAACGGGCCATCCTTGGACCCGAGTCACCTAGACACACCCCCCTGGCCCGACCAACCCCCCCCCCTTTGACTCACACCCGGCACACTACCGACTCCTGCGTGAGTTCGGCAAGCGCCACCTCCAATTCCGAAGGAATTTTCAGGCTGGCTTTTGTGTATCCGATATCGCACCCCCTTCGCACAACATGGCACTTCGCGAGACCGACGCAGTCTGCGAGCTCCTCCTGCGGTCCTACAACACCGGCGTCCTCTCGAGGTTCCAGACCTTCCGCACCGAGAATCCCCGCCTCTCCACCACGGACGCGATCGACCTCTTCATGGAGTCGACCAACACCGAGCCGGACACACGGACACGCTACCTGCTGCTGGACTGGCACAACCTGAATCCAACACCAGCCACACTGCAGTGCTCGTTCTGCCAGATCCCATACCAATCCCAGTACATCATGCCCCTCTGCTTCTCAGAGGAAACCGACTGGCGAAACAAGTGGGTCGGGGCGTGCTACGGGTGCGCTACCTGCGACACCAGTAGCGTGCCGTGGTTCCAGTTCGAGGAGCTCCTGGCCGACCCGAACTCCCTGATTGCAGAACACGCACCGTACAACACCATCGCAGAGCACCCCGACCTCGCGGCCATGATCAGCGACCATACCATCGCCCCACCGACCTTACAGATTGCGGTGCCAGAGACGGACGACGCTCACGACGCCTACATCACCGTGCACAGGTGGGACCAGGTCAACCGCCGCTGGATCAGGGTACCAGCCCTCGACGTGAAGAACCGCCGGCCATTCACCCTCGAGGTGTTCAGCAAGCTGTGCCGACGAGCATGGCGACGCCGCTTGGACTACATGACCAACAAGGCCGTCGGCACCATCCGCACGAACACCCACACGGACATGATGGACTCCTTGCGCGAGATCCACCCCGGAACCTCCAACAACCACCTTCGCCGCCTCATCAGCGACCACTCCAAGTTCCTCGCCGAAACCATGTGCCTCGACCTCATCAACCTGGCACCCGAGGACCGACGAGACCTATTCCTCATGTTCCACAAATGGGAGAGGCAGCACCTCACCGAGGCATTGCGCGCAAACAGCACCGGGACCCTCCTTGAGTTCTTGGACTCTGACGACTATCCCACACACCTCACCGATTTCATCACCCGCGTCCTCCCGTCCACCGACGAGCACTTTATCTGCCGACGTCAGTCGTGCAAAGCGGTGGTACATTCGTCACATTGGCTGCGCGCCACCGCCAACATCACCGAGCACGGCCAGTTCTTCTGTCCCGAGTGCCTCCAGCAATACCACCCCTGGAAAACCTACAGTGACGCCAAAGCCGCATCCCGAGGGGAGGCCCTGACCGCAGCCGGCCAAGACGACACAGAACGCTTCGTGCCGGCCCAGAAGTGCCTCGTGGTACGCGCCACCGCTGGAGCACACGAGACGGACCAATTGGCAGAGGCCATCACCGGCGACGACGACCGGCGCTACATGCTCTACCTTCTTCGCTGGGAGGAGGACACGACCGGCAAGCTCATCCAACAGATGAAGGTCCACATCAACGAGATCGCATCCGACCTGCGACAAGCCAAGGACCCCCGCGCCTATCTGGCCGACATGATCATGAACAACATGCAGACGGCTCAGAAACTGCCATACATGCACAGGACCTTCTGGACCCAAGAGAAGCTGGAGCAAGTCGCCCAGCGCAACCTGGGACGCATCAAGCCACTCCGAGTCGACCTGCTCCCCAGCCAGAAGCGACAACGCCACCAACCCGCCACGCCCTTCTACGACATGCGGCGCTATCGCTACGACCCCAGTTCCACCCGCATCCTTGAGTCCTCGGACCTCGCCAGAGTGATGGGGCTGTGCTTTTGCCGCCTCAAGCTCTGGACCTGCCAAGACCTCGAGGGGGCGGACCGTCTCAACCACTTGAGCGCCCTGTGACGGACCTCGACCAGCACCGCAACCACTACGACCCGAAGGGCGTCCGTGTCCCGCGCGAGCCCGGAGGGTCCGACCAACGCGGTTGCCTTCGCACGACCCATCTTCCTGAACCTGCCGCCGAAGTGCAACCTCGTTTGGCAGTACGTCAGGACACCCGTGCAAAGAGCAAAAGGCGCACCATGTGTTTGAAGCCAAACACCCCTAAATCCCCCCGAACTTTTGCTCACCTTGATTGTTTGCATTGTGCTTTTGTCTCCACGTGTGGCAAACCTTTGATACATTTTACATAGCCATTTTTGGCCCCTCTCGGCCCTTGATACAGATCACCCCGAGATGACGTTCCGTGACATTCGAGCATGGCTACACCAGCGGTCCTTGCTGGCGATCGCCCCGCTCGTTGCCCTAGCCGGAATAGACGACTTGGCGACATTCCGCAACATGGACCGGGCTGCATTGGTGCGGATCGGCGTGCCACACGACCTGATCAATCGACTCCTGGGCGACGACCAACTGGTCCTTGACTACATGCCCCCGGTCCGGCGCGACATCCAACCATATCACACCACACGACACGGCTCTCTCAACAGAGCCATTGCGGCGGGAGCGCCTACCTCACGCGAGCAGGCCCTACAACTCCTAGAAGACGAGACATACGCACCCTCCAGCCGAGACCCCAGATTAGCACGCTGGAAGACTTGGTGCCAGATTGCGAATTCCTGGGACATGCCACCTGCCCCACTCACCGTGAAACTCGTCAAGGCGGCGGGGGCATCCTTCAAAGCCGGAGGATACCGCTCCTTCCAGAACTACTACACGCAGGCTCGACAGGAACACCGACGACTTACGGGCGAAGACCCCGCAGCCGACATCGAGCAGGCCATCACCGACGTCAGCCGGTCGATCCGACGGGCACAAGGACCCACACCGTTTAAGGACTCCTTCCAACTCGAGCTCCTGTCGGCCGATCAGTTCCCCGTGGACCAGGACGACGGCCTTGACTCCATCGCCTACGCCCGCGACGTCACCATCATCGGCTGCTGGTGGCTACTTCGGGGACTCGAAGTCGCCTCAGCACAGGTACACCATCTGTGGACCCAACAGACAGCGCTGGGTAAGCGCACATACCTCACACTCCCCATCCAGAAGAACGACATAACTGGCATGTGCGTGACCAGATCTCATCCGTGCACCTGTCCAGCACTGTCCCGACTGTGCCCACATCATGCAGCACAACGTCACATGCGACGACTACATCGACACCTGGGACGCACTCCACCGGGCGACTACCCACTGTTCCCCGGACCAGACGGACAAGCCATCCCCAAGGCAGACGTCATCGAGCTCTTCCGCAAGGTCATCGGACTCACCGGAACTATCCTTACCCGGACCGATCCCAGCGGCACCTTGCGACAGCGGTTCCATGAACACGTATGCCGAGTGTCGGGCGCCCAGTTCCTGACACGACTGGGCTACAACAAGGAGACCGTACAACTCGTCGGCCGATGGGGATCCGAAGCAGTGGCCCGCTACATCCAGGAGTCCAACCTCGATCGACCACCAGTGGCGCATTCCCAGAAGGAACTCCAACACCAAATCGAGGACGTGGTCAAACGGCACATTGCCGTGTTGCATAACACCTTTTGGGTCGTCAACACCGACTCCAACAAGGCACATCTGCCAGCAACTGACGAGGACTGCATCAACTCAGCTATGTGGACCACGCAATGCGGATGGAGGTATGCCACCGGCCGCTACAAGAAGATCCGCACCAAGCCGACCAACAACCTGTGCGGATCCTGCTTCAAGTTCGCCACACAGGCCGACCTCGATGAGCTCTCAGACCTAGGCGATTGATACCAGGAGCCTGAAAAGCGGGATCGCCGGTCGTTGCTACTTCCTTTTGGGGGGCCCCCCTTCCCTTTTCCCTTTGTTCTCACCCCCCCCTCTAAGGAACGGCCTTGGTAACCCAGCTTGGATGACACTTTGATTCCTGAGTCCACCGCGCTGAATTAGGCTCCATTTTAGGCCCCAACGGCACATCCAATGTGCCCGCGAACACATGGCGGCTCCCCCTTCACTTGATGACATCCTGACCGAAGCGGGATTCGCACATGACGAGGTGTTAAGATCATACCTTCACCACATACGGGTGCGGTCAGTTGACGCTCTCGCCCACATGTTCGCCGATGGCGACGCACTGAGCACGTGGGTAACCCGTTTCACGATAGCAGTCCAATTCGGCGACCCACAACAGACCATGCACCTTGGCACCAACGACTTGGTCCTCGGTACCACGGCATCACTCACGGCAGCCTGGGTACGCTGTCGCAATGCACAGCCCCCTGTACCAGCTCCTCTCCACACCCAACCGTCACAAACGACACCAGGGACACAAACCGCCCCAGCCGCGGATCCCAAAGTTCCCAAGGAACTCCCACAGGGCGTGTACGCGGAACTCCTACGCCAATACAATACACAGACAATCAACGGCAACAACCGCAAGTTCCCAGAGGAGGTCATCCTCGGAGCCGACCGCGCCATCGCTCGCATGTGGCACGAACATCACAAGAGCAAGCATTACACCGCCCCATCGTTGGGAGAGATTCTCACCCAACGGACATTCACAGCCATGGGCACAATCAACAATTCAGCCAAGGACCGTAAGAGCGAACGGACCCTCACGCTCGATTCCAACAACACGCTGGTCGAAACCACGCCCAGAGACTGGGACCCACAGAACCTGATGATGATTCTCGACGGGTTGGAGGCCATTCGATGGGCATGGACCTTCATCCAGATCGGGGACGAAACCGACATCAACGAATTCATTGACAAATTCTGCCGCATCACCCGTCAACACCAGCAGCGCTTGCTCCAAGTCAAAGACTCCTGGGAAACCTTCACATGGCAACTGGCCATGAAGATGCGGTCGGGGGCCACCTTCAGCAAAGCTACCAAGGAACTACTGGCCGACACGACCACGATGAACGACATCCTTTCGCAACCAGCCAAGAAACAACCACGGACAGAGACCCGACGTCCACAGAACAACAGTAACCAGTATCGGCAACCCAAGGGCAGAGGCAAGCACACCTGGGGCAACAAAGGGTACCAGACCACTTCGTACCCATACAACAACCAGCCATACGCGACCTGGGGACCAACCCAATTCGCCACCCCGCCATCCCCTCGATGCCTACAACCCCAGGACCCTCGTTCAAGGGCGACACACCCAAAGGAAAGAAGGGGTCCGGGAAAGGCAAGAAAGGCACCAAATCCCACGGGAAGAACAAGGCGCGTTAGGGACAGCACGGCCCAGGGGACCAGTCCCCTGGAGCCGACCCGGCGCGTTGCCTCCATCTTACCAGACAACTCATACAACACACGCCCATTATCCTGATCTCAGTTTTCGACGGGATCGGCACAGTGTCACTTGCCCTGCACCAACTGGGCGCCAACGTCTCCCACTGTTTCCGGTGGGAAACCGATCAGTCCTGCAATCAGCTACCTCATTCACTCTTCCCCACGACGCACATGGGCGCCGTAGAAGATTTTGACATCGAACAACTGGCTGCGATCATCCAGGACATACCCAATCACGAGAGACACATTATCCTCTTCACCGGTGGCCCACCGTGCAAGGACTACTCCAACATTAAACAACACCAACCGGGCCGGGCCGGCTCACAGGGCAGCCTCTTCGACACCGCACTCTCCATCCGCGACGACATTCAGAACAGATGGCCACATCAATCGCTCACCCTGCTAGAGAATGTCGTGCCTCACCCCGAGGTACGCGACGACTTCGACCAGCTGTCCCACTCCATGGGCCTACGCCCAGTCCTGATCGACGCGGCCGACGGCCAAATCATCTCTCGTCCCAGAATCTGGTGGGCCTCGGTCGATTGGGAATCCTTGCCTGCCACATTGAGCAGGCATACACCTTGGCAACTCTCCCTCGACACTCAGCTGTTCCCACCGGTGCTCTTCAATCCCATTGCAGCCGAACTACAACCAGACTGTCACATCCGGGACTTCGACCCGCCGAGTGTCCTAACACACGGACAACTCTTCCACTGCCTTACCACCCAGGCCAGTACGGACGAAGGCCGCCCACCACCACGCAGCCAACAACTACCAGACGACACATGGCAACGGTGGCAAGCCGACCACAAACAATTCGCCCCGTGGCAATACCAACAGAAATACCTGGTCCGGAAACACGGACACGACTGGCAAGTCGCAACACCCGAGCACCGCGAAGCAATGATGGGATTCCCGCGCGGCTGGACGGGACCACACAACACCGACCGGACCAGAAACACCATGCTGGGGAACTCCTGGCATGTGCCCACAGCCATGTGGATCCTATTCCTTTTGCTACTACAGCCAGCCTTCGGAATTCCCCCGCCCATGCAGCGGGTACGTCGCGGATCCCTCGGAATGATGGTCGACCTCTGGCTTCACAACCCACGACCATGGGGACCACCTCCGAGAGCATCGGAAACGCTACATATGCCACAGAACGACTGGCAGGACCACTTGACCTGGGCCAAACACCACGCTACCTCGCTGCAACAGCCCCAGCACTGCGACCCGACCATTTTGTGGGCCATCGCAATGCAAAGGACCATACCACAACTGCCACAACTACAGCACAACGTGTTACTCGACATCGCGGACCTTCGCGATGACCTGACTACAGATACACTTGCATGGTTCGAACAGCTGCCCCCACACTGCCAGCGAGCCTATCGACAACCGAAGATGATCACTCAGGTACCACTCATGACACACTTGCTACATTTGCTTAACTACCCACAGGCACAACTCCTGCACGAGGAACTCTCTCTAGGCTTCGACCTCCTGGGGCCTCTGCGACCCGGAGTCAATTGGCACATTCGCCACGACCACAAATACCTGGACCCATGTGACCTTGCAGAACTCAGGTCATTCAACAAAGCCTACATCCAGCGCAAATTACAACAACACAAGATCGACGACCACTGGACTCTTATGGCCACCGAAATCGCGGGGGAAGTGGCCCAGGGACGTATGGCCGGCCCCTTCGAGGCACCGACTCATTGGACCTCTCGCACAGTACCCCTGCACCTTTTCCCCCACACCAGCCGGCTCCTTCCTATCCCACATCGCGATCCCATTGTGGCAGTCGCATTCAGCATACAACAGACCGGATCGGACGGAAAACCCAAAGTCCGGAGAGGAGAAGACTGGCGCCGCAGCGGCCACAACCAGACGTGCTCTATGCACGATCAACCCTACCATCACACACCCGACCACTACATCCAATGTGCGAGACAATATCACGACGACGCACACCCGCTACATGTGTGGGGACACGACCACGACGGCGCCTACCGTCAACTGCCCCTCGCACAACCGGAGGTAGCATACGTGCTACTCATCACACCCGACGGCCCAACTCTCTGGCACCACCACGTGCTCCTGTTCGGCTCCGCTGCCAGCGTCTGGGGCTACAACCGCTTCGGCGATGCACTCACAGCACTCGCCCGCGTACTAACACTCACACCTGCCCTGCACTACGTTGACGACTACGGGGCCATACAACCCAGTCACATCGCGACCAGTTCCTTCTCCTCATTCAGCAAGCTCAACTCACTACTTGGATTTCATATGAAGACATCCAAGGAACAACCACCGGCGCCCTCTCACAAAATACAAGGGGTTTATGTCGACCTGTCGGCAACACACGCAACCCTTCGACCGTGCCCAGACCGAGTCCGTACACTGTCACACACCCTGTCTCAGTGTCTCGAACAGGGAGGTATGTCGAACGACACCGCCCGACGCACTGCCGGCAAGTGCAACTTTGTCACCGGACACCTGTTCGGTCGAGTAGGGCGATCGGCGTTAGCCGCCCTATACCACAAAGCACACAGCACTTCCGACCGGATCGACAAACCAACTCGAGCTGCCATTCTGTGCCTCCTGAATATCCTGCAACATAGCTCACCCCGCAGCGTCCCACTGTCCACCAGGCCCAAAGACCTTTCAATCATATACACCGACGCGTTCTGCCGGCAGGGCGAGACGGTCTGGCGTGTCAAGGACGCAGGGGATCAGGATTGTCTGCCACCCGATTGGTCGCACGACAACGGATGGGCAGCGGTGCTGTTCAGCCCACAGGCACAAAGGACCCGCGTGGTCTCGGGCGCACTACCCCCTAACTTACTCCAACAAGTGAGTACTGGCACCAACGCCATTTATTTCCTCGAGGCATGGGCCGCGTTGATCGCTCCTGTGATCTTTCGACCATGGATCACTGACACATACCTCCAGTTGTGCGACAACGAGGCGGCCAAACACGCCATCAGACGGGGAGTTGGGAAACACCAACCACTAAACTGCCTGCTCGGTGCACATTGGACATGGCACAACCGACAGCAATTGCAGTTGCATATTGCCCGTGTGCCCACACATGCTAATATAGCCGACCCCTTCAGTCGACATGACATGTCTCTCGCCTCGAAGCACCACTGGCAGATTCTGGAACCCCCCATGCACGCTCTACATAAACGGACGTGCAAAATCATTGGCGATATTGAGTTCGCCCATGCCGTCGGATTTGACGACATAAAGGAACTCCAACAGTTCCACAGGAATCATTCCTCCTGAACCCGACTTGACTTCCACGTCCCGTGAGAATCTTGTCCACAGTAAGGAGACTTGATCGATGTAAGGATGCCTTCAACGTGCCTTTTGTCTAGGTCGTTCGCCTTCGGCTTCACCTTCGACGGGAGTTGACCTACGACGGGAGAACGTCCACTCCCTCTTCGAAACTCTGCTGTACAACATTTTGGGTTTGCATGCACTTGCATTTGCTTACCTTTTATTTTGTTGTACTTTACTTTCGAGTCAGTGGTGTCTGAGAGACACGCACACCGACTCCAGAGATTGAAACAGATCGACCAACAGGTACGATCCCACCCACTTGAGGCAGTGCGGTGAAAATAAATCGACCGACGCTGGTTGCCGTCGTACTCTCTGGAGCGGTTTGTTGTTGCGGTTAACACTTGTGTTAAAAGTAACAACCGATAGCGGAAGGCATTTGAATCACACTCAGATTCGAACCTTGAGTGCCTGCAGGATGACACTGCTTGATTCATGCTCCGTTCGCCATTTTGGCGAATTAGCCAAATTTTTCTTTCCCACCCACCCTCACCAGTTTTCACTGCATGCCCTCAGTACCTGTCGGTCTGCATTTATAGCATCGAGTGAGAGGACGGGAGAACGTCCACTCCCTCTTCGAAACTCTGCTGTACAACATTTTGGGTTTGCATGCACTTGCATTTGCTTACCTTTTATTTTGTTGTACTTTACTTTCGAGTCAGTGGTGTCTGAGAGACACGCACACCGACTCCAGAGATTGAAACAGATCGACCAACAGGTACGATCCCACCCACTTGAGGCAGTGCGGTGAAAATAAATCGACCGACGCTGGTTGCCGTCGTACTCTCTGGAGCGGTTTGTTGTTGGCACCTATTTCTGGCTGGAATGCCTCTTAACCTTCATCTACCTGCTGATTGCTACTCACATGGGGTCCTGATTCACAATTTATGGATACATTGATACATTGCCAACCATGTTCGAAAGGTCAAACATGACTGAGGTAAGCCAAACACTACTAGGTCCCCCAGTAGTGCCCTTTTACCCTTATTTGGGGGGAGGGTTCCCCTACTAAAATAGACAAAAATAAAAAAGGGCACCGTTATGGTAGCCTCTCTACTGGAGGACGCACGGAACAAAATGGGGGCTCCCTAGTTTCCATGCCAGTGTCGTTAGTGGGCTCCAAAGGGGACCAGACTCCAAAGCAGAACCACCAATGAAGGACAATGGAGGGGCCTACTCGAGAAAACTACTCAAAAGAAGCGGAGATACCAGAAACGCCTGCAACCAGGGTTCCATGTTTTGACCCAAAGTAGACCTGAACCCAGGTTGATTTCCCCAAGAGAGAACCCCTGTTTCCCTTTTTTGGGCACCCTTTTTCCCCTTTTTTTTTGTGGCTGCTCCACTAAAAAGTCTTCCCCAAAAAAGGTTCCCCTTTTTTTCCAGGGTCACTGAACAACTGAGCCTGGGTTTACCATTTCGGTGTTGAGGCGTGAGGCAAACACATTTCGGGTGCACGGGCGAAACCTGCATTTGGGCCCGTCTCTGAGCCATTGGTTCTCCCTCGCAATTACCCTGGCAAAGCAAATGGAATCCCATTTGAGCCACGTGCTCAAAACCCGGGTAGATGAAGGTTAGTAAGGGACAATCCCAACCATAAGTAGCTGCGGATATCCGCCTCCTTTATTCTTCACATGGTTCTGGGTAGACCATTTTAATACCGGGTTTTGGCTATGACTTCTTTGAGGGATCACATCGACGGCCGGGCCCTTCTGAAGGTTTGCCGTGGATATTTTTGGAGGAGTCCACTTCGCTCATGGGAACCCCGGATTTGTAATCCGCTGTTTTTAGGTCCCCCAGCCAGGTGCCCTCTTGCCGTTTCTTTTTTGGTTGGGAGGGTTGCCCTACTAAAATAGACTACAGAAAAAAGGGTAGCCTTATTCTAACCTCTCTACTGGAGGACCTAGGTTTATTCGCAGGGGCGGTCCTCTGCTTTAGTGGGGGTTGGAGCACATGCGTTGCGCGGAGGCACTGCAAACTGGGACCCGGTCAGCCATGCCCGACAATACGAGAAACCTAGGGCTGAAATCTGGAAAACATGCAGCCATGGGAATGTTATGGCCCGCGAACAGTCACCAGTCACTAGTCTCCAGGCTGCATTGGCGGTCTGAATCAGCATACTGTTGGTGAACACCAGCTAAAAACGGACAAGCGGACCAGCGCCACATCCCTTTCCTGGGTGGGCAGTGAGTACTTGAATGGATGTTGTTCAGCTCGGGGGATTGGGATCAACTGCGTTTGCAAGTGGCTTGGCACGAAGCCCAAGTTTGCAGAGCCGCATGGCTGGGTCTTAAAATAGGGGTACCGCCCACAAATGGGTTGGTTTTTCCAAAAGGCCGGGCCTTTGGAACCAACCAGAAAAGGGTAGCCTCCACAACACGACGGAGCCGCCCACAAAGGATTCCCGTGGGAGCTACGGCCCGTTTGCGTTTGGCTTTCGCGATACCTCGATGGACCCTCTCGGGGGGAACCTGAAAGGCCCAAGGCCTTCTCTTCGCTCGGCTTCGGTTCAGTTCGCAAATCTAGGTCCCCAGCTAGGTGCCCTTTCTCACACGTTTCTTTTTTTGGGGGAGAATTCCCCTACTAAGCCAGACGTCCTGCAAAAAGTGGGTAGCCTTATTCTAAGCTCTCTACTGGAGGACCTAGGATTTTTTTTTTCTGGTTCATGTTGGTTCGGCATGGATTGGGATCCCACTTTCCTTGCAGAGTTCGGGTCGAAGATGGGAATGCGGAGTTCGGGGACCCGGCGGACCCGCCGGGTCAGAGATTTCGACTTGGCGGGGTCGGTGTTTGTCGGCGCCCTTTGAGAGTTGGTGAGTCCAACCCCGAAAAGGTTCCTTTTCGCGAAAACGACACGCCAAAGGGGAGGTCCCTCCACAAATCCACGAAGGGGCGTCTCTCCTCAAAAAGAGACGCCCCATTTTCGAGGGTTGCCCTTTGCCAATCATGTACAACCAGAGGGGCGCAATATTCCTTGTCCGGGGTGGAGACAAAGTGGTTGAGCTGGGTCTGGGCTCTTGGGGGACACAGTTTGCAGGGTTGTCAACTTGCCTTGGGCTGGTGGCCGATGGAACTTGGAATCAGCACATACCTAGATCCGCAGTTGCCTCTATTTTCCAGCTACTTTGACAAAATTATGGGCTGCTAGGTGGTAAAGTGGCTGGACAAAAGTGGCTACTTGGGCTTTCAGGTAGCTTGTTTTGTTTTTTTTTTTTTTTGGGCAGAGTTGCGTTCACGTCCGATAGAACCTCGGCTCGAAGGACGGGGCTGCCTTTTAAAAAGGCCGGCCCTTCCTGCGGGCGATGGGCAGATCTCGGGAGACGCAGACATCGTTCGCGGCCTCGGCCTCCGCTCGGGGCGGGGCCGCCAGCCGCTCGGCCACGTGCCCGCCCTACCTGGCCGAGCTGGGGCTGCGCAGAAAGTCGAGCCAGGCGGGCAGAGGATTTCTTTTCCAAGGGCCACCAACTTGTGCAAGGATGCAAGGCACAAACTTGACTGCGCAATCGAAGCTTGACTTTTTGGCTGTCGCAAGGCTACCAATCAAACGTTTGGGAAAATTGTGTTCCAGCCAAGCTCCTGAAAAGAGGGCGGCATGAGATTGACTTTTGGTCCTGGTAGCTCAGCTGTTGCGGATTTTGAGCTTCTCCAACCTCCTGAATTGTGCCATGAGGTTGGATGTTACCATTTGCACCTGCACCTGAGGACCTTGCGACAAGGAAACCCAAGAGTTGGACTTCGGGTTGTGCCCGCATTCTCTCACCAACTCTGTTCGGAAACCAGGCTGAAAGGGGATGCTACGGCCAGATCCATATTAAAGGGGCGATCGATTCGATACTCAGCAAGTTTAGCAATAGTTCAACCCACTTGCCATGGTTTCAAGTCCCCGTTCAGTAGGTGTTCACCCTTGCTGACCACATGCTTGACGTGCCCTAGCAACCATTGTTACCATTGTTACCGATTTAGGGGATTTCGAATCAGGGTTTCTGAACGGTGGCATGAACTGGACTTCGCAACCGCATCAGTACCTCCATATTTGGTTTCCATATTTCTCGATTTGGGCTCCGTGGTTGGACAATTGCCACCCACCATAAACTGGTTTTATCAGTACCTCCATGTTTGGTTTCCATATTACCACTACCAACTATAAAACTGGGACACTCAGTACCTCCATATTTAGTTTCCATATTTCCAACCTCTTTGGTTGGACTAGTACCACCCACAAAAAAAACACTGCTCTGGGTGGACCATATTTGGTTTCCATATTTAGGTTGTGTGGTTGGACTATTACCACCCACAAAAAAACTGATCTTATCAGTACCTCCATATTTGGTTTACATGTTACCACCACAAACTATATAACTGGTCTGGGCCATAAACAGGTCTAGGTGGACACTATGGTGGACTATTACCACTATCCTGGACCCCACTCTAAAATTGAGTCTGGGTGGACACCTACGTTTTAACGAAAATGTTTTTTTTGGTCCGCTATTTTTCTGCTGAGTCAAGCAAGGTTAGGTTCATCCTTGCTTGTCTTGTAAAATAGATATGCTCCCGAGGTTCACTATCCACTATGAAACTGGTGACACTCAGTACCTCCATATTTGGTTTCCATATTTCCCACCTCTATGGTTGGACTAACAAAAAAACTGGGTCTGGGTGGACCGCACTTGGTTTCCATATTTGGTTTCCATATTACCACTACTCACTATAAACTGGTCTGGCTGGAGACACCTCCAGATTTGGGCTCTATGGTTGGACTAGTACCACCCACTATAAACTGGTCTGGGTGGGTCCAACACCTGCGTCCTCCCTACCACCCACAAAAAAGCACTGGTCTGGGTGGGCTATTACCACCCATAAACAGGTCTAGGTGGACACTATGGTTGGACTACCACTACCTGGACCTTCTACAAACTTGGGTCTGGGTGGACTCACTACCCTGGGCACCTACGTTCTATTACCACCCACGTCTGGACACGTCCTCCCGAGGTCAGCCTGCGCGACCGGGTGAGCTGGGCCTGGGGCGCCAGCTCCGCCGCCGACTTCGGGCGCCTCGCGGCGCCCAGCGCCCGCGGCCGCGACGGCCGCGAGCGGCCGCGGAGCTCGGCGGCGGCGACACGCGCGGCGGTGGTCACACAGCGCCTTGCGTGGCACCGAGGGGGGATGGGTCAAAATCCCGTACCCCCAGTGAACATCCCAATCCCTACTACAATTGGTTCTAAAATGGGTGGTGCACCTACCCCAAAATGGTACCATTGGTTTTGACCCACAGCCAAATGTCAACGGTTCCATGACGCAAGATGGCTGGAGCTTTCTACAGACAACTTTGGTTTCCCTGTAACTGCCAGCCAACAGCGGGTCCAGCCTTTGGAGACACTCCGCGGTCTTGGAGTAGTTTTTGGAAAAATAAAGATGGGAAAGCCAAAAGGAAACTAACCATTTTGGGGGGTCCTCGAAATTTTGAGGAACTCTCACACGGGTTGGTCTCAAGAGGGGACACCAGAAGGAAACCAAGCATCTGCATGGGAAACCACAAATATTTGCCCATTTGGTGGTTTAAACATTACCATTTAGGGCCATTGATTGGGAGCCGTGCAAGCCAAGTGAGGAGTTGTCAACAATAGGGGACCTTTTTGGAGCCCCTTTTCAACGGTGGCTTCTTCAACAGGAGATGGGACACTTACTCAAAACCAGGGGACGAGCCGCAATTTTCTAGGCCCACTGGGGACAACTAGCTATTTTGATTGTTTCTCACATATCCTTGGTGGTTCCCAGCCATCCCCTTAGGTTTTTAGATTTTCCGTTGGTTTAGTGGTTGGGTTTCCATTCAACCCACAAGTGACACTTGTAGCGGATCAGTTTGAACAGTATAAAATTCCTGGAACATTGACCAGATTG
Organism: Effrenium voratum; assembly: GCA_963377175.1. Classification (NCBI taxonomy): domain Eukaryota; class Dinophyceae; order Suessiales; family Symbiodiniaceae; genus Effrenium; species Effrenium voratum. The sequence continues at coordinate 82,533 of CAUJNA010000720.1, read as the reverse complement.
CTACCCTCGAAAAAACGGGGAGCACCCATTCGG
>CAUJNA010000720.1:0-80000 GCA_963377175.1 Effrenium voratum | reverse complement strand
GATTGTACGACAGGGCCAACGAAAATGCCACCCGCGCAAACCCTGGCAGGCGCCTGCTAAGCAAGACGCCTCAAACCGTCGGCGGCACAAACGCGTGGCCCTCCAAAACACTGCGCCCGCGCAGCGAAACGGCACGCAACTTCGCAAAGGCGAGGGTTTGCCAACGACATCAACATCCTAGAGTCTCCATGACCCTTTGAAAAAGGGGTCATGACCCATTCTTTTGGGCAATGACCCCAGTTTTTAAAGGTTCATGGAGACTCTAGGATGTTGCATATCGTACAAATCGAGCATCCGGAGCCTTCCCCAGCGGCAACGAATTCGCCCCCCGGTCCAATTCTAGAACGCATTCGGGGAAAACTGGGGTGTGTCCGGAAATCCATGGGGGGCCTGGATCAACATTTTCCGTTTTTGCTCGATGGGTCCAACATTGTCTTGGTGGCTCCGAGCCATCCGGTCCCTTAGCTTTTCAGCTTTTTAAGTGTTTAGTGGTTGGATTTCCATTCACCCCACCAAAAGTTAGTCACCTTTCGCGGATCTGAAAACGGACGGCCCAGTGGTTCGCCTCTGGTCCCAATGGACGCGCTGACGCCGAGGATCTTGGGCGGCGGCTTCCCTCGGTCCATGGCGACCATCCGCTTCCCCAGCGACACCGGGGCGTCCTGGGCCAAGGCCCTGGCGCCCTGGATCCGCCGGGTCCGGCGAGGGGCGCCCTGTTTAATCCCCCGGAACTAAAATGGCAGTGGCTCGATTTTTTTTTCCAGAGCTGGGGCAAACCACGCAGGTTTTGGCAACCATGTTTCCACTTACCAGGGCAAGCCGTTTTGGAATTCCGGTTTTTTGAGCCATACCCAAATGAATCAATCCTTTGAGCTGTTCAGAATCAATCCTTGATCCTGGTCGTTGCGGATTTGGGATCCCAGATTTTCCGGAAGCCTGACTAGGTCCCCCAGTGGTGCCCTTTTTAACCCGTTTCTTTTTTGGTTGGCAGGGAACCCCCCTACTAAAATAGACAAAAAAGAAAAAAAGTTGGCAGCCTAAACCCAAACCTCTCTGCTGGAGGACCTAGTCCCAAAACTGCGGATGGACGAAATGCCTTGGCACCACGAGCTGAAACGCGGGGAGATCATGGTTGGTATTTGCTGGGAGTCATCATTCCAGGGTTTCTGAACGGTGATGTAGGATTTCGTCCATCCACAGGTTGGAGCCACTTTTTAGGCAACCTTTCACTGGTGGTTTGGATTGGTTTCAAAAGTTCAATCTCCTTGTTGTGGAGGGTTTATGGGAAATCATGCAAAGCACCAACCACCGGAGCTCCAAATTAACAATTGGAAGGAAGCTGAACCTGCATAGCACAAACCTATGAGCAAACCTGGTGTTCGATTTTTCCTTTTCCAGGGCACAAGGCGTGATTTCCTACGGTTCCTTCGAAGATGAGCAAGCCACAAGGGCTGGTTTTCCTTTGGCTTCTCTCCAGGCGCAAAAACCACCGACTTGACGCCACCAGCCGCGCGTAGCAAGTCTTTTTCGGGTCCCGACTTGCCATGGTGGCAAATGAGAGCGAGCTCACCCTTTAAGGGGGTTCCGAAGATGATCCCCTTGAAAACTCCTTATGAATTGAAGCCTGCGCAGATGCCGCAGTCCTTATCAGCTCTTACCAAGGCCTTCCTTACGAGTTAGCAGTTTCTTTTCCAAGGGTTGTTTTTGGTTACGCATGAAAAAAAGGACTCGCTAGGTGCCGATTTGAGTTGGTCGACTTGGGCTGCTCCCATGCCAGACCAAGCCGAGCGCTTCGAACGTCCGCGTGGTGTCGATGGAGCGCCTGGCGGCTTTGGCGGAGCCCAAGAATAGGAAGCCCTGGAACGAGGCGAAAGGGATCGGTGGGACCGTTATCGGGGTCCCTCTGGGTGTTTCTCAAAGTAAATGTGACTTGTTTGAGGGTACGCTTTTGGGTTTCGAAAGCAAAACAAAAGCGAAGCCACTCAGCTTTCGCTGTTTCAAGTCACGCCCAAATAGGAATCGGTGGTCTTGGATTTTAAGGAAAGGGACGCCACCCGCCTGAAAGGTCCCTAATGTTGAGAAACACCCCTACATATCCCCTGCTTTGTTGCCACATTATGCATACCTTGTCAGGTTACCCCCAGTTGGTGGTTTAGATTGGTGTTTTTGGGATTTGAACCCCTGGTTTTGTAGCGGGTAGATGGGAAACCGTTTCCTTGTGGGGAGCCCTGGATCGGGGTGTCAAAATTTTGGCGGTGAACAGGGAAACCAAGCTGAACCATCCAACTGATGGTTTTCGTTCAGGTTGTTTTAGGCATCCCAAAGGGTTCGTTGCCAACTTCCTTTCCTTCCTGGCCAGCAAAGTTAGATGGTTCCTCAGTGCCACCGTCAAGCCATCTCCAGATGCCTTCAAGAGGCGGCTTGTAGGTTGGCAACTGCCCAACAGAGCCTTGACCATCCGCGGCTTTTCCACGTGACTGGACTTGAGTCCAGGGCTCTCGTGCTCTCCTTCCAAGCCAGTGCCTGGGTCAGCCCGTAGCTTCATGACAGCAAGTGCCAGCATGGTGGCACCACAGGGTTACGGCCATTTTCTGGTCGAGGCTGCGTTTTGCCAGATGCAGATGGAGCCTTTCGCGCATCTCAGGAATTCCGCCGAGCGCTGCCCAGTTACTCCAATCTCTCTCAGGGGGAGGGTGGATTTGCCTCCCCGTCCTCGTCCTCCTGGTGAAATGCCCGCCCGCTTGCGACGTCCCTTCGGGCGTTCGCCTCGGAATTTCCCGCGTGCGTTCAGACTCCCCGGGCCGCCTGACACAGCCAGGTTTTTCGAGTGTTACTCTGGGCACCTGGAGGGCTTGGAGGGTTGTCCTCCGGCTTCGGCAGATGTGCAAGGAGCAGAATGGATTCAGGCTCCTCGGTCTTGCTCTGGGTCAAGATGGTGAGTCGACGTCTCCGCTTTCTGGAAGCTACCCAACTCGGCGGCTCTCATTAAGCCCAGGGACACCCGGATGCGGCCACAGGCGGGTGCGGCCACAGGCGCCCAAGTGATCCGAGATCCGCGCCCGCCCGCGCCCTCCTCCCGACAGCGACAAGTGTCGCTTCAAGTGAGTGCGTGCGACCAAGCGGTTTGTCACCCCTTTTTCCCCGGGTGATGTGTTCGACCAGTTTTATGCGTTCGTAGTGTTACTGTTTACTGTTTGTTCGAGGTGTAGCCTTCGACACGCTTCGCGCTGGCCCGTCTCGGCCAGTGTTTTTTTTCTTTTTTGTCTGGCTTTGAGGTGCTGTGTTTTGGTTTGCCTTGAAGTACTGTGTGTGTTTTTTGAGTGAGTGAGTCGGCGCCGAAATGCGTGAGCTGGTTTCCAAACCATATGGTGGGTGCAAGTTCGCGTTTCCACATGGCTTCGCTGGCTAGACCGACTATACCAGAAAGGGCGTGCTTGTTTTTGCCATGCCCACCGGGTCTGGGCGTTGGTGGGGTGACGCCCCAAGGGGATTCTTTTCCTTGGCAACCGCATTCACGACCCTGCTGCGGGATTTGATAGGTTTCCTTTATCGCGGCTCCTTTGTTAGGGATCCGCTTCTTATTTGAAGATTGGTTTTGAATGATTCACTCACCATGTTTGGTGATTTCGTTGGTGGTTTGTCTTCATCCACCCGTCGTGGTGACAGGAGCCAACATGAGTTCCTGTAAAACATCTGAGGCCGGCGGTTTTACAACAGGTTGACTACCTCCGGCATGTTCAGCCCAAGCCTTTCTGATTACTTGGGCCACAGCCATTCAAGTATAGTTGGGTACCTACATGCCCCCCTGCGAGCAAATCAAAGGCAAGCCGCGGGAAATCGCGGAAGGGGTTCAGCTCGTTTCCTTGTTCGGGGAACATGCGTGGCCTGCACACCCAGTGGTCCCCGGACCATGTAGCTAACCCCTTCCCCACTTTCCTGTCATTGAAGGATAGGAAACCCCTTGGTTGCCTAGAGAAGCGGATCTGGGTGGTGGTAAACATCGCCGGTTTTGGGAGGTAGCCAAGGCCAATGGATCTCCCAACATCGTACCGGTGAGGTGAAGGACGCGGAGAAGACTTCCTTCGGGAGGATAGAGAAGCTGACGGCGAAGGGTGAGCCGACCCCGCTCAAGTCAGAGAAGCCGAAGAAGTCGCAGTCGTCATCCAAAGAACCGACGCATGGCGCCAGTTCGGGCAAGTTTGACGTTTTACTTTCCTGACTTGGTTGGAACATGGCAGTGTTGCTTTTACAAAACCCAAGAAGTTCGAGCGTGTGTTGGGATGTGTTGGGATCAAAAACCAAATTCAGGATGGAGGAAACCGATCGACATGTGAGCATTGCAAAAACTGACAAGTCGGACCAGGAGGGATTGTCTCCCTCACGCGCCAAGACTGACAGATCCGACCATGCAGTATCGCCTGTGAGCCGAGCAAGAACTGACAAGTCTGAGTACGATTTCGAGGAGTACTCGCCCACAAACGCCAACACAGAGCACTCTGATGTTGGCAAGTCTCCGGTGAGCCGGGCAAGAACTGACAAGTCGGACCAGGAAGCATTTTCTCCCTCACGCGCCAAGACTGACAGATCCGCAGTATCACCAGTGAGCAGGGCGCGAACTGACAAGTCGGAGTACGATTTCGAGGAGTACTCGCCCACAAACGCCAACACAGAGCACTCTGATGCTGGCAAGTCTCCGGTGAGCCTGGCAAGAACTGACAAGTCGCACCAGGAAGGACTTTCTCCCTCACGCGCCAAGACTGACAGATCCGCAGTATCACCAGTGAGCAGGGCGCGAACTGACAAGTCGGAGTACGATTTCGAGGAGTACTCGCCCACAAACGCCAACACAGAGCACTCTGATGTTGGCAAGTCTCCGGTGAGCCGGGCAAGAACCGACAAGTCAGATCAGGAAGGGTTTTCTCCCTCGCGCGCCAAGACTGACAGATCCGCAGTATCACCAGTGAGCAGGGCGAGAACTGACAAGTCGGAGTACGATTTCGAGGAGTACTCGCCCACAAATGCCAACACAGAGCACTCTGATGTTGGCAAGTCTCCGGTGAGCCGGGCAAGAACTGACAAGTCGGACTACGAGTTCGAGGAGTCTCCTACACATCACAAAGCCGGAATACCTGACCCTGCATCTCCTGTGAGCCCTGCCAAAACCGACAAGTCAGAATATGAGTTTGAGGATATGTCCCCCACAAATTCGACCTTGGGGAGTTGATCAACCCGGCAAGGATTTATTGCCGGCTGCATGCAAGCTTTTCTTTGGCGTCAGCCCAGTTTCCGGGCTGATGTGGTAGCTTTCTAATCCTGCGGATGTTTTTTGCACCCCAGAGGGCCTGCAGCACATACTTGCAGATTTGGTAGATCTGGTTGGCACATCTCCGCAACCCAAAACCGAAGATCTGGAGTTTGCTACCCCCTGGGTTGCCTGGGTTAGCGGGGTCTTGAGACAACACCCGGTCACCCGCCTTTCGGTTGACCTCCAACGGCTTAGCAGAACCGGGCCGTCGGGAAGGTCTCCCTTTGGAAACCCAGGCGACGAAGTGGACAGTTTTTGAAGAAGCAGGGGCTGGTCGGAAGCCGCCGCGAATCCGCCCCGAAGCACTGGAAAGGAGGGTACACATATGAGCGGCAGCCCCTTAGGTTTGCCCGAGGGAAAAAGCAGAAAGTGTCTGACCGGAATCTGCCTCATATCTTGGACAAAGAAAAGCGGGCTCGGCAAGGGATTGGTTTAGAACCGATTTCAGCTACGAAGACTCCTTTCATTGCCATCCCCTCGGTTTGGTTGGCGAATAAATGTAACAGGATTCCAGGATAGCTTGGCAGACAGAACGGGAATGTGACATCAAAACACGGAACTTGGCAATCAATTCCAAACACGAACATCTAAAAATCCAGTTCCAAAATGCCAAATTAAACCATTCCGTAGTCGTCATACACAAGAACTCGCGATATTCGCAACTTGCGCATCTTGGCTCCTGGTTGAGTTTGAGCCTGTTCCGGCTCTCTCAAAATGGGATCTGGAATCCCCGGTGGCTTCCTTTGGTTTTCCTTTGAACCGCCGTCCAAACATGCCACCAACTCGAAGAGAGACCCACAGATTTGTTTGGCTCGGGCTATCCAATCCCCGCTTCTTTGCCCCAAATACAGCTCGACTTTGCATGCGACGCCGACGCTGGCCCCAAATCCACTCCAAGAGGGATGCAAAGAGACGGGCGAGAATGAGCCAAATGGCTTGGAGAGAAAGAGCTTGCCGGATGTGAGCTGCGCCGAAGGTAGCTTTGGAGGTTTTGTGAGCAAGGTATACCTTGCTCAGGCCCTTAGTTGGTTTGGATTGGCGGTTTGGGATATTCGCCTCTGGCTTTTGTATAGGGTAAATGGGAAACCACCAAGAGAAACCAATCCAAACCACCGATTCGGCTCCAAACCTCCAACTAAGGGTGATCCTCCTTGATTCTAGCATAGTAACAAGAAGGTGAGCTTCCTTCCTTCTGGTTACCCATTAAAATAGAAAGCAGCAGGCAAGCCATGGGTTCACCATTTTATACACACCCATGTTGTTGAGAAGCTCACGCCTCGCCCGCGCTCGCTCCGCAAGTTGCCGGCAGATTTTGGCACAGACAGGGCGCAAGGGCTTGGGACCTGTGGGGCAATTTGCGAGGCACAGAGAGAACCGGTTGGGGCAGTAATCCATAGGAGGTTTCAATTGGACACCCAAAAGCCCGGAAATCTGGATGAACCACTGGTCTTGCCTTTCCGAAGGAAGGGGACGCCTTTTCAAGAAAGAGGGAGCCCTAAGTTAAGAATACCGGCAGCTGCTCAAGATGCCTTTGCAAATGGCAGAATGGCGAGGCAGGCTTCTCAGAGTGAGCAAGAGATATGGCTTGAGATCGGGAGAGATCGCGTGTGAGATCTTCTGCTTGTTTTTGGCCGCGGTCCTTGGCTGTCGTACAAGACATATCCCCACCGCCTCAGAAGTCGACTTGGGGCAGCGGGGTGTTAGAAGCAGGGCGCCATTTGTAGTTCCATTTTTCAGTCGTGGAAGGATAGAAACATGGAATTGGTGGACCCACCAGCCCCCCTCGCTCTCAAGGCATGGGGACTTAAGGTACCGGATATCCAGGGGTCGCGAGTCAAAGGGGTTCTTCAGATGCTCGGCACTGTCAGTTCGGCTCATGGAGTTGTGACCGCATTTTTGGCAGGACACCAAGACAGCCGCGCAGCTGGCTGTTTGACTGTCTGTTTCAATAGAAGCGTGGTTCCTCTCGAAACCTTCCCAAAAACGAGACTCAGCCGCTTTTCAGGCAACACCCACATCACATGGACACGAGGCAGGCGGAAAGTTTCCAGCTAGCTTCGCCATGAGCAGCTCACCTGAATCGGCCTTTTGGCCGCCATTGACTCCACTGACCCCACGCGCCGGGTATATCCCGGCGCCCACTCGCGGCCGCAGCCCCTCCCGGGACGCCACGCACGCGGCCCCTGCGCCGCCGCTTCTGCCCTCGCGGCGCATCGCTCGCTGCGCCTCGGAGCCGACGCCAAAGCACTGCGACGACTCGGCCGTCACCCCGCGCCGCGACCGCGCGGCGCCGGCGCTGCCAGCGCCGCTGCCGGTGCCGCTGCCAGTGCCCAGGCGGCCGAAGGCGACGGCGCCCGGGCTTGCTGGCGCGGGCCCCGCCAGCCCCGTGCACGCAGGGTACGCAGGGTACGCAGGGTACGCGCGCGTGCCGCGCTCGCCCTTCAAGGCCGAGCCGGAGAAGCGCGAGAAGCCGAAGCCGAAGCCTTCGAAAGCTTCGGAGAAGCAGAAGGAGCTGTGGCCATCCCCGGCCAAGGCAAAGGCTGCCCTCGCCAAGACCAAACCAGCACCCAGGGGGAAGTTTGTCCAGCTACAACGCAGCAGCTCCACTCCGCAGTTGGCCACTGGGACAGCTGAGAAGGCTGTGGGTTAAAACCAATGGTACTATTTTGGGGTAGGTGCACCTCCATTTTAGGCTATTTCAGTGAAATTGGGATGTTCACTGGGGGTACGGGGTTTTGACCCATGGCCATACCATTTTTGCGTTTTTGTCCGCCAAAGTTCTGATTTGTCTCGCCTTTGTGTTTGGCCCTTGACTGAACTGATGGCAGAATCATTGCCAGACCAAAGGCTGACCTGTTCATAACTTTTTGTTGTTTAAGAAAGTTTCCCTGGCTTTTCTTTTCAACCAGCAAACAGTTCAACTTTTGGCAGGGGGTCTAAGTCTTGTCAATTGACTTAGAAACTCCCCGGAGTCTCCGCGGCCCTTCAGAAATGCCGTCACGTACCTCAAATTCAGGGGCTCAGAGGCTTCGCCATGAGGATCTCGGAGACTCCAGGTAGCCCAGAGAATCCATTTCATGATGACCCTTGACCGGATCAGCTCGAAATGACCTCCAATTCACACAGGACGCCCTCTTAGAGCGGAGTTTGCCTCAGCCCCTAGGTCTGTCAGTAGTGCCCTTTTACCCCTTTTTTGTGGGAGGGTTCCCCTACTAAAATAGACAAAGAAGAAAGTTGGTACAACGTATTCTAAGCTCTCAAATCTGGAGGACCTAGCCGACCTAGCCCGGAATTTGTGGTTTGGATTGGTTTGGATTCGGATTTGATGGGTAAGGGAAACCGCTTCCCAAACCTAACCACCAAGCAAAACCATCAGCCCCGCCCCAGACCAGCTTTAACCAACCAAGGTAGCAGTAGCCCTCGAGGAATTTCAAGGCATTGTTATTGAGTCAACGGGCCTCCAAGGTCTGCGCGGAAGCTTGGAACCCAACTTGACCCAGGTCGAATTGGGATGTAAACTGTCTTTTAGCAAACTACCGCAGCAGTTCGATGCCCCCCAGCCGGTACCGCCTGAGCTTTGCCCCAAGGCCAGCTCGCGCAACGCGGCGCCCCGCCCAAGCCGCAGCCTTCGGGCGCTGCAGGATGAGAACGCGCAGCTGCGGGCGGAGCTGGCGCGGGCCACCGAGGCCGAGGGGGGGTTGAGGGTCTGTGAAGAGAGATTTTCCCCGGGACAATTTTGGCGCGGAAAAAAAAATCGCCCGTGGTATGGTCCTGGCCATCCGGGTACAGGTGTTTTTTAGTAGTTTTTTATTTGGTGAAAGGTGGTTGAGTAGTTTTTAGTGGTGTTTGGTGGTTTTTGAGCGGTTTGAGTGGTTTTTATTTGGTGAAAGGTGGTTTTTGAGTGGTTTGAGTGGTTTTTATTTGGGGAAAGGTGTGTTTTTAGCGGTTTCGCGCGGTTTTTAGTTGGCGACAGGTGGTCGGGTTTCCATTTGACCCGCAAGGTAAAAGCTTTGAGCAGGGGATCTCCTCAAACGGACCGAGCGTCTATGCCCAGGTTGGAAGGACAGGCCTCTTGAAAAGGTCCGGTGCTGGAAATATGGTACACACGTTTCCATAGAACTAGCCAGGCTACAACTTGGGACTCTGGGTTCTTTTTCCCGTCTGAAAAGTGGGCTTCCCTTTATTTCGAAAAGGGTCAACCAGCACCACGAAGAGGCAGGGTTCCACTTTTGGAGAACCCCAAGGCAGACTTGACCCCATTCATTTCTCCCAGAAGAAAAACGCCTTCTGGGCTCAAGTCTTGGCAACCAAGTGGACCCCTGAGAGGCCTCGGAGGTTTGGGGCTCAGGTCTTGCGGGAGTTGGACCAATGTGCGGCGGATGAGCTTGGAGAAGTGCAAGCGCGCCAGGAGGCCAGATGGAGCCCTTCGGTCCATTCCTGTGGCTCGTCCTTTTTTTTGTCTCCCCCAAACAAAAAACACTAAACATCAGGGTTTTCCTCTGGTTCCCCTTGAAAACTGCCAAAATATGGGTGCCCTCAAAAAAAGACACCCCCGTTTACCTGCAAGTGGGGAACCAAGCGAAGCAATTCAGTTCCGCAGTGACCAACGGGATGTCGAGAGACTCTCATGCACCTGCCAAGTGCGAAGCTTTCTTGAAACGTCATTAAGGTTCCCCGCTTGACTACTACTTGAAGGGGGCGGTTGGGTACATGAGGCAAGCCATTAATAACCATGGTGACAATCCACTGACATGGTCGCAAGTCCACGTTCAGTGTTTAGAACCCTGGTTACTAACCACTCGCCTCATGTACCCAACCGCCCCCTTCAAGTTGGACCAATGGCTGGTCTTTGGCTCCTTACTCCTTTGGAACATTACTTCTCCGCTGAACCTAGGGCTTGGAGCCACCCAGCCATGTGACCGCATTGAACTCTTCGCTCCCCGCGATCGGGCGTCACATCGGGAGCTTCCGCTTGGCCGCCTGGGCTTCGAACACAAGCCTCCGGTACTGCCCCCTGGGGATGAAGCAAAAAGACAGGCCGTTCCCCAGCTCTGTTCACGTGTGACCGTGGATATCTTCGAGTTGATACCATTGGAAGGTCAAGCTGTTTGCAGAAAAACCACCCGGAAAACAGAGACAGTTGCAAAACAAGCATTTTAACAGATTAGTCTTGGGCAACGACTCTGCCATCAGTTTAGTGGGCAAAAGCACGCACAAACAAAGGCGCAACACATCCGAAGTTTGGAGGGGAGTTGGCCAGGAGCTGCGGCGTTTGGCGCTCCTGGCACAAGGCGCCTTGGAGGCGCCGGGTCTCGAGCCTTCAGCGACTGAGCCAGAGGACCGCGATGGGCGCGGGGTTAGGAGAGCCAAGTGGGGAGTGGGGGTCTTAAGGTAGGGGAAACTTCAAAATGGGGTGTTTTTTTTTGGTTTCCTTTTGAACGCCAACAGGGCGTTGTATGAAAAGACACATCCAGATGGGAGATCACTCGTGATTTTGGCCGGATTTAGTCTACCTTTCCATGTAGTCCAGGGCAACCCATTTTGGACCCCCAGTTTGGACCTTGGGCCAGGACGGCCTCACCTTGCAGCTGCGGGGTATGGCGGCGGAGGCTGCCGCCGTGCGGCGAGCGCTGGACGGAGCGCAGGATCTGTGGCGCCGGGGCTTCAGGCGAAATGTGGCACGACTTCTGGGGAATTGGTGTGGTTGGGTGGGTGGTTGGTTTGGCTTGGTGGTTTGTGGGTGGTTTGTGGGTGGTTTGTGGGTGGTTTGGTGGGTGGTTTGGTGGGTGGTTTGGTGGGTACTTGGGTGGGTGGTTGGGTGGGTGATACGAAATGTTGCGGAATGGCGGCATTTGGAGGCGTGGGGTGGTTGGGGCGGGTGGGCCGGTGGTTGGGGTGCAAACAAAATCATTTGGGTTTGCTTTTTTGAGGGTAGCCCATGGTTTTAAAAAGACGCCCAACGGAAAACCAGCCATTTTTGGGATCCCCTAACAAAAGACACTCATGTGGACAGCAACTCTTTTGGAGGTGGTGTTGGGTTTGGGGTATTTCCACACAGATGGCGCTTGTTGTGCGCCTTCAAGGGGGTGGACGCTTGGGTGGCTGCGTGTTTGATGTGGGTGGGTTGTGGTTGCACCGTTCCTTCGGGTTGCTCACAGATTTCGGGGCGCTGATTGGGTGGGCCGGGGGGGGGGGGTTGTCACCTTTGTCAAAACAATACTCAGTACTCCCCAAAAACAACTTTTGGGGAAACAATAACAACATGACAATTTTGACAAACCCAGACATAAGGGCCCCCAGAACCACTTCAGGTTTGGTCAACATTTCATGTTTAGTGGCTGCCAAGATCACACATGTCGTTCAACACATCGCTAGGGCTTAGAAAGTAAACCGAGTTGATTCGAAGCATATGACCATCTTGTTTCCAGAGCAAAGTCTGGGCTCTCCTTTGAATTGTTTTAGTATGTTATTTCTACCATCTACCGTCCCCTAGTTTAGGGCACCTCCGGACACTGCGGTCTTCTTCTAGACCTTTTTCCTTGCAGTGCTTCATTTTGTTCGACCCTTGACTTTAACCCTGCAGCGCATTTCTACCATACTTACCTATTTTTGAGATACCTGGAGGTTCACCAAATATGACCAGCATCAAAGGCAACAGCTGAAGGGCGAGCCTGGTTTGCAGGTGATGCCAAGGAGAAGATGCCCCGGGCTGCTGCGAACCCACCGAATCGACGCCTGGAACCTGAACGCTCTTCTGGACAACGTGTAACACATCCTAATATAGGAATGACCAACAGGGAAAGCCACCAAAACACGTGACATCCCCACCAAATAGGAACGTTTCGCAGGGAAATTGATGACTCCCCCATGTTTAGAACTCGCTTTGGACCCACTGTTTTGTGGTCTACTTCTGATTTTGCGTCACTTGCAGGCGTTAATCCGCAAACACTGCATTCATCAAGTTCTGAACATGTATGTACTGGGGTTATTCCGAAATTCCCCACTGAGAACAAGCCATTCTTTTCGGGGGGGCTAGGAAATCACAGGATAAACAAATTGCAACAATCAGGGGCGGCATTCGGGCCCTGCACAACCCTTGAAAAGGGACGTTTTAAGAAGGTTTGCGGAGCTTTCCTGCGTGGGGGGGGTGTCTAGGTTGTTTCCTAAACACGCACACATACACACATGCATCGAGCAGGTTCCAGTGGACAGAGACCAGACTGGATGCATCAGATCGGATGCGAAAGTCACATGCATGGAATCCAACGCCACGTGTTGCTTCTTTTCACTGGCATGGGTCTGTCTCAAAATGGGAGCACCATCTTGGGATTGGTTTGAAGGGAGACGTTCAGCACGAATCCAGATTTTGCACACAAAAAGCAAGTTTTTTGGGATGGCTTCAAAGGGAAGACCCAAAGGAAACCACATTTCTTTGGGGCACCCCCTCGAATGCCAAACAGAGCCTCGGTGATCTGAGGGCAGTTAATTGCTGCGAGTTGATTCTTGCCAAAGGGAGTTCACTTCCTGATGATCTACGCCCAGACGATTCCATGGAAGCTCCCGAACGGACCCCCCTAAGACTTGGTTCCATTTACGGAGGCCTTGGAGCTTCCATGTTAGTCCGAGGGAGTGTAGCACAAGACTTCCACCATGTCAGAAGCCTCAGTGATTGCCACCAAAAGCCAGCATGCCAACCCTCAAGGGATGCCCCCTTTCCAACAATCACGGAAGTGGACAGAGCTTTTCAAGACGATGGACCTCGAAAACCCTCTTGTCCATGTCTATGAGTGGAAAGAGGTTCGTGGACGGCGTCTCACAGGACTCAGTCCCCAGTGTGCACATGGTGTCAGCTGTCAGATGACAAGATTTGGTTGGAACCCTGATATTATTCAAATGACTGATTTATCGCTATCTTTAGTAGTGGAAAGGACCCTCCGGGGTCATTGATCAAATCGTGTCGCGGGAAGCGGTGACAGCGGAAGACCCGCCATGGAATTCCGTTGCCCACGGTGTGTGTCAAGGCTTTTTTCTTCCAGATAGCTTTAGCCATAGGGTGCTGCACAGGGTGCTGTTTGGGTGCAGGTCAACGTGCTGGTCAGGCTGTATTAAGTGCCAGTGAGGGTGCTGTTGCCGGTGATGGTCAGGGTGCTGCTTGGTGCGCTCCAGGTGCGCAGGTAGCGTAGTGATGCTGCTGAATTCATTAGGACGGTCTTTTGTGCTTGTATGTAGCGCGTGCTGAGTTCATGCAGTCTTTTCCTGCTAGCAGTGCTTGTGTGTCACGCATAATGGTTTGTGGCCGTGGTAGCATCCTGATGTTACAAGAACCAGCATGCCGCTGCTAAATTAATTAGGACGTTGCCTATGTTTCTATGTAGCGAATAATGGTTCGTGGCTGTGGTATGTGAAGATGCTGCCAAAATCATCATGATGCCGTTGAACTGATTGGGGCGCTGTTGTGCAAACATGTAGCGCATAAGGTTTAGTGATTACAGTATTATTCTGCTTCCTTGAACAAGAGCTTACTCGCTGCAATCAATGAGCCATTCCGGCCTTCTTCGCTCATGCTATCTGAAACAACTCTGCTGGTGTAACTCTTTTGGTTTCCCTTTTTGTGCCAAGCTGAAACAAGGTAGCTGCAACACCCAGGGAGGCGGGCCCTTTCAAGCTCGGACACGGCGAGCGTGAGACAAAAAATGTGCCAAGGGCCAAGCGGCAAGGGAGTTGGTGAACCCGAGCAAACCGCCCATCCGGTTGGGCAGCCCTCCAGAGGAAACCCACCAGTTTGGGAGGGTCTTCTGAGCAAAAAGATACACCCATGGAAAACGCAACCCAAGGGAAACAAAAAATAAAGCAACACGACGCCATTCTCGGGGAATGAGTTGGCTCCTCATCCAACCGGTGGTGCTTTTTTTCTTTGGGATCCCCAGCCCCGAAACCGAAAGTCCCGGCTGATGAATGCCGAATTGCATGGCCCGAAGGACTTGCGAAGCGAGAGGTGGCCCGCTGGTCGCTTTTTGGGAGTTGGCACCCCCAGTTCTTTGGTGCGTTTTGCCACGGGATGTTCGGACTTTAATGTTTTCGCCAACTAATGGGTTTTCCGAATCAAACCACCAAAAACTAAACTTTTAGCAGGGGAGATTTGGTTCTTGTGGCTTTAAAGGGACACCAGCAGGGAAACTGAAGCCGTTCCATGGTGTCGATTCCAAAAAGACACACACGCGCGCACACACACACACACCAATTTGGGGGGGTCGTTGACTGCAAGGACTTTCAAACTAGGTGCCCCCAACGTTTCTTTCCTCGACAAAATTACGTTGCGGCTTCCAAAGTTGGCACTCTTATTTGTTTGCGTCAGGGAAATCCTTAGTCTATTAGGTGGTAGTTTAGATTGGTTTTGGGATGTGAACTTCTGGCTTTTGTAGAGAGCAAACGGGAAATTACACTGGATCACCTCCGAACCACCAATTCAAACCGCCAGTCAGAGGAAAGTTGAAGCCAAGTTTGCGCAGTTGTTTGCATGTTCCCCCCTCCCCCGCCACAACCTTACGCCCAAACGGAAATGGGTATGACATGTGTATTTTGCTGGCCTTGAACACGCCCTTTAGGGATGATGGCAATGCACTGCGCCTCGGGTGGGAATCATTCGCGTCAGGTAGGACTCATTGCCGGAGCACGCACACTCGCTGCTTTATTCGGTATGAGAATGGGAGAATTGAAGACTGCTAGTGCTCAGAGGAGACCCTTTGAGGAATCAGATTCTGTGGGGCTTTCGTTCCACCAGCCACTTTGTTCCAGCTCAAAAATTCAATTCCTCAGATGCCCCCCCCCCCCCTCCCTGCCCCCGCCGTTCCACCAGTCTCAGTTTCGTCGGCCGAACAACACAAAAAAAATCCAGCCGCATCTCAGGTCGGCACATGGATCCGTGGCCGGGAAGCCGAGCACATGGATCCGTTGCCTCGGAAACTCGCCTCAGTGCCGAAGACGATTCTCCCAGTTTTTTTGGGAGCCTTTCTTGCATGCCTGGCCTTCCGCCTCGCCAGACGCGGGGTTCTGGGGAGGCCCCCGCAGCTCTGCATCGATGACGCTGTTCCCTCTCGGACCCCTCTTCCATGCCGGCTGTTTTTGGGAGCTGCCTCTCCCTCCCAAAAGCACAGCTTGTGGGACCTTGATTATGATGCAATCACGGAAGTTTTTTCGAGAGAAGGAATCCAAAGAAAGTACACCTCATTGATCACACGCAAATGTATCTCCAAAAAGTGTGTTTTTTTTTCTTTTCGATTTTCCTTTTAGTTTCTTTTAAAAGCAACCAAAACGGTCCCCCCCGTAAAAAAGGAACCGCCCCCATGTGTCAATGATTGGCCAACGTGGTTTGGACCTTGGGCACCTTCCCTCGGCCTCAAACCTCGGGACGTTCCAACCCCCAATTTAAAGCTTTTCATGGTCGTTGTTGGGAACCATTTTTCCCATTTTTGCTTATTGTGGTTTAGTGGTTGAAATCCAACCACTTAACTGCTAAGATTTAATTTTTTGCTCCGCTTCCCGGGACATAGTTGAGGACAACAAGTCGTCTTCGGTTTCCCTTTGGGTTTTGCTTGAAAGAGCCAACCCAGCCAGCAACCCAAGAAAGGGGTACCCTTCAAAAAGCAAACACACACACACACACCACAAAAGCGAACGTGGTCGGTATTTACAGTGAAAAAGGAAACCACCAATCTTGGGGGGCGATTCCTTCTTTGAGAAACTTTTCGCAAAAGGAGGTGGTGCAAACAATAGTGGTGTCAACATGATTGGACAGGAGTGACATCCATCTATGGTAATCCGACTAATTCAGACAAAACGTCGCCCCAGGTTGTGAAGCCGATCTCTCGAATCGGGGTTGGTCTTAAGCTACCAGGTCAAAACAAGCCGAACAAGGTTTCGGCGACGTTTTCTTGAGGAGAAGCCATGGTTGAAACTCTGTCTGTTTTGCCTCAAACACTTGGGCGTGCTGAAAAAAAACCCATCAGGTGGTCAGATTTCAGGTCTGGTCTTCAGGCCAAGGTTGTTCTAAGATCGGAATTTGTTGAAATCACACGAAACCGCGTCTTAAAACGAGTTTCCCTTTGAACCAACCCAAGCAGAGAATGCTCAAACAAAGACACACCCACATCACATGGACATCCTCACTATGACGGTGGAGTCCTCCCGGCATGCCTTTTTTTTTGCCCATGGCGAAAGGACAGCCACCGGAGAATTCGCTTGGGCAAGTTCCATGAGGTTTGAGAAAGCGTCCCCTCCCCCAAAGTGGATCTGTTTCCCCAGGTAGTCAAGGGAACCCTTGGAACTAAACGGAGAATGGGTCTTGGTTGGTTTGTTGGTTCGTTTTGGGCACGCCAAGCGCGTTTGCCAAATTAAGGCGAGACTCTCGGGTGGAGGTGGGCAAGAGATGGGTCGGCGACTATGACAAGGCCTGCGCCTCGCGCGAGCACGGCGTAGAAATTGAACGTGAGAACGTGGGGCCTGGGGGCGGGGGGACGGGCACAGTTTTTTTCTCCACCAACACATCTGTTAGTTTCCCTCAAAAAACGACAGACCTTTCTGTTTGCCGACACAAAACTCATTTTCTCATGGAATTGAAGGGACATGACCACTGGTAAGGTATTGCGAGTGGTCACCATATTCCCAGTTTCCGAAACACCCTGTTCAAAGTAGATGTCACAATTCCCTTATGTAAGATGGGCGGCTGATTGTGCCATCTATTTGCACAACATGTTCTTAGGGCTTCTATAGGAAAGGATACGGTGGCAATGTGAAAAGCAACCATTCCCTTCCCCAAAAAGGGGTCACATGGCCACGAGAGGATTTTTTTGGGAGGGTTAAGACACAGTGCCAGGTGTTGGGTTCCGCCATGGTGTATGAACCCCGAAAGGGGGGTTGGGAAGGGGGACTACCTGGATCGCCAGTTGCTATTTTTCTTCCCATGCACTTTACCCCAAAAACCAGCAACAGTGACTGAAAAAAGCAGCAACTTGGCTATCTAGCTTATTAACCCCAAGGCCTTATTAAGGGCTTCTCCTTGGCTGATCCTGGGCTTGTCCAGGGATAGCCCCCTCCCCCTCTCCTTCATAAGACCCCCACCCCCCCCCCCTCGGGGTCCGCGTGTCGGTCAACTTTTCGTCAACATAGCTTGACCTTTCGTGTGTTCCTTTTGCGCGAGATACAGTCAATCCCACGAGAGAAATGAGGATTGGTGTTCAATGTTCGCTCCACGAATCTTCCTATAGACCATCCCCGATTTGGTTTCCTTCAAGGAATCCCCAAAACCGTTTCATTAACCCCCCGGGTCATTCCCTCCCCATCGCACCTACGTCCCCCAGTAGTGCCCTTTTACCATTTTTTTGTTGGAGGGTTCCCCTACTAAAATAGACAAAAGAAAAAAGAAACGGTACCAACTTATTCTATTCTCTCTGGAGGACCCATCGCACCAGCAAGCCAGGGGTCCATGACTGAAACCGAAAACCGCTCGGACAGCTTTCTGACGACGAGGCGCTGCAGAGACTCGCGGAGACTCGGGTGCCGGAGGCCGTGGCCGCCCTGCGGGGGGACGCGCTGCTGCCCACGCAGGCAGCTTAAACGGAGGGCCTGGGGGCGTTGCTTGAAATGGGCTTGTCAAGTTTTTCAGGATAGACCCTCCCTTAAAACAACAACAACAAAAAACGGAAAGAGAAGGGTTTGTCAAGTTTTTCAGGATAGACCCCCTAAAAGAAACAACGGCAATGGAGCGACGGCTTTTTTTTGATGATCTCCGACTCTAAAAGCGACAATGCAAAGGGTAGCCTCCAAAAATGCCACGCCTAAATTGGAGAGTTTTGTCCAGTCTTGGGTGACCCAAGGTCTGATCCGCGAATAATTTTCTGTGGTTTCCCCGCACTATTTGAGCCATAATCAACACCCGGGTAGATGAAGGTTAGTAAGGGGCAGTCCCAGCCAGAAATAGTTGCGGCCGCCTTGTTAATTCTTTACATGGTCCTGGGTCGACCATTTTAGTACCGAGTTTTGATTGTGACTCATCTAGTGTCCTACAGGTCTTTGGATCGACCCAACTTTGAATGCTCTGACTCCCAGCGTCCTTTTGGGTGGAGGACCTAAATATTGCAAGGGGAAGCCCATCATTCAGCAGAGGGTTTTGTGGTTGAATGTGTCCAAGACCAGTTTAAAAGGAGTCCTTGAACATGTGGGGGGCTTGGGATATCGGGCAAATCAAGCGACACACCAGAGGGACGCCCAACAGGGGCCAAGGGTGGCATAGAGTTATTTGGAAGCTCCAAATCCAAGGCCTTTCAAGCAGTTTTTTTGGGGAGTGGTTTTGGGGTCACCAACTGAACTGATGCGTGGTGAAACCCTAAGAAGGTTTTCTTGGGAGCGAGCACGGTTCACAGTCTTGGCTCGCGCATGCGTCATGGCCAGATTTCCAGTTCCTTTACTTGGGGTTAGGGATGGTCCTCAACACGTATCCTTAACAACCAGTATGTGATGCTTCCGATGAAGGGAACCATGGCCATCGGCCAAAGAAAGAAGCGCCGCTTGAACATCGAGACTCGGGCCGCTCGGGCCGCTCGGGCCGCTTGGACCGCTTGGCCCTTCTCAACTTCGAAAATTCCTGTGCAGATGCTGTGGATGGTTGCGAAATCCCTTCGACGAAATGAAGCCAGGGAAACCCATCACGTTTGCTATGTATGTTGGGGAATCGAATCAGAAACCAGGGTTTCTGAACGGCGGGTTGCGAAATGGATTTCGCAACCATCCACAACTATGTCCTTCAAACCTTTGTTGCATTTTGATTGGATGTTAGGACTTTAACTTTTTGCCAACTAATGGGTTTTCCCATTAAACCACTAAAAGTTAAACTTTCAGCAGGG
Organism: Effrenium voratum; assembly: GCA_963377175.1. Lineage (NCBI taxonomy): Eukaryota > Dinophyceae > Suessiales > Symbiodiniaceae > Effrenium > Effrenium voratum. The sequence continues at coordinate 60,797 of CAUJNA010000720.1, read as the reverse complement.
GAGCAGCAGGCAGCCGAGATAAACCAAGCTGTGAGGTACGCAAGAGGGGGCAGTTCGCTTTGATTGCCCCAGATCGCGGGGCTCGGAGCTCGGGCTGGTGGATTTAAAGCTCCAAGCCACGAGGCTCCAAACGGTTCGGTTCTTTGGGTTCCGTGGTTCGACCAAGATCGACTTAACAGATCGACCAAACCCTGAGTGTCAGGGATTGGTGGTTCATCCCAGTCAAAATGATTTTTGGAAGGGGTGGTGGGGATTGTGTCCACTGGGTACGTGCCTAAATTCGGAGACCCCCCAACATGCGTGGTTGCCCCTTGAATCTCCCTTACCACCCCAAAAAGGGAACCCCAAGCTGGTTGCGCTTTCGTGATCCGTGCCCTTATGTCTATTTAGCAACGGATCTTTGCACTGGAGAAGCTTTTGGTTGAATCAGGTCGGATTTTCCATACTGGACCCTAAGTGGTTCACTTTTTGGCGGAATGGCAACCACGTCATCTTGCATGTTTTAAGGTTTACTTTGCGGTTGTCGGCTTGGGGATTGAACCCTCCGGCAATCAAGATGGACTTCGACTTTTTGGTTGCACCATGTCGCATTTTCCGTATTGGACCCACAAAGAGCTCATCAACTTTTGTGGGGTTGGTACAGCAAGATGCGATCGCAGGTCATCACTACTCTGGCCAGAGCCGCGCACTGGTCCCTGGCGGTCGCCTTCTATAGCGAGATGGCGAGGCGCGGTGTTCGACGCGGTTCGCGGCGTTCTCGGGGCCGCGACTCCGTCGCCTTCGGCCAAAACCGCTTGGTTTGTGGCTTGTCTTGTGGATTGACTCCGGTTTTTGTTGGTCAGTTGCTTGATCCTCTTACACTCGCTGGGGATCTTTGCTCGCCAAAAGGCGATTGTGGGAACTCTGAGTGCATTGCAGCGCCAAAAGAGAAGCATGTTCAACCGGGAAGTGATGGTTTATCAAGGATAGGGGCAACACCGCACTTTTCATGAAGGCTTGCGCGCCGTTTGAGAGACCCATTTTGGTTGTTTTCAAGCAACAGCCAGAGGACTAACCCCCCCTATTCATGTTGACCCCGGATTAGCAAACCTGTCCTGATAGGGGGGCGTGTTCCCTCATTTATCAACCCCCACAAAAGGGGCCCCTACTAGTGAAGCAGTGCATTTGGGGAGATCCAAGTACTGAACTGAGTGAGGGTCAGGGCCGAAGTACCTAGAGCCCGGATGGATACCTTGTGGCCTCATTGAAAGACACCCGCACATACCAGAAACAAACCCCTCGATTTCAGCATCATCTAAAGAGGCCATGGCCTCCTTTGAGTTTCAGGAGGCCGGGGCGATGATGTGTTAGGGTTGGTGTCAACCTTCTGTTTTCTTTTACAACCTGAAAACCAAACGGGGGGTTTTCCAAGAAAGGACACTCATCCATGGAGCCCCGAACCCTGTCTAGCCCCCAAAACTCCCCGCCCTCGCCCTGCCCGAGGAGCTGCCTCGAGATCACCGTGTACCATGCCTCGGCGGCCGTGAAAGCCTGCCAGCAGGCGCCCCTCATGCGGCGCCCTCATGCGGCGCCCTCATGCGATGCGCCCTCATGCGATGCGCGTGCGTGCGCGCGTTTTTTTTCTCCTTTTTTTTTTTTTTTCCTCGAGCCTCTTTTCCAGAAAAATCGATGTGGAAAAGTCTGTCTCTTTCATAAGGTTGGATCGCACCCCAAGCTGGCGCAAGAGTTGCCCCGTGTGGTTTTTTCCGAACCAACCAAAGATGAGGCAACCCCGGCAAACAAAAAGAACAACAAAAGCCGTATGTGCCATGGTCGAAGGACCTGCTTTGGGCTTGGCATGAATATGAAGCCCTTAGATATTCTAGACAATGAAGGATTCCAGAAGGAACCATGACCATGACAAGGATTTATGAAATAAATGGCTTTGGGTCAAAAACGGCTTGGAGCGGACCAAACCCAAAAGGTCCCTTAGTGGTTTAATTTGGACCTGACCCATGCGCAAACAAGGCTCCCACCAGTTGTTTTCGTGTTGGTAGGATTCTATTGAGCCACCCCGTGGTTATCCTGCAACTAGGGCCCGTGCAAAAGAAGAGAGCTGGGATCAAGCTGAGAGTTTAAGAGGCCTCGGTTCAGTGAAGGCTGAAAACCAAAGGGCTGAGTCGGCAGGTTTAAATTGCGCGGGGGCTCTTAGCAAGGTGCCCGGATGGGTTTTAGGCCCTGCAACACATCAACTCCCTTGCCTCAAACTCCCCATTCCGCCTTGTGGCGTTCCATGTGGTGCAGTAGGCCGGGAGCTGGGACGAAACTGGAATTCAGCCGTTGCACACATGGCGGCACCGACATTTGAGGAGTCTTTTTTGTTCCACGGAAACAGCGAGCATGGGCACAGTCCACGGCGGCTTGACCTACTGCGTTGGATTCGGGTTCAAGCGAGCGTGCATGATGGATCCTTGCACAGTCTATTTTTTCATCCGCTTTTCCAATTTGTGAGTCATAGTTACTAGTTTGTGCATACCCAGGAGAAGGGTGACCACAACATTTTGCCATAAAATGTGAAGGATCACCACTAGAAGGGACATATAAGCTGCCATGTTGTTTGGCAAAGTAGTCTTCCCAAGGTTCTCAAGCTAAGGAAGGTCGTGGAAGCCTTGTTCAGGGTATCTATACACCCGCCTTGGGTTTCGGTCCTTTTTGGGGACCAGTGGACAAAGTTGCCCTTTACCAAGACAGCACCAACCACCAAAAGGAAGCTACTGGCAAAGACGTGATTTTTTAAAGCACCAGGCAAGCATGAGGAACCTACCGGCAAATTTCATCAGCCTCTGGCTGATATGGGGGTGCCTGGTCTTCACGTGAGCGCCCATTCTCTGGACAATTCCCAGCCATACGCTTAGACGCTTACATGTTCAGATGTTGGAAAAATCTATGGCACACCGAACAGTGTCCTAAACCATTGGGCCCCCACCTATGTCGTGGTCCCCCAGAGACCAGCCCAAGCACCCCGCCAGTTGGATTGCTCCGAACCAGCTTCTCAACAATTTCAGAAGCCCGGATTGATGAAAACGACTCCCTTTTTGGATGGCAGAAAGCCAAAGGGAAACCACCAGCGCAAGAGATTCCCAGAAAACCGGGGTGTCCTTGTCTTTCTTCAGGGCTCCTTAAAAGATACATTTTGCAACCAGTTGAAACATGTTGCTTTTTCAACACCAAAATAAAGAAATGGAACCCACCATTTACAAGTTGCAATGTTCAGGTGTCTAATGTAAGGATCCCTGTTGTGGGATCACTCCCCTTTATGGGGCGTCTTGTCTTTCCCCATTTTGGGGCGTGTTCTTGTCTTTCTTTTTGGGGGGACGTCTTCCCCCAAACAAATCTCGGTCCGCCGTCCCACTGAAAATTTCGTCCTCGCCAGGCCGGGGCCTGGGAGCCGGCGCTGGCGCTGCTGGAAGGAGCTCCAAGCCTCACGGTGCAGCCCAACGACGCTCCCGCGCGAAAGGAAAAAAAGGCTGCAACGGGGGAAACCGGGTGGAGGGTCTGTTGACCCCGTTTTTTTTTTGATTGTTCGTTTACCCAATTTGTTTGTCTTTCTTAAGAGGGATTTGTTGAACCTTTTCTTTCTGTTTTTCTTTGGAGGGTTTGTGTAGCCTTGTTTTTTGAAGGGTTTGTTTGCTCTGGTGTTTTTGTTTCTTTGGAGGGTTTGTTTGACCTTTTCTTTCTGTTTTTTCTTTGCAGGATTTTTGTAACCTTTTTTTTTGGGTTTGAAGGGTTTGTTTACCCTGTTTTTTGGTTTTTTGTCTTTGGAGGGTTTGTTGAACCTTTTCTTTCCGTTTTGTCTTTGGAGGGCTGGTTTACCCCAATGCTTTTTTTGGGCGGGGGGAGGGGACACGGGGCGGTGGAGGATTTTTTTCCATCCCGTTTTCGTTTTTGAAGGATTCGGGTGAATTTGCCCCTTGCTTGTTTTTGCAAGGGAGGAAGGGGTGGGTTTTTGTTTGCCCCGTTGTTTGGAGGGTTTTTGGGGAGCAAATGAGCACGTCATGACCATTTTAAATGAACAAGATGGAGGTTTCCAGTAGGTTTTTTTGGAGGGTACGGTGGATGCCCTAAATATTGCAAGGGAACAAATTTAGGGCATCCACCCTACCTGGACCCTCCAACGCGTACCCGGCAAAAATGGGGGAGATTGCTCAAGGGGTGATGTGCTCAATTGTTTTTTGGGTTTGAATTTGGATGCTTGGATGGTGAAAATCCATGGCAAACTGGGGGGGTTCGCTTGATCCATTTTGATCCATCGTTCTGAGCCAAAAAACCGGCTGCAACTTGCCCTTGATCGAATTCTTCAGTAGGATCCTGGAAACGGGCATTGATCACTTTAAGGGGCACTCTGCAGGTCGGTGTCAGGTCGGTTCAGGACCATTTTGTTTTGGAAAGGTGCGGAAAACAGATCTTGACAGTTTTGTGTTTTTTTTGCGTGCCAAACTTGCTCACAAAGGTGCTCCTTGAAGGGCTTCCATACCCTTGCTCCGTGCAGAGACGATTGTGGACACATGCACACACACAAGCCGATCTTTCACTTGCAAAGCGGCTCGACAACTGCTGGTTTCCCCAAATGAATCCATAGCTACTGCATGCGGTCGCACGGAAATCTTCCCAGGTCATTTGCTTCTCTCATTTGGGTTGGTTTTTTCCTTGTTAATAGGAACCTTCCAAAAGCGTGGTGTTCCCTTTGGTTTCAAGCATCCGCAAAACGGACACCGTCCAAGAATGACAAGCCTATTTTGGCAACTAAAGGGCACAAGAGGCAGAAGCCAGCCGTGTTTTTGACACCCCAATGTTGTTTGAGGTGGGACACGGCTTACCGTCGCTGTGCCAATCTGAGGAGTACACCTACAACGCAGCCATCAGCGCCTGCGAAAAGAGTCCTTGCCTCAATTCGCCTTGCAAACACTGGCCCTACCACTCACCAAGTTTCACCCGAGTCTGGTTGTTTCAAGGGGGGTGTTTGTTTGTTTCTTTGTTTCTTTGTTTCTTTGTTTCTTTCTTTTTTTTCTTTAATCGTTTCTTAGTTTCTTTGTTTCTTTTTTTGTTTTGTTTTGTTTTTTCTTTTGTTTTGTTTGTTTGTTTGTGTGTGCTTTTTTGGGTGCGTGGGGTAGGGCGGGTTGGCCTGGGACCGGACATCCCCCAAAAAGGTGTGAGGCTGTGAGCCCGCGAGGGTGTCCCACGTTCAGGCCAGGTGCCTTGTTTGTGTAGGTCCCCCGGTAGTGCCCTTTGTAAACCCTTTTTCGGGGGGAGGGTTCCCCTACTAAAATAGACGACCGAAACAAGTTGGTACCCTTCTTCTAACCTCTCTACTGGAGGACCTAGAGAGTGTTCTTGTGTTTCCCCCTGCTGGCTTTAGAGGGAATTTATCGCTACTGGAAATACGGCTCCTTTTTTTCCAGGGGACCTTGTAGATTTTGCTCGAGAGCCAGCGCCCCTTTGGCTCATTCGACTTCGTCGTTTTCGACTCGTCGGCTTTCAGGAGGCCACTGGCAGGAGGCGGTGGCGATTTTCGGGCTCATGGCGCAGCGGCAGTGCCTCGGATGCGCGCGTCTTTGGTGGGCTTCGCTTCTTTTTTTTTGGTGGGGCTGGTTCGTTTTTGAAAAGGAACACCAACAGGACACCCGGCAGTTTTGTTTTTCCTTTTTTTTTTTTTCCGGAGGTTCCCTGTCAAAAGACCAATTTTGGTGCCAATTGGCTGTTTTCTTGCTGGTGCGTGAGAACCGAGGTGTTTGCTGAGCGTCATCTCCTTCTCCGCGGCGATGAGCGCCTGTGAGAAGGCGAACCGCTGGCAGGAGGCGAGCCGCGGGGGAGGCTTCGGCTTCGTGGGATCCATCGCGAACGCCCAGGAAAGGCTCGGGGAAACCTCCCCCCCCTGGGTCCCCGTGTTTGGGAGGGGCAAAGGTCCAGAATCACATGGAAAAGACTCACAAACCAAAGGTCCATCCAAGTGTTCAAACATTTGGCCTATCTACAGTGAGTTTCCTTTTTGTAGGGTGATGATTTAAGGGAACTATCGAGAAAGCTGCTGAAACAGCCTGGTTTCGGAGTCTGGGCCTAAAGATTCTCCCAAAAGTTTGGCTAGGTCGACAGCCCGAGCTGGTTGGCGTAGGGCGGATACTTGGGATTTTTTTTGCAACTTCACCGTTGTTGGCATGTGTTTAGGTTTGTTGCATCTGTATAGTCGGGGGCGGGGGAGTACCATACCAAGAGTTGTAAAGTTTTGCAACTTCCTTCTGACGAGTATTGTTTGACAGGGGTATTCTGTACTGCGCGAACTGGAGGCAGGGCTAGAAGGGATGCATGAAGAGCATGGTTGTTAAACCGTGGGGCATCAAGCGAAATTGAGGACTATTTATGCGGGGGGGGAGGTGGACTTGGGGAATTTTGGGGGTGTTGAATGGGCGAAGTTGAGGGGGGAAGCTTTTTCGTTTGGAATACTGGTTGGTTGTGACTCACTTGCGTGTTTTTTTTTGAGGATTTCTAGTTTTGAATGGTTTTAACGGGACCCCAACAGAACAACTCTTCTTTTTTTTGGGGGGGGGGGCCCTATGGATGGGAAAATGGGTGGCCGGGCTCCCTCAAACCAGGGTTCCCTTCATGGTGGACATACTGTTTCAGGATGGATGGGAGTTTGTGGTGGGCTCATTGTTGACTTCTGTTCAGGAGTACTCCCCTTGGAGGGGAGCGTGGAAAAGGAGCCCTCAAAAGAGGACATGAATCCCCAACCAATGTCCAGAGATTCTATTAAGAGTCACTAATATGCACCAGTGAAACCATCATCCCCTCAAGCAGCTGGTTCTTTTGATGTTTCTGGCAGCCCCGTAGTCCGCAAGGAGATTCAGAGAGGAGTCGGGACTCTGGTGCACACACCTGAATGCGATTGCGTCTTTTTTGAGCGCGCCCCTTTTTTGGGGCTTTAAAGGGAAACCAACAGGAAAATCACCCATTTGGGGGGTCCCCTGAAAAAAGACAGACCCATGTGGGTTCTATGTACAATGAAATTTGAAATCTGCAACCCCAAAGAAATCAACCGAAATGCTGTGCTTGGATGCTTCGCTGAACTAGATGGCAGCACCTCATGGACCTCGGCTGGTTGCGGCATCCATCAAGAAGTGTTTCAGCCTTTTGCTGCGGCAGTGACTGGCTGACTGGCCGACTGGCCGACCGAAAAAGCCGCGCAGGCGCTGTACTTGTTGCACAGCATGGCAGGCGCTGGCTGCGGACTGCGCGAGAGAGGGTTTGGCCAGATCAACCAGCGGAACGGAAGAGAGTGTCCTCCATGCCCCATATATGTTTGGACCTCCAAGAGTGGGGTTTCTTTGTTCGAACCCACCAGCAAGTTGATCATCTTTTGAAGGGGAACTCCAGTGACATATCTGACTGAACAATGTGGCACCTCCTTTTGCGTTTCATGAACCAGCTTTTTTCCCACGGCAAGCTGCCTGGTTGGGGATGTCACTTTTCCGCTTTTTCCTGCTGGTCTAAAAGCGAAATGACTTCTGGTCATTGGATTTTCTTGGCCCCGCGCAACTGGCGCATGAGCGCAAAGTCGATTCGACGTGCTCTTGACTGTGCACCAGGTGCCTCAGTCGCCAAGAACACCATCGCCTTCTCGGCTGCTTTGCCCTTAGTGTCAGCCGTCCTGTGACTGATTCGAGGGTAGGGGGTGACGGGTCCCTGGATTTCCTTTTTCCAGCTGAAGGCTATGGGGTCGATAGGCGGAGCGGGGTTCAGAGAGCTTTTCCTGGGCTCCGTGGAATGGATGCTGGGCAGGGTTCCAGAGAATTCTGGGGAGGTGGTGGAAGGTGATTCCATAGAGCGCCCCTGTTGGGGATACCACCTGTCCTTTTTTGTTGGTTGGGTGGGGGGGGGAAGCCTAGACAAATGGCATTGGGTGACCCTCCCCATTCAGATAGGGGCGATCTGGTGTTGCCAGGGAACCGTCACCCCCCACGCAGAAGTTGTCATCCGTTTCAATCAGCATCACAAAAGTGGCGGCGATCCGCACAGATCTAAATCTTTCGAGCAGACCAAATGCGTTTTGAGCTCTTCCGCTTGCTTGAGAATATGCTCTCATTTTCCCCTGGTTTTTACAGGGAATCTATCGCTACTGGACATCTGCTTTATGTATTCCAGGGGTCGTATCCGCAAATGGAGGAACTGAATCTCCATGCGCTCCTGACTGGGGCAGGGGGGTCTTGTTGCCACCTTTTGTGGAAAATTGTTCGACCCCCTCGTAGTGAAGGATTCCTTTTTAAGGGGGTCGCGAGTCTCGGCCCGAGCACCTCTCAGACGGTGAGACCGGTCTGACAGCAGAGCCTCGGGACACCAGCCATGGATTTGCTTCTGGCCGACCAGCAGGAAGGCTCCATCGTCAGCATCGTGGCCAAGGTCTCTCTTGGGTGCGATGAGCACGGCAGAGCTCTGCTCATGGGGGTGTCGCCGCAGCAGGACTTCCTCCTCAACCTGCCTTGCAAGGCGGACCAGCTGGTTGCGATCTATGATGCGAAGGTCTCCTTCGCGGCCTCTTCGCAGCCACTCCTCCAGGTGGACAGCCATGACAACGTGGTTGTATGTCCCACGCACACCCGGGAGGCCTTCTTGTGCTTTAAGGAAGCCTGCGCCGGAATTGGAGGCCTGTCTTTGGGAGCGCAGCACGCCGGCATGCGCCCACTTGCACACCTTGACCACTCACAGCTTGCAGTTGATGCACTCCGGCTACAGGGACACAGCAATGTCGTACTCGGCGATGTCGCCAACCCCAGCATGGTTCACAAGCTCCACAGCTGCGCCGGAGGGACACCCTGTCTCTTAGCGGCAGGCTTTCCGTGCCAGCCATACTCTTGCCAAGGAGATGGCTTAGGCCTTGCCGATCTGCGCGGCAAAACCCTGCATGCTATACTTCGATGTGGATGGCTGATGCAAAGCGCTGGCATCATCCTTGAGTGCGTAGCCAATATCATCAACTACCCGGAGGCGCTCAACCTTATACAGGCTTATGCTCGCAGCAGGGGTTGGCGCATGCACACCACCATCCTGGACCTACAGGACCAATGGGCCAGCAGACGCAAGCGTTGGTGGTGTGTTCTCTTACCTCACCATCAAGCTGCCACTTTCCCATTGACGGCCTGGCCAAAATCCACCTGCTACAGCACGGTCCAAGACGTCATTCCGGAGTGGCCTGCCTGGCCAACAACGGAAGAAGAAAACCTGCTGTGGGACTCCAATGAGTGCACAAAGTACCAGGACCCCATCTATGGCACGGACAATCGTGGACTCGACCTTCGAGCTCCTGCTCCCACTGCACTGCACTCCTGGGGCTCTGCCTTAAGAGCCTGCCCTTGCGGATGCCGCCAGCATCCACTGTCGGAGCATCGACTCGTGCAGCATGGACTCCGTGGATTCTCAGTCCCATCCACGCTGCAGGGCCAACCTAGGTTCATACACCCCAAAGAAGCAGGCCTGCTCAACACTTGGCCAGCTTCGATCCCGCTCCCATCGCCGGCCAGAGGAGCTCTTGTTCTTATCGGACAAATTGCGGCGCCTTTGCAAGCAGTGTGGGTCTTCTCACACATCACCAACTGGATCGCCGAACTCCACATCGGTCATGCCCCACGCTCTCCAATCAACTATGTCCAGGAGTACCAGACCAAGCTCCTTGTCGACCGGGATCTGATTTTTGCAACTCGGCGCCACTTCTGCCCACGCACCATCAGGCTTCGCCAGCACAACGAACCAGATGTCCACGTCAACCTCAACCAACCTACTACCATCAGACAACTTCAGCAAGCCGAGACCAAGCTGCAAGGCTGGGCAGCCACGGTCCACATCGGACACAAAGGCCTCAAGCGAGCTCCGGATGAGCTACTGCTTGCAACACCGCACGACACCTACCAAGTCCATCGCTCCCAGAAGAAGCAAGCGCTCAATCCGCCCACAGGGACCATCAGTGTCCAGCTCCTTCACGCGGCCGGCCGCGAAACCTACTACCTGAGCTCAGGTCTTCTCTTCGCAGAAGCTATCTGCTACTTTCCAGAGCATCTCAGCGGGGACTACATCAACCAGGACAATGGAGCCTTCCTCACACTTGATGAGCGGCTCTGGAACAACGCAGTCATCCTGCACTGTGGCAATCTGCGAGCCTGCGGCACTCCTGCCACCATCTGCTGGAGCGACACAGCAGTCATCCACAACATTTGCCAACTCCTCAAGTTTGCGGCCTCCATTGATCCCGAGCCTTGGGGGATCATTCTCCCTGTTGCAGCAGCAGATCTACTACGACCTGACCCTTCACCACACCATGTGTGTGCGCTCGGAAAGTCCCTACGGCAATACCACCGACTTGCCACTGTTTTTCCCCACAACCAGCACTGGACGCTGCTCACCTTGCAGCTTGGTGAGGAGGGCTCCGCTGAAATCACTTGCTGGGACGGCCTGCCACACCTCAATCACAACGCTGCCGACATCCTGGCCACCCGGATTTGCCACCTCATGCACTGCAATCACCAAGGTGTTATTCACCGCAACCATTTTCAGCAGGCTGCCCCAGGGACCTGCGGTGCCATTGCTCTTGCCCATTTCGGTATAGCAGCAGATCTCTGGGATACCATCACCCATGAGAGCATCTACAATTGGCATCTTGCCTACGGCACCACCACCCACAACCCTGATGAGCTTTTTGCAGGCGGCTTCCCAACTGAGCAAATCAACCACGACTTGACACAGTTGCTGCTCACCAAGGGGGTACCCCCCGAGGCTGTGCAAGACCGGGCAAGCCAGGCCATCGCCAAACTCAGTGCCACTACAGTGCAAGAAGCACTTGAATCACGCAACCCCTGGCAATCCCTGAAGGCTGCCGCCTCTCGACCGGCCACACGCTTCAGATGGATTTCCACCGATGAGCTCAACAACCACATTGCCACACAAGCCCAACGGGAACACGGCGCCTTCATCCCGAACGCCAAGCAGAAAAAGTTCAAATCCGACAAAAAAGCGCGACACCAATCGGAGCTTCAGATTAGCCCTGAGCACCTTGTCATCCCAACCGGCATCTTTGTCGACGACCAGGACGAACCCCTGCAACAGATCCCAGCTTCGGAGGTCGGTGCCAACCGCAGGGGCATTGCCATCGTCCCGGCCACTGAAGCCAACAGGTTCCTCGCTGACGGAATTTCCATCTCAATCGACGCCCTCGCGCTCCTCACAACCGCCGAGCTCCCTGTCAACCTTGCGGGGCTCACTACTGAAGCTATTCGCTTCCCTGCCCTGTACACCGGCACGGATGAGCCGGTTTTGCTCACTGGGACTCTGATTCAACTCGGCGATGTCTCTGTTAAGCGCATTCAGCCAGCCAACCAACCCCTTGAAGATGAGCCTGACCTATGCATTTTTCGCATCAGCGTCTTCAAGGACGAGCTACCCCACGACTGGCCTGACTTCATCAAAGCTCCCTTGCGAAATGTCATCAGAGCCACAACCTGCCTGCAACTTTGCCAAGACGATGTTTGCGGGCAAAAATGCGGTAAGTTCCACCCTTCTCTTGAGGAAGCTGTCTCAGCCGTCATCCTTGATGCCTGGGCGTGGAGATACTCAAGCCTTGCTGGTCAGAAAGCGTCCCCGGCCGACAGCACGGTCTTCCAAGTTCTGGTGAGGGTGCCGCTTTCCGCTGGCAGCCTCCTACACATAGCCTCTGGCTCCAATGGGATCTACTTCGACCCACGCTCCACAGATGGCCGGGCTGTCGACGCTACCTTCTCCGTGGTGTGGCTACCAGCCGCCACAGGCCCTGAGGCACGCCACAAAGCTCGAACCTGTGATTTCACCGTCAGCCTTACACGCCTCAACACCAAATTTGGCATTCGTGTCAAAGCCACCAACGAGGCAGTAGCTCACTCCTTCCTTCGCCCGGGACTGCCTTTTGTCAACATCAAGGTCTCCTGCATCTACCGCATCTTTCCTCTGCCACATGGAATCCAGCGATCAGCAGTGCAACAACTTCTCACTGGATGGGAATGGGCTGCTCGTCCCATGCAGGCATCGCGCGGTAGCGCAGAAGGAGCAGCTTGGGAAGTCGGTGCTTCCGAACCACCAAAGAAAGCCATCCAGCCTGGGCCACATGGCGAAGTCATCATCACCAAAGTGCGTGATATCGGACAGCGTGAACCACCAGCCTCAGGCTTCTGTGCCTCAGGCAAGACCATCCGCCACATCAGGGCCGCAACCACTACCACCACCACTGCAACGACCAGCGCGAAAAGCAGGGCCGATCCGTGGCAAACTGGCACTGATCCCTGGGCCCGCTGGCACAACTCTTCCAGCTCTGATGCATGCCTGTCACGTCCACACCGGCCCCGGCCACTGCCAAGAAGCTCGACCAGCTTAACGAACAACTACGGACTGATGTTCGCCAATCAGTCCTAGGCGAGCTTGCTAGCTCCTCTGATACTCAGTCAAACCAGCTTGCAGTCAACGTTCGGGAGCTCCAGGAGCAGGGCCGCAAGTTCGAATCCTGGTTCCAGCAAGCCGGTGAAAGCAGCCGCAAGCAAGCTGATGATCTACAACAACTCAGGGGCATCGTTGTCCAGCAACAGCAAGCCATCTCCGATGTGCAGCAACAAGTTCGAAGCTCATCGGACAGCATGCAGCAGAACTTCCACTCTTTCAAAACTGACATCCACCAACACTTCGACGACCAGTTCTCCCGCCTTGAGGCGTTGCTCGCCAAAAAGGCGCGCACGGAGTGACTACGCCCCCCTGGCTCCCAGCCTCGGCCTGCTGGGAGGCCAAGCCATCGTCTCGGCCGACCGAGCCTACTCTGGCTCATATGGGCTCTTCTCTTTCATTGCTTTTCTGGCACCTGTGCCGCCTATGACGCTCAGCATGCGCCCTGTGCCCAGCACTTCCTTCTCAGCGCGGGGGTTCCTGATGGAGCCCACTGCGATATTGAGTCCGGGGCAACAGCTCAGCGTCTTGGTGGGACTCCGGCCTTCCCTTCGACCTCCTACCACCGCGTTGGTGAGGCATTCAATCCAGGGCCTACCTGCCCCGCTCCTCCTGATGAACTTCTGGTTGTGGGTACTACGAACCCATCAGGACTGCGAGGCAAAGAAGCTCACCTCATCGACCACGGCCCCGGAATTTGGCATTTGAGTGAGACACAGCTCTCCCCCATCACTGCCCCTATCTGCAAACGGCGTATTTCCGCCCTTGGAAATCAACAACAGCGGCTCATCCGCTGCACGACGGGCTCACCAGCCCCACTACGGGGGCGCTCCTCCTGGGCTGGGTCATGGACGGGCGTCATGATCGCCTCTGACTTCCCCAGCAAGGAGCTCAAAATACCCAACAACGACGGAGCCTACGACTCAGGAAGGTTCACTGTTGCTCATCATCATGTCAATCGCTGCCCCATCATCACAGCAGCGGTGTACGGCTTCCCAGCCGGACCTACCTACCCTGGAGCCGCTGCCCTTACCGACGCCTTGCTTCAACCTCTCACCCGGGAAGTTGTTTTCGGCGCTCAGGGAATCCGGGTCATTGCCGGAGATATGAACCACGATATCTCGGCACTGCCCCAGCTACAATGCTGGCAACAACAAGGATGGGTGGAAGTGCAGCAACTGGCTTTCACCCTCTGGGGCCAAGAGCCCCTGCCCACATGCAAGGGCGTGACCCAACGAGATTTCATCTTCTTGTCGCCAGAAGCAGCTGCTTTGGTGCGACGGGTCGTCATCCAGGAGAGATTCCAGGAACATGCCTCGCTCCATGTAGGCCTGCAAATCCCCGATCACCTTCCGCGCTACCTTAGCTGGAGCTACCCGGCCTCCATACCATGGCAGGATGTGGATGTCCCTGCCTGGCATGCCCAAAGCTTACATCTTGCTGAGGACGCCAACTCCACTCGCTGGCTCCGCTCTTTTGCTAAGACTTTTGAAGATTCCTTGGACGGCTACTGCAACAGCTTCCAAGATGGACGCTTGCCGCGTCGCAGCAAAGGCAGGGCTCGCAAAGCTGCACCAACTATGATCTCACCTACGGCACCAACTCTCCGTCCCAGCAGACAAGGGGAGGACTTGCCAGTCTCCTCATTCGTTGGAACTGCTGTTCGTCAGTGGTTCAAGCAACTTCGAAGGATTCTCAGCCTTCGCCACTCAATTCGGGCGGCCTCTCCTGCGGCCACCGCAGTTGTCTACAGACTGCAAACCTGGAAAGCAGTCCATGAAGCCCCTGGCTTTAGCAAGGGATTTTCTTCCTGGTGGACTCACCGATCGGTCCAACTACACGGCTCGCCCATGTCTATCACCCTTGCGGTGCCAGACGTGCTCACCATCGAGCTTATCTACCAGGATTTCCGCGCCAACTACAGGCGCTTCGAGGCCTGGCATCTTCGCCAGCGTGCTCGGGCCATTGACGTGCGGCTGAGCGAGAATTCAGGGCTCAATCTTCGCCTTCATCAGGGAAGACAAGCCAGCCTCTATTGACACCCTCACAGTTCGCCAGCACTACACAATTTTGGGTGTTGAACCATCCACCAATTTGGTTCATGTCGACAAGGAGGTCAACATATGCAGCTCTTCGACTTGGGATCTCGAAGGGCAACCAGCCAATGTATCGGCCCATGATGACTGTGTCCTACATGTCGACAGCGATTTTGTCCTGTACCCCAGCCAGACCCTCACTCAAACCGATTTTATCACTGAAACAAGTGATATCCATGATGCCTGCATTCACCTCTGGCAGTCTAGGTGGAACAAAAGTGCCGACCTTCCGGCTTCGGACCTCCAGCGCATTGCCGCTTTCACCCGGGCATTCATCCCATCCGGAAAGATGCCTTACACGCCGCTGACCACAACTCGCTGGAGAGCTGCTCTCCGGAAATACCGGCCCCATGCGGCCAAGGGCCCCGATGGCTTTTCCATTGGCGACCTCCTGCACTTACATCCTTGCCTTGAGGATCAACTCGTCAACTGGTTCAATAACCTTGAGTGTGGGGCCACTTCTTGGCCAGCTCAACTCCTCGAAGGCGTTGTGAGGTGCATTGGCAAAGGCGCCAACCCTCAGGGCCCCGACGACTACCGTCCCATCGTCATTTATAGCCTGCTCTATCGCACTTGGGCCGCCATCAGGGCCAAGGAAGTGCTTTCCCACCTTGTGCCTTTCTTCCAATGCCATGCGTATGGCTTTCTGCCGGGAACCACTCAGGTCGTATACGCCATTCAGGCACTCATCGAGCTAGCCTCACAGGCCGGCAGCAGTATGTGCGGATACTCCATCGACCTGCAGAAGTGCTTCAACAATTTGGCACGATCACCAGTCTGGTTTCTCGCGGAGCAGCGCCGGTTCATTGTTCGGTCAGCCCTCTCGGAGGGCATTCGCTCCAACAACGGATTTGCAGAAGGCTGCCCGCTTTCCATCATCGCCATGCTCCTGATAGATCTTTCCTATCATAGCTACCTCCAGCAGTTTGCCCCAGGCGCTGAGGCCTACTCCTTCGTTGACAACCTCTCCGTTGTCGCGGTCGAACCGAGTGCCCTTGTCCGGAGCTGGTGCACAGTCGAAGCATTCTGCGACCTCTTCCACTTGCCAATCGACATCAACAAGTCTTTTGCCTGGGCGGTCACTGCCCCGCACAGGAAAAGCCTTCAGCAGCTGCCTTTCCCTGTTGTACGCGAAGCACGGGATCTTGGAGGCACTATGAGCTATGGCAAGGTTCTTCGAAACGCTGGCCTTGTCGATAGATGTCGAGGGCTCGATCACACCTGGACCGCCCTGAAGCGAGCTCCCGGCCCACTTCTGCTACGAGCAACAGTCCTATGGCAGGCCCTCTGGCCGCGTGTCCTACATGGCATCAGTACCTGCCTGCTTGCATCTAGCCACCTGGCCAAGCTGCGAACTAGTGCAGTTCGCTCCCTCCGTATTCAACGAGCCGGAGCTAACCCTCTATTGAGAATTGCCTTTTCATGCAGCGATTCGATGGTCAGTTTTTCCCAGGCCCGTACTCCAAGCTGCTACAGGTCCTGGCCCCTCTGCGCTGGCAGGTCCTTCGGCCTCCCAACCTAGTTGATCATGACAACCAGGTCTTTGATCTACTGGCGTGCAGCAATGGGGAACTCGAGCACCGCCTCGAGGACGCTTGGCATCAGCATGTCGCAGAACAGGTCCAGGACCGGCCCACGTTTGCTGGCCTCCACGGCATCGATACAGCATGCAGTTATCACAAGCGGGCATCCCGCACACCACAGCAGGCCGCACAACTCGCAGCGCTACAGGATGGGTCTTTTCGTACCTCTGCCCAGCACGCAAAGTTTGACCTCGCCGCCAGCAGCCTCTGCGTTCGATGTGGTACCGTCAACGACTTTCGCCACCCGATAGTCAGCTGTGTTCTCGCCGATGAAGCTCGCCAGCCACACCAATGGGTTTGCGACCAGAGGGATACACTTCCGCAGTGTGTGCGAAACCACTTGCTTGTGCCTCGGAACCCCTTTGAGCTCAGCATCAAGAACGCTCTCCATGAACATGCTGACCTTACTACTGATTTTTTTGCTACACCTTGTGATGCAGGTCTACAACAGCTTTTCACCGACGGATCGTGCTTTCAACATCCTTGCAAACAGCTATCTCTAGCAGCTTGGGCAGTTACGCACGCCGGAAAACGGGTGACAATTGCAGCTGGACCTCTACAAGGTATTGTGCAATCCATCAGTCGAGCAGAAGCCACGGCTTGTTTAGCAGCAATTTTGTGGGGAGCGCACCATGATGTACCTATCTGCGTTTGGAGAGACTCGCGATATGTATCTGAGACCTTCTCCGGTATTGATGATATCGACCCCATCCACACCGAGAATTTTGACATTTGGGAACGCATTCAGGACGCACTTCGCACCAACCGCAACTCCACTGTTCTTGTCAACTGGATCCCGGCCCTTTTGATCCTCGGCGATGCGATTCGCCGTTTGAAGACTGGTTGGCGGTCGGCAACAGCGCTGCAGACAAAGCAGCGGTTTTTGCAAACAAAAGCAGGCCCACCTCTTTCCTCGACGCCTGGAACGAAGCGGACCGGTATTTCAAGCACTGGCGCAACGTTTGCGATGCCCTTGAGGCCATCTTTTCCAGCTTTTTGCAAGCCGCGCAGCAGCCAGAGCCAAATCCCAGTGATGACCCTGCTGCGGATGAGGTTCACAACCGCCCTGGTCAGAACTGGTTTTCACGAAACAGCACCTGGGCGGACGAGTTGCCACTGCACTGGCATCAAAACCTCGTCGAGAACCTCGGGTCGTACCCGCCGGACTTCCTCAGGAGCTTTGGAGAATGGTTCCTAGCTCTTGATTGCCAGAGTGATGATTGCACAGCGGTCAGCTGGCTCGAATTAACCATTTTTGCGGCCAAGTCATGTGTTGAATTCCCTGTACAGACTTCTGCAGGGCTTCAGGTGCCGCTGCACGCCTTCGCTAGGCCAACGGTCACAGTGCTGATGCACTATGTTAAGACCTTTGTGGGCACGCTTGTTCGCTCTTTTGGACTTGGTGATCGCCTTGCTTCTGGCATTGACCTTCTTTCTTTTGGTGTTCACCCACCCCAAAAGGGCGTTTTTCTCGGCTGCTGCCACGCTAGCCTCGTTGACATGCGACAAGGGCTGTCAACATTCACGTCCGCTCGGCCCGTAAGGGTTGCTGCTGACCTTGCAAGGCCTGTCTAGGCCGGAACAGACCGCCCACTGCACCGCACTGCCGTGCATGGGCGCGAGCGCAAGTCCGCGTAAGGGGGTCGCGAATTTTCTCGCAAAAGGTGGCAAAAAGGCCCCCTGGACTGGGGTTCATCAACATGTTCCGCTCTTTGAGCGCGATCATCAGCTGCTGAGCGGCTCTCGAATTGGGGGGATCTGTCAAAATGGGCATGTGGGAGTGTGGCGGCAACGCCCGACTCGTTTGGATGCTGGACGAAAGCTTATGAATACTGGTAGAGACACCACCTTGCATCCATAGTAGGCAATAGAGACTGTACCCTCCTGCGGATGAAGCTGGAATCCAAAGCACCATCATGTTTGGAGGAATCTTCTTTTGCGTTACCAATTCTTCGGACATAAGACAGGGGAGTATACACCTGGAAATCAGCCCCTACCTTCTTAGGAGCTTTGACTGTGGCAGGAAGTGTTTTGGCCTTGCAGAATCTTTACATGGGTTCTAAATAGCCCATAGAACAAACAGCTCCCGATACACCAACAGGCATCGGTTGTCTGATTTGTACACATAGATGCTGGTGCCAGGGCTGGCTCCCTGTCGATTTACGGGTATAGGTAGCCAAGGGTACCACCCTTCCAAAAGAAGGGCAACGGCTGGTTGCCCACTATGGAGGTACAGTGGATGCCCTAGACATTGCAAGCAAATCAACCACAAGCCATGGTTGAATTTACAGGGCAATAGCTGGTCTGCCGATTTTATAGCAAGACCACCGATTCGGCGGTGTAACGAGCAAAGGCCATGATAAAGGTGCTTTATTTGGATTCCTTTTGCAGCTTTTGAAATGATAGCAAGATTTACAGATCTGGTTACCAAGCAAATCAACCACAAAAACCATGGCTGAACTTACAGGGATTTCCCTTGTTCTCTTGCCACATTTTTGGGGCCTCCGCTTGTCGGCCTCACCAGCTGTAGCTGGGGCCCCGGGTTTTTTTCGCTGAGGCCATCAGCGCCTGTGAGAAGGGCGGTGAGTGGCTGCTGGCGCTGGAGCTGCTGACCCAGATGACGCTGGAAAGTGTGCAGAGGCGCGTGAAGCCGAACCGGCAGCTTTGCACACGCACACGTGGATGATGACTTGGCTGTGGTTGTCAAAACCGTTTTGGGATCCCATTTTGGGACAGGTGAATTCGCCACCCATTTTAGGCTTTATTTTAGTGGGGATTGGGACGTTCACTGGGGGTATCGGGTTTTGACCCATGGCCACTTGGGTTTTTCCTTAACTGACCTTGTGCACTGGGGCTTTCTGCTGTGATATTTATCCATCAGTCAATTGGAATGGGACAGATGACTTCCTTCTTGGCTCAGTTAAGACGTACATGTGGACGTGGAGGATTTGTGTTGATTATTCTCCGTCCCACTAACATGTTTTCCTCACAGCAGCTTCTTTTAAGAGGAAGCAGGTACCCTCCCACAGGTGCTATGTTTGTTAGAGAAGGGGTACATGTGATTTATGTGTCAGGCCCACTATGCTTATGGAGATAGTGGATGATCTGGAGGATGATTTGTGTTGATGACGTGTCCTGCCTGCTGATTGATGCAGCTGGACGCCTTGTGCACTTGTGAGCCCGCAGCGCATTTGAGCAGTGTGCTGTTTGTTGTGCGCACCGAGCGAAGCAAGACGTCGGCGCTTGCGCCCTGCGTGGTAGGGCGCCCTCGCGATGTCAATGTCCCGCGATCGATATCCAGCACACGCAGTGCATCGCCGTTGGCGACCCTGATCAACTCTTTGTAGGCAGGTGCACTTTCTCGAAGATCACGCAGCCCCGAGGAAAGAGAGTGCAGCATCAGGGCAGGGAGGTGTCAAAGCGTAGGTACGCAAACGTCGCCCAAAACTACATCTGCAAAGTTGCGAGCAAAGGTCTTGGTCGCAGTCCTTTTCTCCACTGGAGAAATGGGATAGGACGCCATTTTGAACCCTTGATTTGCTAGGGGTCCTGGCCTGGTTCACATAGGAACCTGACTGCAGGTCCCTGGACCACAATTTTCCGCTCACAAACAACCCTCTGGTGGTTCCATGTGCGCGCCTTTTTCGCGGTCGATTCAGCCCTCCGCATCCATTGCTCCACAACAATTCACCACTCCTGAGTGTTAGGTTCCTGCGGAAGCAACCTGCTTGCCTCTCTCCTTTGCATAACATCACTGTTAAACTCCGCGCCCCGGCGCAGGACCTGAGGAAGCCCGGCAAAATGGATCGCGGGTCCCGGGGGGGAATCAGCTGACGGCTATGGCATGTCTTGTGAAGAAACTTCGTTGGGGGCCGGGGGGGCGGTTGTGCACCAAACACCCACCGCCAGGAACACGGTGACCTACTGTGCCGCCATAAGTGCCTGCGAGAAGGCTTGGCCCGGGACATGAACTAAAGGAATTTCCAACTGGGGGGCGGCTCGTCTTTCTTGGGATTCGGTGCCCCAAAATGGCGCAAGGGTGTTCGACAACAACAACAGGGTAGCCTCAAAGCAAAGACACCCCCGATTTTTTGTGAAGGTGGGCAAAACCCCGCCAGTTGGTTGGGTCCTAAAGAGCAACACCCCTCAGTCGTGGTTTTCCTTTTTTTTCTTCTACCCCTTGGGCTTCCCGTTTTGGTCTAAGGCGAAAAAAGTCCGTCCCGATTCCGTTTCCCAGCTTTTTTCACCCTTTGGACACAGCTGGCGCGTTTCCCTTCTTGTCTCAAATGTATGGAGGCCGTGACGTCTACTTTCACTCAACTGCAACTCACCTTACCCCCAATTGGTGTTTTGGTTTTGGTGGTTTGGACGTTCTGGGGTACCTTTTCCATTTTATTTTTATTTTTTTTAAAACCTGGTTGGTATAAATCCAACTCCAACCCCCCGGGCTCCAAACCAATTCGGGGAAGCTGAGTAGACTGGGATCGACGACGAGGCGGCACAGTGGGCAGCGGCGCTGCAGCTCTTCTGGGAGATGCCTCAGCGAGGACGCCAGAGCTGCGATTGGTTCCCCTCCAAAAAGCTGAGGGAAAGAGCGTCTCCTTTTCTTGAGGCTAGCTCCTGTTTTGGTTTCAAAGAAAAAAACCCTTTGAGCCAAATGGACAACTCCGGGAGGTCGAAGGAGGGGTTTCTACACGTCGGCTTGGGGCGGTGAAGCTTTCTCCGGGGCCATTTCTCCGTGGCCGGAGTGCCGTTTCAGCACTTCGGACTTCTCGGACTTCGGACTCGGGGCTTGGATTTTTAAGTGGGAAGTCGAAAGTTGGGTTTTCCATTCAGCCCTTTAACCCACCACTTGGGGGGTGACTTTGATCATGGTAAGATACTGAGGCCAGGGACTGGCGTCATTTTGACTGATCCACTGGAATCAACGTCAGAACATGCTTATTTGTGTCCCCTTAACCCACTTTGATCGTGGTGAAACAAGGAGGCCAGAGGGAGCTGAGTATCTCTCCGCGCCCGTTTTCAATGCTGATGACGAGAGCTGACTCGCAAGAGTTAGGACCCGAGTCAAGTCGCTAAAAGCGGCATTGGGCTTGGCTCCTTTGGCGAGTTGAAGCAGAGAATGGGTATTTTAAAGTAGGGGGCCTTTAAACATGGTGGTTCCCAGCCATTTGCTTCGGTGTTTAGTTTGACAAGTGTTCAACTTCTAGCAGATCGGAAAACGGACAGCCCAGGTCAACCATGGATGGTTTCCCTCTGGTAGCCTACCCATCCTCAAACGAGGCACCCTCAACACCCCATACTGTGGACGGACAAAATCCATTTCGCACCCTGTAAGAGACCCCGGAAGGATTCGATTCCCCCGTAGATACCAACAAACAGTGGATCCCACGGTTTCTTCGGTGGCGCGAACGGATTTTGTCCCTCACCCGTGTGAACCATGGCTTGCCAAATCGTTTGCAGGAGTCCAGCGGGCCGGCGGCTCAGTCGGGAGCCGGATTTTTTCCGCGTCAGTCTCATCCGTGATTCATCCCCAGATGGGTATGGATCAAATTTTGAAGCACCTCACCTCAGGTTGTCCATGTTTCCACTTCTGGGGGCCGCCCATTTTGGGGTTTCCCGATTTTTCACCAGCCAGATGTGCATTCCGAAGCATCGAGTACCATGACTCCAGGAACAAAATGCTGCAATCAAGACAGCTTCGGAGTTGGTAGATTTTTCAGAGATGATTCAGGATCCTGGAAGAAAGGAATCCCCTCTCACAAGGATAACGCTTTAGCTTGCAATAGCTGGGGGCTTATCAATCAAAAGTCGATCCTGGGCTTCCACCCAGCTCCAGCTAGACCGAGTCCAGCTTGTGCTTACCCCAAATGGCTGTAGCTCAAAAAATGGTACACAAGGCAGCCTCATAAATGGAAACAAAGACGAACACCTGCTTAACCCTAGCTCTAAGATTTTGAGCCACACCCAAATGACAAGAGAGCAAGAGACCCAAGAACATCCATGATCATTCACCGGCGGTTTCAACTTTTTGGACTGACTACGGATCTCGCAGGATGCTTTTTTTGCTCTGGACCTCAGGGTGTATTGCAAGCCCAAGGTTCATGAACCAAACGTTTATTAGAATTTGTGGTGTCCCTTAGCAGTGGGGATTCAGACCACTTTTGCGGGTGACATTCCTATTACTACTGCGTTAACATTAATACAAGCAACCTTGCGCACCTTCATATTTACTGGCTCACGCAAAGCAAGTCCATTTTTTGATGGCCTTGCAGCTTCCCAAGTTTGGCAGGCCCTGAAACCGCCATTTCCGGGTCCAGTTGGATTCCACGTGGCTACCTCAAGCCGAGGGGTCCTGTTAATGGGAACGTCCGGCTGTGGATGGACCTCAAATCCTGCGGCTGGAATGATGATTCCCCAACGAACACTGGGTTTCCACCGTGGTTTCAAGGCGACTGATTTCGTCCATCCACAGATACGGTTGTCCTCTGGGAAGGTGCGGCGAGGTTTCGGTCTGGCGGGGTGTTGTGCGGGTGTCCAACTTGGCAATTTTGTTCCTCCCGGTCCCCGCCATCGCGGGCCGCTTGCCAAAATCCCGATCAAATGGGTTTGCCTCTGCCTTTACGGGGCCGCTACAAAATGGCAAGGGGGTTTTCCCCTTGAAACAGCCACCAAGTAGGTACCCTGCAACCAACATGGGTGTTTCCTTAGGGTGGCAGTTCTTAAAGGGACACCAAGTGGAAAACCCGCCATGGAAGTTCTCGCCTTAGAACCGGCAGCTTTTACTGGGAAGCCAGGGAAAACCCACCTGGCGTGGGTCTCTACCAAAAAAAAACGACCCCTAAATGGGCATGGGTCAAAATGAAACCAGAGGACCGCTTCGGCTTTAGTCCATGTTTCCATTTACCAGGGCAACCCAGTTTGGGTACCTACTGTCGATGGACGAAATCCATTTCGCACCACTTTGAAACCATGGTTGAAACCATTGTTCATTGCTATTTACAGGGGAATCAAATCATTCCAGGATTGCTGAAAGGTGGTCCGAAATTTTGATTTCGCAACCATCCACGGTATTTATTGACCGACGGACCTTTTTGGTTGTAGTCCATGTTTCCCATTTACCAGGGCAAGCCATTTTGGGGTTTCTCTATGTTTGACCCACCGCCAACCAGGGTTCCACTTTTTGAGTGCCCCAAGGTAGACTGAAACCCAGGGGTTTTCCTTTTAGGGAAACCAGCCATCCCTGGGTTGAACTCAAAGTGGAACCCCGCAGCCACATATCCATCGGATCGATTCGAACGCGACTTACCCGCATGAATAAACCCCTGGTTGATTAATAGGGGGGTGTCCCCTTGTAGTGGGGATTCAGACCACTTGTGGAGGGAACACCCCCCCCACTAGATCCTGGGTCAACCTTATCGGGTTTCCCCCCGCAGAACTTCGATCCATCGAAGCGAATTCGCAAAAAAGAAAAAAGCAACAACGAAAAAAGCAACAAAAAACAACAACAAAGGCAAAAAACAAAGCAAACAACGCAAAGCCGAGGACGAGATCAGCTTCAGCGCGGCGATCAGCGCGTGCGAGAAGAGTGGGCAATGGGAGAGTGCCCTCGCCTGGTGATTGGCAGGTTTTCGGGTTTTTTGGGTTTCTAGTCTTTTTTGTTGGTTTCTTGTTTTTGGGTTTCACTGTTGTCGGATCATGTTTCTAGTTAGATCAGGTTTTTAGGTTTCACTGTTGTTGGATCCTGTTTTTAGGTTTGTAGCTTCTGTTTGGTGTTCTGTTCATTTTTTGGTGGGCTGCAACAGACAGTGTGTGTTTGTGCAAGCCCATATCAAGGGTTGTAAAGGTGCTGTGGCGCTTCTGCACACCATGTCCCAGGCCTTGCCGCGACACGCGACATTCGATGGCGTGTCGACGGTTTTTTGTTACCCCTCTTTCGAAAACCTTTGAAATCAAGTACCAAGAAAGAGCCCGGGACTTTAGGCATGGCCACTGCACACTGGTTTGGGTTTTAACAATCCCACCCCCAAGAGATTGGGCTTTGGACAAAGTCGTATTTAATTTAGGGTGCCTTTAAGCATGGAGACCTCCTTCAAACAGAAGTTCTCTTGGAACTATGTCCACGAAACCTGTCAATTCAAATCACCTCAAAACAATACACCTCTCCCTTCTGAGGTCGGGAACCCGTGAGCTTCGTCTGGTGGCTATTGGTCTTTTGAACTGATCACTCGCAAAGGTCCTGGAAAGTGAGTGGGACGACCATAGAACACACACGTGTGTTTGTGTCTGTGTGTCTGTGTGTCTGTGTGTCTGTTTGTCTGTGTGTCTGTGTGTCTGTGTGTCTGTGTGTCTGTGTGTCTGTGTGTCTGTGTGTCTGTGTGTCTGTGTGTCTGTGTGTCTGTGTGTCTGTGTGTCTGCGTGTCTGCGTGTCTGCGTGTCTGCGTGTCTGCGTGTCTGCGTGTCTGCGTGTCTGCGTGTCTGCGTGTCTGCGTGTCTGCGTGTCTGTGTGTCTGCGGCAGCGTCTGCGTCTGCGTCTGTGTCTGTGTCGTTGTGTCTGTGTGTCTGTGTTTTTCAGTGTATGCTTTTGAGGTTGTTTTTCAGGGACACCAGAACGCCGCCGCCCAGTTTTGGGGATTCCCAATTTTTTGACGCACATCTACATGCCCGTGTTTGTTTTTTCCCTGTATGCCGAAGCCGGACCCTAGAAGTGTGAAACCATGTGTGTGTGTGTGTGTGTGTGTGTGTGTGTGTGAAGCGTCCTGGAGCACGGACGGAAATTCCACATTGCAGGGGGACTGGAGCCGATTTGCCTATCCAGTCCAATGAAGCTACGGCATTTCGGTGGATACCGGATCTGATCAATCCGGCGTACCTGCCTATTTCCTGACCCTCTTTCCTGATTCCTTTTGCGGTTTCTGTTTGTCGCTGTTGCTTCCTGTTCGGTGTCGATGTTGTGACCTGTTGATTTGCATTTGCATTCAAGCATTTTTACTGACTGCGTTTTTCATCTCGGCTAGTGAAGCCTCTCGAGATAAGTGTGTTTACCCACGGCCTGTCCGACATGGCGCTGTGGGCTGGACTCGCCATATGCGGGAGCCCCCTGCGAGGGGAAGACCGTTCAAGTGTTCAAGTTCAAGCTGCAGTTCAGTTCAGCGCGTTTGACCACGATCAAGGCTGCAGCTTGAGGTCTTAAGGTATTCCGCACCCAAATGGTGCTCTGCTGGTTTCATGCGCGTTGCACTGCCTGCACTGCCTGCCTTTGAAGCAAGGCTGCACCCACGAGGTTTCAGGTTCCTAAGCTTCATGCGCCAGTGACGAGTTGGTCATACACCAACTCTGCAATTCGTGGCGTTTATGGAAGCTTTCGTCTCGGATGAGTTCAGTTCAGATTCATCGGCATAGCCACATGAGGCACTTTCATGAGGCCACTTGACAGGCACCTCTGAGAACCCCTTTGTGCTCGCATGCATTTCTGTGGAAACTTTTGCCGTTGCCGCGGGGTTTTGGCGGTCCCCTGGTGGAATTCCCTCTGTTTGGTTTCGATTCGCAGGTTGAAGTTGGCTCGCATGCATTTGCACCATTGACGCATTTTTGCCGCAGTTGTGGTTTTGTTTTCACCCCTTTCCAACCTTCTCTCTCCCTTGCGAGATGGCTGGACACCAGCTCTATGACATGATGCATTCGCTCCTGCATAGCATTGCGACCGGCACCGCGTCCGGCTCACCAGGCAATTGTGGACCGAACTTGCAGCTGTCATCCCAGATGACGCAGCCCATGAACCTTGTACCGTCACCCAACTCGCAGACGGCATCCTTCACACCTTTCCCCATGATGCCCTACGGCGGCCTCTCGAACTTTGGCAACCCGATGGCCATGATGCCCTACGGTGGCCCTCCCAATTACGGCAACTTGGCACCTGGCACCATCATGCCTTTCATGACTCAGAGCGGCATGCCATCTTCACTGCCCGAGCCTCAGCCGGCGCGCGCGCCCGAAGCTGCCGCTGCGGCTCCTGCCGCTACCTCCTCAACCAACCACCCTCCCCCGGACACTCCTGCCGCTACCTCCTCAACCAACCACCCTCCCCCGGACACTCGGCACCATCTCGCAGATCCCGTTCCCGCCACAGACAGCACCGACACTCCCACTCCCACACCAGCCACCATCGCAGGCACAACAAGTCGCACCGACGACACGACACCCGACGATCCCGCAGCTACAGCAGGTCACGTTCCCTTTCCCGACACTTCCACCACTCCCGACGTGCACACCACTCCACTGTCTCCCTCCGCTCCCGCTCCCCCCGACACAGGTCCCACCATCGACACTCCCCTGCACCCAGTGCCACGACTTCGCACCGACCCACTCACACTACTCATGATTCCACCTCCTGGCGCACTTCCGGGAAGGACTCCTGGCGCACTTCCGGGAAGGATTCCAACAAGTCTCAATGGTCCTCCTCACACTGGCGGAACCAATCGTGGGGATACCCACCACAGAACAAAAACCGCTGGGACATGCACCACCATGGCGCCAGCCACACCGGCCACCGAAACAACCAGGACAAACGATCGTCCTGGTCACTGCAGCACCATGGGCAGCAACCCCACCCCACTTCCCGCACCGGCCACCACAACACTAGCTTGCCCCCTCACCCAGCACCTGCGGCGGCCTTCACTTCCACTCCCCCTCCCCCTCCCCGACCCACGCCGGCTACTCCTCACCCTCCCCAACCCCCCTTCGACAACACCGGTGATTTGGATCCCCCTCCATCGGAGGCGGACATCAATGCCACCACCACTTCCGACAACCGGTGGCTTGATCTATGGAGAAACGTCATGGACACGGCCAAGACTGACCCGCTGCGAGTTCCCACGCCTAGGGAGTTGGGGGAGCTGGACCCGCTTCCAGCCTTGGACATCTCCAGGGTGGAACAGACTAAGGCCATTTTGATGGACCTGGACCCTGCTTTGCCACCTTCACATGCCGATCTCCTCGCGGAATGCTGGGAACTGCGAACCATGGACACGGATGATCCCATACCGTTCGATCCCAGCTTCTACCACCTCTTGGGACGGGAATCACACGGCATGGTGTTCGCAACCACTTGGTTTCCCCGACCTCATCCTTGGCCAGTTGCTGGCGGAGACCCGGAAGCTGGATCCGGCACGGCCTCCCATCACGCTGTCATGTATGTGCACGGCACCACCCCGGATCGAGTGCGCCGCATGTGCCATGAGAACATGATCCGACCCGCTGCTTGGAGGCCCGAGAACCATGACTACCCGAGCTTTGGATGCTACGCTCAGGCCACCCCCACGGCATGCACGCCCGACACGCTCGGCCAGCTCTTGCAGAACTTTACAATCGGAAAGTCTCAACTCGGCGCCATCGCTTTTGGGGAACTACGCTCCATCAATCAGCACAAAATCCTCGAATCCGGGGGAAGCCACGAGGATCAACACAACGTGCGGCGCCACTTCGCATGCCGCCGAGGCAAAAAGTGGTGCCTTCACTCCAAGTTTGCGATGCTGAGAGGCATCGCGCTGCAGCGCCCGGCTTAGCGGGGCGCAAGTGTACCATCTTCCACCCAACCAGGAAAAGAATTGGTGCACTGTTTGATCGCCTTTTTTCTTTGCTTTGCTGTTCTGCCTTTCCGCGACCGTTCTCTCACCTTGTGACCTTACCCGCTTGATTCCGCTCACCAGCTTTTGGTTCGAACATTTCCTTTTCCCCCGTGTTTTCTCATGGCTTTCCAACCCCCTCGAGGTTTGGTTACGGCGCTCCAAAGGCAAAACTTACCACCGCAGCCTTCGCCCACGGCATCCCATCATCATGGCATCGTGTACGGCAACAACATGGCCGGGAACCCGTGCGGGGCCCTGTCCGGGCCTTCCTACGGATGCTCTTCCACGGCATCGGCACCGCCAGCTACACATCCGACTCCCTGTCAGACCTACGGCCAACCTATTCCCCGTTACCCACCACACCCCGGCCCTCGTCCACCCTCCTTTGGCGGCTCTCTCCCCCCCCCTCCCGGCGGCAACCCCTTTCCCCCCCCTCCCCCCGGCCCCTTCTCCCGCCCTCCCCCTTCCCCCTCCCCCTCCACCGCCTCGCAATCCAAACCTCCCCCGGCCCTTCGACCCATCCACTCAGTCCCAACACCAACCGAGTTCAACCCTGGCGACGATCACTACGACACCACCCGCGTCGCGGGGTACGACCTGCCCAAGGTCATAACGCACACCGCGTTTACTCGGCAAATGGGCATCGAGGGACAAGACATCGCTCGCGTCCCCCTCCTCCACTTCATGCACGAACAGTGGAACAGTTGGTGGTTGCGTCACCTCGCCCACGGAGGCGAAGTCCGCATCGTTGTCGCAAAGTCGATGCCGGAATCAGTGTTTGCTGCTGGACTACTCAGCCAAATCCGACAACGGCACCTCGACCTGGACGCCCTCGCCCTCCATGTAGCCACGCAGGAGGGCGCCTCGACCACCAAACCAGCAGCCATGAAGCTACTCACCAGCAAGATCTTCGACTTCCTCATCTCCCTCCGACCCACCACTACGGCCGATCCGGCCTCCGCGGCCACCATACTCCAGCTTCAGCAACAGCTTGCTGACGCACACAACCAACTCGCCCAGCAGGCTTCATCCCCCCCTCTCCCCCCCACACCCACCTCATCCAACAAACGCCCAGCCGATCCATCTCAGGCCTCCCTCCTGGACTTCGGCATGAAGCGACCACGGTTGACTACACCTGACACATCACCGCAGGACGGATCCCCCGCCCTACCCCTGCCCACTCGCATTGCAGACGACTCCCAACCCCCCCCGGCTCCCCCCACCCACGGCGGCAACCCTCCAGCCCCCTCCACCCACGGCGGCACCCCGACCCCTCCCCCCCTCCCCTCCCCACCCACTTGGAAGGAGCCCCGCGACTTGCTCCAACCACCTCCCCACGTTTGCCAATGGCTCACCAGCAACTTCCCACCCGACATTTCCGACACCAAAGTCCAGCGATGGATCACCTCTCAGAAAACCAGCAAAGAGAGCAAGCAAGTCCTAAAAAGCTGGTCCAACGACTGCGCAAAATGGGCAACCACACTGGACTCCGACACCAGAGCCCAACTCGAACGAGCCGCTGTGCTATGGGGCATCCCGGTGCGAACCCTATCAAAACTGGGGTCATCGGCCTTGGGCCGCATCCTGGCCGCTGCGAGTCACTTCTACCAGTGACTCTCAACAGCACACCGACAACGACGCACAGCCAGGCAGCACAAATTTTGGCAACACCACTGCTGCCAACTTCTCACTGTCCTCCGTTTCACTCTTCGGTTCTTCCCAACCGATGACGTCACCGCACGTCATTCTTGCTCCTGGCTACTCGCACAGCTTCAGCTACTTGACGTCTGCCATCTCTCCTGTGGTTCCGGCAGACTGAAAGCCCTGCTTACTCGACTTGGCCTGGACAACCCTGCTTCCGATTTCTCTTCTCAGCTTGTCCCTTCAGCGGTTTATCTGAGATTCACCAGCCATCCAAAGTGGCAGGCCTTTTTCTACCTCGGAGCCACTCGCGCCTCCCTCATGGCACGGGGCCGCAGCCAACTTCGCAAACTACTCCAAGTTCAGCGACATCATCTGGTCAATGCCGAACTGGCAGTCCGGTGGTGGGCACATTTGACTTTTTCCACCACTACACCTCGGTGCCCATTCACACTGTCGTTCCGGCAACGGACCTATTTGCCACTGAACAGTTCTACATCCAGGAACTGCAACCGTCTCTCAATTTTGGCTTCATCGAGAAACATTTCCGGCCACGCACGGGCTTCATACGCCAATTGGACTTCTCCCAATCCCGGCACATGGGCTTCGCCACCATCTGGCGAAAACGCCGCCGACTACGACTACCCATCGCCCTACAACAGGCCTTCCTGGCCAAACGCGTGGACAACCGCCTGGATTTGTGGCGATTTTTGGGCGATCTTGGCAGCAACACTCTACGACGATTTGATGCCATCCGTTACATACGGAGCAGAGACTTCCCACCCGCCGCTCTCTATGTCCTTCATCGCATAGCCACACACCTGCCTGAACCACACCACCAGGCATGTCTTTCCGCCATTCGATCCAGTTTACGATTCCGGGGCCTCATTCCACCTGGCCCCTCCAGACCGATGCTTGCACCCTTCCTCGCCTGGCGACTACTGCTAACCTGGTACCGACAACGACAACCACACTCCTCTACCACACACCTCACAGTGGACACACTTGACACCTCTGCCATCACCCGCGTCTACAACGGACGCCGTCGCCGACACAAACCCACACAACGCACCCTGTGGCTCGACGACATCCCCGAGATCATTCAGGCCACCCTTGACATGCAGATCTTCTCTGTCGGCCTTCGTTCATTCAGGCAAACACGTGGGGCACCGATGGGATCCCCCGCGTCCCCAGCTCTCTGTTTGATGGTGATCGCGGTCGCCGAACAATGTTGGACCAACACTCACATCACATCGGGACTTCGCTCCGTTGAAGATACTCTCCTACTCCGCTACGTGGACAACAGACTCGTGATCGCAACCCCCAGGTGGCTCTCGACTCCGGCAGCCAACATACTGTGCGACGAACACTTCTATGGAGGAGACATCTTCCTGGACACAGAAGCCGCCCTGGACTTCTTGGGGTTCCGACTGAACCTCACAAGCAGCACCATCTCCTTCATCCCCTCGCATGAGAAGCACAACATGCTCTCCGTCAAGTCAGCCGCACCACTGATGCATAAGGAATCTGGATGTTATTCCGGACGCACGCTGATCAACCGAGTTTCCTTTCCTGAGTTTCAGCGAGGTCAGGGTCTTGCAATGTTGAAGAGGTTGCACCTCCAACACGGTTTCACCTTACAAAGAGAAGAAAAACCGTCCTTTGCGGAACCACACTGGTTTTCTTCTCTGCCTTTGCATCCTGACAGATTTGACCTGATTTTCGCGCCGCAGCTGTTTGACTGTTTGACCAAAATCCGTTACGAGCATGGATACCAACACAGCACGCCAGCTGCTCCAAGACTTCGAACTCATCCTTGGCATTGCCCAACAAGGCATCGCCACCATCCGCGAGTTCCCTGAGAGTCCGCCTGCCGAACCTGATTTGGCACCGGAGGCCACGCTCAACCCCGCCATTGAGGACCTCTTTGAGCCACCTCCTGATGCTCCAGATGAACACCTTCCCACTGATCATGACGAACAATTCCCTGATCATTGGGCTCCGCCCACCCCTCCTCCGTCTTCTCCCGGCGAAAAACGAGCTCGCCGCGCACGTGATTTGGCCTCCTCACGATCTACGGCATCCAAAACCTGCTCGTGGACCAAGCGAAGCTACCACATCGACCAGGACTGATGCCTCTACTGAGGCCGAACCTGAAGCCTCGCAGCCTTGGACTGAGGGAGAGATTGAACTCCTCCGTTCCCTTAAGACCAATTCCAAAGCCAAGTATGTGTGGTCAGTCATCGCCACAAGACTTTCTCGCACAATTGATGCTTGCAAGACTCAATGGGCCTTGCACAAGTGATGTCGCCCCAGTTGGGGCTCCGTGTGTGTGAAGCGTCCTGGAGCACGGACGGAAATTCCACATTGCAGGGGGACTGGAGCCGATTTGCCTATCCAGTCCAATGAAGCTACGGCATTTCGGTGGATACCGGATCTGATCAATCCGGCGTACCTGCCTATTTCCTGACCCTCTTTCCTGATTCCTTTTGCGGTTTCTGTTTGTCGCTGTTGCTTCCTGTTCGGTGTCGATGTTGTGACCTGTTGATTTGCGTTTGCATTCAAGCATTTTTACTGACTGCGTTTTTCATCTCGGCTAGTGAAGCCTCTCGAGATAAGTGTGTGTGTGTTTTAGCCGAAGGGTGCTCTCCTTTTCCAGGTTGGCTTGGGGGGTCCAAATCCCATCACCCGTACACCCAGATATACACATGGTTGCATGGGATGGGGAACACCCACCCATTTTGGGGTAGCCCTATTTTCAGACACACCCATTTGGGCGTGTAACAGCCGGTTGTCCGATAAATAAAGATAAAATCAGACCATGGCGGTCCTTCAGTCCATCAGGTGGTTTTCTACGCCCAAAGTTGTATCCCTTTTGGGGCACCTGTTCTGTTCCCGGATTCCGGGGCATTAAAAGGGTGCCCTAAAACGAAATACAACTAGGGGTTTGGACCCTGAAATGGTGTTCCTTTTGGTGTCCCAAAACCAACTAAACGAACCCCAAAATTTGCCAGTTCCCTGTCACCTGACCTCAAAAGGATTCACTCCACACCAATGAGCCAGCCCGGGTCATCGGGCCAACCCTTGAGGGCGCTCTTGAATGGCCACAGGGTCCATTTTGGACCAGCTGAAACCGAAATGGGCCGATGGTTGGATGTGGAAAACAGGATCCACCCACCTGTTTGGGGCCCTATTTAGTAAGGGAGAGTCATTTTTTTTAGGGAAGGCCGCCTTTTTGCTTCTTTACATGGCTTTGGGTGCGCCATTTTGAGACCAGGTTTTGATTATGACTCACTTGGCTTCCCTGGTTGCCCCACTTTATAAGGTGTTTTTCCCCGTTTGGGAGAGGGGTACGACCATCAGCAAGCATTTGGTCATCTTGCCAAAGGGTATGCGAAAAGGAGTATGTATAACCACCCCCAGTGTGCTGGTTCTTGTTCGAGGCATACACATGTGCTTGCGGTGCGCTTTCTCGACGCCTGGCTCCCTTCCAGTGATTCACCCCCCTCCGGAATCCCATTTAGGGGGCAGGTACAAGGGTGAGTAGTTGAGAGCCCGTTTTGCGTTCCTTAGGGTTCCCAGGAGTTTTTCAGGGTTCTTCATGGGTTTTCTTCTCCCTAGGGTTTTGTAGGGTTCTTCAGGGTTCCTCAGGATTCTGCAGGGCTTTTCAGGGTTCTTTGTAGGCTTCCTCAAATTTCCCCTATTATTTCTTGCAGGAGTTTGCTCACCGCTTCCTCAGGGTTCTTCGGCCTTTGTCTAGATTTGGTTTCCCCCCGGACCACGAAGGATTCTCCCGGCAGGTGATGCCGGTGAGCACCGTGGCCGCCAGCGCCGCAGTCACCGCGTGCGAGGGCCAGTCCCAGTGGCAGGCGGCGCTGCTCCTCTTCTCAGGCGGAGCGGTGCCGGCGCGAGCTCCAAGAGTGGTGTTGCTTTGTTTGGAGGCACCGAGGGATTTTTGTGGGTTTTAGAAAAAACAAATTTCTATTTTTGTTTTTGGGGGGAGCCTTGAGTTTTTGCGGTTTTAAAGGGGCGCCCCTAGCAAGTTTGTTGCTTGTTTGGAGGCGCCATGCGATTTTTGTGGGTTTTAGAAACCAAAGCTGATTTTGGGAACCTTGAGTTGCTTGTGGTTTTAAAGGGACACCTCTAAGAGGGGTTTTAGGGAACCTTGATTCTGGGGGGGGTGGGGCGGTTGGGTGGGCGGGTGGCTTTGTTGCGAAAAAAAGCGTTTGGGGGTGTACCCCATTTCTGTGGTTTTAAAAGGACAAGGGACACGGGGTCCCCCAAACAAGAGACGGTCTGGACGTTGCCCGAAACAGACTGGTGGAAACAGACACGGCAACTTGCTTCGGCCCTGACAGGGGGAATTCAAGGATTCAATGTGCATCTTGTTCAAGAAGCCACATCCAAGCTCGCAAACATCATCGGATTATGTTTGCGCGAACTCGATGCTGCCGAGGCGCCAAAGTGGAACATTAGGATGGTCATCAAGCAAAAACACTGGGAAAACAACTGTTTTCCACCAGAAACTTGTTATTCAGTGGATTGAACACGTCACAAAACACTGCTGGGGCTCATTTAACATGGGCGGGACTCGCGAAACACGGCAAACAACAGTGAAGATGCAAGTCTCCCACAAGTTGACAACGTGAGAGTCGTCTATTTTGTGGCATGTTTCATGAAGACCATCACCAACAAAGCAGGCAGCCACACCAAAAAACAATCGGAAGTGATGCCAGACAAGGCAGGGGCCAAGGCCTGCGAAGTCACAAGGAAACTGCCCCGGAGTCAGGACAGTGGACGCGTGACTGCGTCACCAAACAGGGAGTTTAAGCGTAACATTTGCAGCACAGGATGAGCCGCGAACAAAGACAACACGCCTGCCAAGCGACAGAGGAGCACAAGACCGAAGGCAAAAACCCCCCCCCCACCCCCCCAAAACAGCAGAAAGGTTGGTAGGGTATTTCAAGGTTAGGGCTTCAGGGTCCAGGGATGATTTTCAACAAGGCATCAATTTCGTTCAAAACCTAAGTATTGGTTCTGAGGAATTTTACAATAATTGTTGAACATGGTTTTTCATTTGAAAGGGTCTAAGATATTGACCGTTTCAGTGTCTTTGTTAGAGCTTATGGAAAGGATAGTTCATTGGTTTGTGAGTGGCTTTTTCATGAGTGTGATGGTTGCATGTGGGTATTTCAGCCAGCGTCAACATTGCTTGGGATGCGATGTTGTTGAAAACAGGAGTTGAACTTGAACTTTTACACGATGAAGAACTTTATAATATGGTTGAGAAGGGACTTCGGGGCGGTATGTGTCAGGTGTCAATGAGAAAATCAATTGCTAATAATAAGTATATGGGAGATGCTTATGATGAAACAAAGCCGTCATCCTACATCAATTATTTAGATGCTAATAACCTTTATGGATTAGCAATGTGTAAAAAACTACCTTATAAGAATGTTGAATTTGCCCATCAACGAATCGATCTGTCTATCTATTTACCAAATGGTCCGATCTATCTGTCTCTCTATCTATCGAACGATCGATCTATCTAGTCTTATATTTCTTTCTACCTACACGCACATCTGCCTGTCCATCCATCCATCTATCTCTCTAATTCACCAACAATCTAACTATCTAACTCTTGGAAACCATGGCAAACCATTGTTTCTTGACATTTCTTGCATCCCATCTATCCTATCTTTCTTATTTATCCTAGCAATCGTATCTGTCTTCCTCTCTCTCCTATTTATCTATCCGATCTATCCTATCCTATCCTATACTATCCTATCCTATCCCATTCTTTATCACATCCTATCCTGTCCTATCTATTTATCCATCCATCTATCTATCCAGGCCCCGATTTGTGAAATGGCGCGAACCCCTGACCCAGGCCAGGTCGTAGGTTGTGAAGGCAGGTAGGACAGGCCCTGTCACTTGACAGCTTTGACATGTGTCTATGGGGCAAGAAGGTTTCAAGTTCCTCTTCATCGGTGGTTTGGATTTGTGGCTTGGGGATTTGATACCGGGCGCCAGACTACCCTTTCTCAAGAGTGTGTCAGGTACGCCTGAATTTGGTGCTTTGGGTTGGCTTGATTGGGAAGGTACCCCCCATCCAAACCACCAGCCAAACCACCCATTCGTCTAGGGGTTGATTCCCCATTCTTTTCAAGCATCGTTCTCTTTGAAAGCCGAATTTCAGGAAAGAATGGGGAAAGGTACCCCTAGAAAGAAGGGACCCTGGAAATCATTTTGTCGAAAATGAGGACAGCCCCACGCAAAAATCGGTGTCAAGTCGGGGTAAGGTGAGTGGAACGAGACCGCAGGCACCAAGGTGGACCAGATCCTGGCGAACGCGGCCATCTCTGCAGCGGAGAAGGGCAGCCAATGGCAAGTGGCTCCTTGCCCGATGCTGGGAGGAGAACGCTGGGGGCCGTTTGTCTGGTGGATTCAAAGGCAAACCACGGACAGCGTTTTTGTTGGTTTTGTCAGGCAAATCAAAAGGAGTTTTTTCTGGCTTGTGCAATAGGTAGGGAATGACTCTTGCGCAACTGGAAGGGGATTAGGTCATTCCCTCATTCCCTGCTGAGAACCAGCAAGTTTGCTTGGTTCCTTTAACAACATAAAAGGACGGTTTTTTCTTGATTTCTGGGGAGGGGCGGGGTATTTTGGCACAGAAGCAACTGGGGCAAACTATTCACCGGCTAAGGTGAACATGGGCCTCATGAAGGTCGTTTAGGTTCCCTCAGAGTTTCCGGCAATTTCCAGCATGGGGATTAGAGTAGCTTGTGATGGTTTCTATCAGGGTTGGATTGTGAGTGTACTTCCCCGCAAATGAACATGCAACCCCAAATGCTCAAACCCTGTACCCCTACTAAACATCAAAATAGGTGGCAAAGGGATGTTCATACACAAAAAGGAGCCGTAGGTTATGCCCCATGGCCATATTTGTTAGCGTTGTTTGTTTTTAGCTTTATGTTTGTTTTTTGGCGGGGGGGGGGGGTGCCTTTTGGGTTCAATGTGAGTTGTTGGAAGAAGTCGGGGCCAGCGCGCATCCGAGCAGTGGCACCCAGCTCAGCTGGAATCGACGGCACCGGATCTTCCATTTGCTGAAACCAAATTTAGTTGGTTTATTTGCCCCAGTTGGTTTCCAAGGGGCATATGCATCTTCTGTCCAGGGAACTCAAACAAATGGTGACCGGGTGCTTTGGTTTTCGCGCTCCAGGCGATGCAGATTCTCGGCGACTTTGACCGCTGGCGGTTGCAGAAGACGGACGGGAGCGTGGATGTTGGTCTCGGCTGAATCTCTGGGGGTAAGGGACACTTAGGAACCTGGTAAGGGATGAATGTTGACCCCATATTCATCAAACCCAGTTTAAGGGGGGGGGTGCCCCGCCAAAAGTGAGGATTCCCCACCAAACCAGGGAGACCCCGAAATTAATAAAGTGTGGTTGATTGATACGGGGTCAACAGTACCCCTGCTAATGGCCATCCATACCAAGGGTCCACGTGTGGTCCAACCCGAGAGATACGGCCAAATACAGTTCGGCCGGCCATGAGTCCTGAAATTGGGACCTCCCGATTTCGGGAAAGCACAAATTTCAGCCTTCCTGGTGAATTGCAGTTCCTATTTTACAGGTAACCATCTATTTCTCCCTTTTGGGTTGGAGCCGGTGATTCCCTTGGTGACCTTCATGGAAATGGAATCATTGGGTATACTCGGCTGGTTTCAAAGGAACACCACCTGTTTGGCCGGGTTTCAAAAAGCCACCAACATAAATAAATAACATAAACACGTTCCCCATGTTTTGCGCCTTTCAACCCACCATGTTTTGCTTTTGTTTTTGGCGTTTTTTTTTAGGACTACACATTTCGAACAACATACCAGGGACGCATGGATCTTTCTCAAGCTGAAAGAACGACTCGCCCGGCGGAGACTTGTTTGAATTCAGCCAGGAAATCACCTACACGGCGGCGATCAGCTCTTGCGAAGCTCAGATGGAGATGGATCGCTGGCTTTGGCTCCTTTTCCAGTGGTGCCATGCATAGGGAATGCTTGCGGGTTCGACAGGTTGAGGGAATGATCCCTATAAGCCATCCTGCATGGTTTCGGTTTTTTGTTTTTTTTTGCTCTTGGTGCGATAGGTGGGTATGGGTCAAAAACAGAAACCACCAGGATATGGACTCCTTGTTTCCATTACGAGGGCAAGCCATTTTGGGATTGCCCTATTTCTGTCCCACAGCCAGGCCATCTGATTTGGTTTTTTTGCAGGTAATCCCCAAAACCGGTTCATTCCAAACACCAGGAAGGGTCATTCTCTGCTGAGCACCAGCAAGAATGACCGAGTCGGGCGTTGTTGCAATGAGCCGGTTTGGGGGATTCCCGAATAAAGGAAATGAAATCCGATGGATGAGTTTTTCTCATTCTGAAGGGGAGCTCAGTGCAGAAGGTCTTTCTTGGGATGGATACCCTCCCACCTTTTTATGTGGAACCCGTCCAGGATCCAGTCCCTTTCCAAGGAAAATCGTCTTCCAGGACCCCCGAATGCCGGTTCCATGTTAATTGGTGGGAGGGGAACTGGGCTTTACTGACTAAAAAGGGATTTTGACTCTATCTTCTTTGGGATTTTGGCCCCTGACAAAAAGGGATCCTACACAGTTGCTGGGTATTGAGAAACAAGGACTTCTCTGAATTGCAGAGGCACTTTCTAAGTCTCATCTGAATTTGGAAGCTAGGACGCCCCTTAAGAGTGGACACGACTGCACCTGGTGTCCGAGAGGGCATCGCTTTCTCTTGGTTTCCCTAGGCGTCCTGTTTGGTTGTTCTGGTAGAAACGAGATGGCGATTCCTGGTTGACCTGGCTGGTTGATCTGGTTTCACAATCCATCTATTTTCTCAAAATTAGAAGTCATGCTGGGTCTGCTTTCCATAGACTCCAGCCTTTGTTGATTGCGGCTTCTTTTGGAGTAGCTTGACTTTGCCCACCTTGCCTGCCTTGCTTTGCTTGCTTTTGACGGCTGATCTGGGCTTTGCTTTTGATTTGCCTGAGAACATCAAGCTGTGCTCCACATCTTTTTGGCGATGATCCTTAATCCAGAGCCCCCCAAAAATGGTTAGTGCACGTAAAACCCCACCTAAATGATGTTCACTCAAGGGTCCCCCATTGTTCAAGCATACCGTTTTGTGTAGAAATCCTCAAAGAGCTTGTTCGGGATGCTTCGACAGGCCGTCTCAAAACTCGTTGGAGCTTAGCTGAAAACCGAGCCACGACCAGAAACAAAAGGGGCCGTCATCAAATGGGTGACCCAAACAGGTTGAACCACGGGTTGGAACCGAGCTGAGCAACCAAGCGTTCTAACCACGACGAAACAATAATAACTACGACGGAAAAATAATAACTACGACGAAAAAACGGATGCACGTACACTATAGAAGGAAATGGAAGGCTCTGTAGAAGGAAACACACCCTTGCTCAGGAGCCTGCGGGGATTTGGCACGTGGCCTTGGCACTTTTCCTAGAGATGCGGCACGCTTTGCCTGCACGCGAGCAAGGAGTGCAGGCGACCGGGGGAAGGGGGGGTGTATGGAATTGGGGGGGGTGTGGGAATGGGACTGGGATTTCGCTGACGTCGTTGAAAGGGACCTTTCGCCCGGTTTTCCATGGTAAGTACCTCCTTTTTTAGTCAGGGCTTACATGACACCCCCAAAATACATGGGTATTTTGAGTACTTAAAGGGGCAGGGTACTTAGCAAATTCTTAAGTAACCATGATTACAACCCACTTACCATGGCTGTAAGTCCCCGTGAAGTCGGTTGTAGCCATGGTGGCCAGCCAGCCACCCACCAAGTCCTTTTCGGCTTTAGAGGACACCCTTCCTTGAAAGGAATCCCTGATTCCCTAGCAGCTCCAGAAAAGACACTCCTAGATAGCCAAGTCGCTGCTTTTTTCAGTCACTGTCGCGATCGGTTTTTGGGGAGCAGTGGATGGAACCTCTAGTAGCACCTGCAGACTCCTGTTTGGAAACGCGGACGTGCTACTAAGTTACTAGGAGTCTGCAGGTGCTACTGTTGCAGGTCCAGTTTTTGGAAAACATGTGGCTGCCCCACTAAAAATGGTCCAAGCCCCAAAAAGGGTTCCCTTTTTTCTCCAGGGTCACTGAGCAACTGAGTGGTTTTTGGGGAAAAGCGGATGGAAAAAAGAACCATCGCGCCGGGCGTCGCCCGGCGCCTTCGCCAGGCCGGCTCCGTGCTCCTGGCGCTGCGCAGAGCTCTGGGCCTTGCAAAGGCGGAGGAGCTGCTGGAGCGGTTCCGGCGCCTCTGGGAGGACCGGAGAGAAAAGAAATCCATGCTGAAAGCTTTGCTTCCATTGGCTGAAATGAGTGCTTTCTACATATCTGTTGACATGAGATGGGGTGGTCCGGGGCGGCCCTGAGGTAAGGTTCCACGAGTTCACCAGAGTTCCACCGCGGCTTCACGAGGGTTCCACGAGGTTCCACAAGGTTTCACGAGGGCTATGGTTCCACGGATATCCACAATGTTTGACAGGGCTTCACAAGGGTCCCACGAGGGTTCCATGAAGTTCAAGGATTTCACAAATTTTCGCGAGATTCTGCGTTGACGGGGTTATGGGGTAAGGGTGGCTGAGGTAAGGTTTCACAAAGAAAATCCCGCACGGGTTCCACGAGGTTCTGCGAGGCGTTCTGAGGTAAGGTTTTAGAGGGTTCACAAGGGTTCCTCAACTAGGAGC
Source organism: Effrenium voratum (assembly GCA_963377175.1). Taxonomy (NCBI): domain Eukaryota; class Dinophyceae; order Suessiales; family Symbiodiniaceae; genus Effrenium; species Effrenium voratum. The sequence continues at coordinate 20,625 of CAUJNA010000720.1, read as the reverse complement.
ACGGCCTAGCTTTGCTTCGCAGAAAGCTGCATCCTAAGCAAAGCCGGCGGTTGGCCATGGCTTAGACTTGAGACCCGGGTCGGAGCCCGCTTGCATGACCGGTCCAGGTCGGGCCCGATTGCACTTTCGAGCCCCGATGGTTCAACGATTGTAAAGTGGCATCCTAAGCAAAACCAGTGGAGAGCTACGGATGGCTTGGTTGGTACTTTCGAATCCCGAAAGCGGGTTCTCAGCGGGCCCTGGTTAATTGGGCCAGTTTATATTAAATTCCACTGAACCAGGCCCCGGGGCCCGATTGTCGCCCAGCTTTGCTTTACACAGGTGCCATCGGGCCCGACCGGCTTCGATCGGGGCCCGACGGCGCAAACTCCAAACCGCCAACGCCAGCCAGCCAAAGCTCACTGCCGGACGCCGCCTGAAAACTGTATAAAGCAAAGCTGGGCGACGCAGCCGACGGGGCCCGAACGAGGCTGGACGGTGCTGGCCCCGCCAGACTGCGGAGTTGGGCATCTGCTGCTTGCACGGGCACATTCGAGCCAGAACGGGAACCCCATGCGCGCGGCAGGATTGACTGTGTTGGGCTGGGCCTGCGGCTGGGCTGGGCCTGCTGGTTGTAGTTTCAGTCACGTCACGCCCTTGGCTCAATTGCTCGTCCAGCCTTTCTGCGCCAGGTGGGGGATGTGGAGATGTTCTTTGAGCGCGGCGCTGCAATCATTCTTCACAGCCCTTGGCCTTGCTCACCCCTGATCGCTTGCAGGCTCTTGGAGTACGTCGAAAGGCAAGGCTGGCAGCTGCACATGGCGGAACTGCGAGGAGCGCTCACTGTAAGCCGGGTGGCAAAAAAGCGATCCGTTCGCGCGCTTTGATGTCGATCTTGATGGGCTGTTCACCCACGTTTGTGCATTCATGGTGCCACTCATAACAAGCTCGTTGCTCACGCATGGATGCATGCATGCTTGACCACCCATGTTGACCACGCATGTTGAAGTTGGCGCATGTTCACTCATGTCTTTTTGGGTGGTGTCGTTTGCCGGCTTGCAAATTACTGGAGAGTTGCAAGTTGCTGGAGAGAGTTTGCGCGGGGCAGGATACATGCATTTACATGGCCCGTCATGAGCCTCGCAAGCCAGGCGCAGGCGTGGGCCACGCGCCAGGCTTAGCTGCAGTTGTCACCTGCAAGGTGGCTGCGAACCGAGCTCGATGAGGCCTCTCTCAGCCCCTCTTTTTTTTGGCACACTGGCCGCGCTTCCAGTGCAATCTTCGATTTTCCGCAAAATTGTTTCTGCCAGTTTTTCCGGCCCCAGCCAGGTGACTCGCTTAGCCTCGCCTTGGCGATATGGCTGTTCAGAAAAACCGGTTCAAGCAGCTGAAGCAGGAGCCCAAGCTTTTGGACCGGCTCGTCGTTGGAGTGGGGCAAGTTCCCTGAACTCCTGGCGGCCTGCCGTTCTGCGCACAGCGCAATTTGGACCAGCTGCACCTTGTTGCAGGTTGGCTTCTCCTTCGTGCGAGCGCACAGCGAACACCTCTAAACAGGCTCAGACTGCACAAAGGGCGATGTGGAGCTCAACTGGCAGGCCCCCTCCTCAGGATGGCTCGCCAAGTCCTCATCCCAATTTCGTCGGTTTTTGTTTGCGCTAGAAACGAGTTTAGTAGTTATCCGCCCCTAAAAGGGGGTTATCCGCCCTTGGGTGTGCGTGGTTCGCAGGGATGTGACAAAAATATAAATAGAAATATATGTATACATACACCTTTCTCGGCAGTGGACCAGGTAACTGTCGGCTACCTGCTGGCCGTTTGTCCGGGCGCGAGATTCAGTGAGGACACGTGCAAGCAGGTGCAACAATGCCAAACGTACCGGGACAAACTGAGTGGTAGACCTTGCTTTGAGGAATGCTGGAGGCTTGGCGCCTGAAAGCGATCGGTTGCGCGCACTTGAGCAAGAAGAGATCTGTTGCGTGCCCTTTGCATGAGGTGAATGCGGGCCCAAGTGAAAAGTAGCGCGGCATGGCCCGCTCCGAGGACCTGCTTGCTCAGAGCAGAGCAGAGCGCGGAGCGATGACATTGGCAACGCATGCGAGTTGCCACCGTCGCCAGACGCAAAGCCACCGAAGTGACTCTCTCTGGCGTGCGCGTGCGTCTCTTGCAAATTGGGTGCGTTCATGCAGCCTTCCTGATAGCAGGCTAAAAGCAAGCCCTTGCCACCTACGCACTCTGACTAACGTCGGCGATTCGTTTCCTTGTGCGGGCCAACAAACTTTGAACTACTGGCACCAACGCGCTGTACCTAAACTGTAGCAGCGTAGCAGAATGCAGCAGCATCTGCATCATGCAACAGTTGCAGCATATGCTGCGCTTGCTCCTCTGGAATGATGCGCAAGTCTTCACTCATGCGGCAGTGTTTGCAGCAGCCCAGTTTGTGCTGGCCCCCACCGCAGCCTGCTGCTCTTGCAGGGTATCCGTCTTATTGTTTGTCTCCCGCGAGGTGTTGAAAGCTCTCACGGTGGACGACCTCGTGCCTCTTGCAGCCCGCTTGCGTGGATTGGGCTCAACAACCCTGAAAGCACGGTGTGGCAGAGGGGGAGGTCATCGGGTGGTGACGATCACAGGGCGAGGGTAAGAGTTGTGGTCTACAGACCGCCTACAGGCTCTTGCCCAGCCCGTTTGAGCTCAACACGCTCAGCCTGCAAAGCTTGGAGGCACGAAAGCATCATCAGCGGCAACATGGGAGTTGCAGACATTTTGATGGCATCGCGCTTTGCCTATGGCCTTACTGATGAGTTTGCCAGCCTCGATGTGTCGTTGGCTTTTGAGGATGCAAGCCTCGTGGATCACCGCTTGCAGCAGCTGCGCCTCTTTGCAGTTTAAACTCCTCTTTGCAGAACTTGCCTGGCCTTCTTGATGCGCCTGATGCGCATCAGCGGTGGCAACGTCGTGAATCTCAAGAGCTTGTCAGCCACCCTGTACGCCAGAAGGTTTTCGGAGAAGGCCTTGTGGGCTCGCGTATCTCGATAGCTGAATGGCGTCCCGCTCGGCTATTACGCGCCCCTGCATGCAGGATGTGGACTTGGAGTGCATAAAGTGAAACGACGTGGCGTCATGAGCGGCAGAATGAAAGGCGCGTGCAACCAATGCCAGAATGCCGCTGTGACATGCGTGTCACAGTTTGTTTGCAAACTGCTGCAGGACTGCCGCACCGGATGTGCTCGCGAGTCCGCATTGAACCTGCGCGTCCCGAGGTAGCGGGCCCTGACCTGGGCCCCGTGATGCAAGCCCCCGCCAACCCCAGCCACCCATAGCTCACCGACGGTTTGCTCAGAGATGCCAGCTTGGCACAGAGCAGTCGGGCCCCGACCGGGTTCCACAGGGTTCCGCATGGTTCCGCAGAGTTCCACAAAAAATCCACAAGGCTGCTGCTTTATAGATCGACGGCGGCGGATTGGTAGTTTGGGGTCTTGATTGCGCCGTCGCCGGGGCACCGTCGGCTGCACCACAACAACCAAAGCGGCGCCCGAAGCAAAACAGGCGGTGCTTGGATCGGTGGCTGGCTTCCTGGGCTGCGGTCGGGCCAGCAACCTCTTTTGGGTAGGGATTCCAACTCTCCAAGGGGGAGAGGCGCTGGGCTGGGAAGCGAGCCCAAACTTCCGTCCGATACGCCCCCTGGAAAAAATAAGCGCTTTCGTCCAGTGAAAAACCTATTCCCTCTAGAAACCACAAAGCACAGGAAAAAAACAATAAACATCGCCATAAACATCTTCCCTCAAGACACCAAGTAGGGGGAAAACAATTAAATATCGTCATTTCAGCAAACAGATGTAAAAACTCCGCCCGGAAAGACTTAAAAAATAAGCTCAGGAATCCCTAGCAGCATGCGGTGCTTTTTTTGGGTATCATCCCTCAGCTCAAAGATGTCCGCCAAAGGGTCCGAGACCCATTAGCATTCACACCCCAGTAGCTGAAAACTTTGGCCAGGTAACCGTCAATGTAGGATTGGGGATATGAATTTTGGGTAAAAGGGAGGGAATCAACCAGGGGTTAGGGGTTTGGGAATATACTTTGACGTTCCTTTGAAAGGGATGTTTCACAATGTCATAAGGGTGAGTCCCCTCATTCCCTGTAGCAAAACGAAAAAGCCGCAGCGTATGTGTTTTCCCCACTGAAAACAGGTAACTCCTAATTGGCAGTTACTGGTTTCTTGGTGCTTCCCAGCCATCCCCTTAGGTCTTTTGTAGTTTTTAGATTTTGGGTAGTTCGGGAGCTCGCCGATGCGGGGGAAGGTTCTTTAGTTGGGGGATCCCGGGATTCAGCTGGTGGACTTATGGCGATTTTTTGCAGAAGGATACATTCGAAATCGACGACACAATTTTCTATTGGTGGATGTCGAGGATCCGAATCCTTGCGGGGGGTTTTGGCAAGTACACTTCGCCAGCAAACATCGAGTTCTTCCGTTTCTGGCTGAATCTACCCCCCGGAGTCCGGAGTGGATCCCAGCTAATTCATAAATCGCCCTCTGCCATGTTCCTTTTGGCCTTTAAGAGGTGGTTCCCTAGGTTAGCTACAGGAAAATGGATCCACAGAATAAATCATATGAACCATAAGTTGTATGTGTACAATATTATTTGGATTTTTACCAATCTGTACTTGTCACCACATCAAATTGGGCCTGCAAAACGTGAGAAGATCCTGAGGGCAAGTACCTTCTGACTTTCTCTAGAGTATCTAGGTCCCCCAGTAGTGCCCTTTCTGGGTTCCGCTTTCTGGGTTCCGTGTCAGGGTAGCGCCCTGGGTTTGGCACGCGGAAGAGAGTCCTAGCAACCACAAGACTCCCTTGTTTGTGTGGGTGTGTGCATTTTGTCGTGGAAGCTCCTTTTTTATGTCTTGAAAGCGAACCCAGAAGGAAACCTTTGTTTTGGAGCTACCCTAAAAAAGACCCCCACTCGCCACCCGCCTTGCAGGGCCAAGGGAAATCAGCGCAAAAAATGGCCGACCCAAGGTCTCAGGCCCAGGCTCTTGCGCGGAAATGACGAGTCGAAAAACATGTGGCTGTGGGTCAAGAATGGATAACACTGGAACCCTGGCAAATTTAATGTTGACTCAAATGGCTGTGGGACAAAAGTAGGGTAACCCCAACATGGGTTGCCCTGGTAAATAGGAACATGGACTAAAACCTGCTGTCCCGTGGTGGTTTTATTTTGCCCCAAAGGATACTTGTGCTCCTCCCAAATAGTAGATTTCCGTACATGGTTTCCCTTTCAGCCACCCCAAAGAATGGTACCAACTCAAAAAAGGACAGAGACTCACTTGCCAACCGCTTTAGACCCCTGATTTGAGGACCCATATAACCAAGTCTCCGGCAGTTGATTCCAACCTGGAAAGAATGGGAAAGGTAGCCCATGACGTCTTCCAGTCGAGTTGCCGAAACCAACTGGTTGCTTCCATCCGATGGGCACCTGTCGGCATCGTTTGGAATGCTGCAGGGCTTCCGAGCTGTTTCCCCCTCTTTGGGACTTCCAGAAGAGGAAGCCCTTCGTTTCCGTGGACACCATTCTAGGGGCACCTTCCCCATTCTTTCCAGGCATTCTTTCAATCAAACCTCCAAAAACTTCTGGGGAAACAGCGATCGGTTTTTGAAAAGAAGGATGGTTGAAAAGAATGGGCAAGGAATCAACCCCTAAGTTAGGTAATGTATAATAATGTGCTGGGTCTAATTCATAATCTGTTAAACACTGTTTTCTGAATCAGCCCCTAGAACCATCAAATCGATCAACTTTTGAAGGAGAAGTCCGGTTGGAAGTTACCGCAGCCGCCCAGGAGGAAGTCCCGCAAGTGGAGCAGAGGCAAAATTGGTGCCGAGCCGAATTTGTCTCGTCGGCCGCAGCGGCCTCGCCGGGGTACTGAGAAGGGGCCGATTTTGGTTCGCAACGCTCAAAGATGGACAGGTAATGTCCACCTCTGATTAACAAACCCCTTTCCTCCCCAAACAACCGAGGTCCCTCAAAAGTTGGAACATTCATGAATTGTAGGTGTACATTAGTTTGTGCCCAGTCTTGTTTCCCAACAGCTGAAAGCTATGTCTGCCCAGATAGGCTCGTCCGGGTTGGCTTGGTGCCGCTGGCTTTGAAGGCACGCCATTTGCGACCACCACCATTTTTGTGGCCGAAAACTGAGACAAACCAATCTCTCCGAAAAGGTGCATGGGTATGTGTTTCCCGAGGTACCCTTTTTCAGCTTGGTTTAAAGGAACACTAGTTGAAAATGACACCATATTTTTTGTCGGTATCCTTTGATTGACGCATTCCCATAAAGATAGTTAAGTAGTTGCTAAGACCAAATGACAACGTGGTTTGAGTGCTGCTCAATTGAACATCTGCCAAGTCTCATGTTGGTCTTCGCAGACGGCCTCCTTTTAAGGTGTCCTCTGTTGGTTTTCTTTTGGCTTCCGGGCTTTCTGTTACCACTATAGTAGGCTTGTTCAGGGGAACCAACCATTGTAAGACCTGGTCAGGATCACTTGCAAACCTCTGGCGAAACGCTCGGAAGCGCTGAGTTTCATTGTTTCCTTTTGCAGGTGTCATCTCTCCTCGAGCTCCTTGCCACATCGATTTCCGGGAACTTGGATCCTGCTTTAGGCAAGCCAGTATAAGATATGGAGCCCCTCAGACATGGGACGCTGTCCTTTTGGTTTCCCTTTAAACCAACCCAAAGGTCACAAGATCCAAGCAGCCACACGGCAAACCAACAGACATATGCTACCCTCAGAAGGGTATATAACCACAACAAGGAACCTATCGAAGGCGGGTAGTCAGAAAACTTTGTGGTTCCCAGCCATCCCCTTGCTTTGTTAGCTTTTTAGGTTTTGTGGGGATTTCCATTTAACCCACTATAAGACCGACAGACCCCCCAAACTACCCCTTGTCACGCTTCCAGCTGTTGGGGAAAAAGCTTCCCTCAGACCAAAAGCCCCCCTCCCACACACATTTTCTTGCTGGTGCCCAGTAGCCAATGAGGGAATGAACCCTGGGGTCCTCTTACGAGAAACCACCGGTTGGATGGTTTATGATGTCATGCCAACTCTTTCGGTGCCTATCACACCAGCAAGATGATACCCGCTCAGACCAAACCGGCCCCCGCTTTTTTGGGGTGTCCTGCTCAGCCGTCTCCTTCTCGGTCGATGCGTCAGGCGGGTGGCCGGGTTCCGCGTCTTGGGCTCCGGCTGCGGGGTGCTGGCCATCGACAAGCCCCAGGCAGGCCGCCGGAAGATCGAAGGGGATGGGTGGCTCGTCATGTGGGTATGGGGCAAAATAAAACCACCAAGAAACCGCAGGTTTTGGTCCACGTTTCCACTTACTAGGGTTCCATTTGGGGTACCTGTTTTTGACCCACAGCCATGTTTTAGGATTACAACCCCCCCGTTACCCTTAATTGGTGGTTTGGACCATTTACCCCCTACAAGAACCAAGGGTTAAATCCCCAAGCCAACAATCCAAACCACCAATTAAGGGCTAGTTGATTGTTGGCTCATTTTAGCAGGGCGACGCAAACAACCGGCAGTTTTTTTTGCAAGCCCACACCAAGGGTTTGACGGATGAAGCAATGGTAACTTAATAGTACCCTACCGTTACCCGACTTAAATGTAGGCTCTACTGCATTCTTGGAAAAGGGTTTGAAGCGCACTTCTACGGTTGGCAAGTGCCACGTGGGAGTATATGGGTGTGTCTTTTTATGATGGTACCCTTTTTTGGATGGTTTTAAGGGGAGCTGCAAGCAAACCCCGCCAATTCTCAAGGCCCCCTATTTCGAGACAACCCCACGAGTATGTGTCATTTCCCTTAGGGCAAGCCGAAAAGAGTACACAAATTCCCAACGCCCCGGATGAGTCCATACTCAGCCGTAGGGTCCCTTGGTGCCTTCCCTCAAACCCATCAACTCCAACTGCGTCCGCCAAAAGAACATCCTCAAGATTACCCTCTGGCAGTTTGAAGACACCATTTCCCCAAAACGAGAATCTTTTTGGTCTTTTGGTGCCTTGCGAGGATGTTTGACCTCTTTCAACCCCTCAAAACCCGTCAACTCCAGCTGGGTCCATTAAAAATCACATCCTCAAGATTTGAAGGCACAATCTTCCCAACATCAATTTTGGCCACCCCTCAAAATCTTCCCACGCCCAGTTGCCGGGACGGGATGAGAGCCACTCGCGCCTCTGGCCTCTGGCGTCTCAGGGCGTGGAGACGGAAGTGGTGATCTCGGAGCTGCGGGCAGCGCTGCAGCGGCCCATCAGCTGCACCTCGCGGCTCGCCTCTTGGGCCGCACGGGTTTTTTCCTGACGATGGACTCGATGGACATGGTGGACTGGGTTTTGGTATCAGCCGGCTCAAGAAAGTGATTTTGGGGCCTCAAAATGTGGTGTTTTGGACAGGGGCACGATTGGGATGTTCACTGGGGGCACGCGCTTTTCACCCATGGCCAGTTGATTTGCTACTGGCTGCTCCAAGTCAAAATGAGTATTCCACGTCATCCCGAGATAATCACTTGTGATGCTCAAGCTGGCAAAATACAGGGCTCCTTAAAAGATCTCCATTTTGCCGGCCCATTTGAAACATGTTGCTTTTTCAACACCTTTTTTTTAACAAAAAAAATCACCACCATTTACAAGGCAATGTTCAGGTGTATAGGATCCCTCTTCCATTTGCTTAAGAACTAGGTCCCCCAGTGGTGCCCTTTTACCGTTTCTTTTCTGGGGGAGGGTTCCCCTACTAAAATAGACTACAGAAAAAGGGTTGCCCTTATTCTATCCTCTCCACTGCAGGACCTAGAGAATATTGTTTTATTTCCCCCGGTTGGTTTTTAGAGGGGATCTAATCACTGGAAATATGGCTCCTTTTTTGGGGGGCTTAAGCAAGTGGATGATTCGGCGGGTTACGCTCCCCGGAGCCTCTTGGGAACCCCAGCGGGGGCCTTACTTTGGTTGGTGTCGTGGGGCCCGAAAGCACATGGAGCCCAGCAAGCGCCAGTCGGGCGTACCTGAGCCAGCCTATTGGAGGGTCCAACTTTGTGTTTTTTTCGAGACAAAGGTCATTTGGGGTCATTTTTCTTCTGTTGAGGTTGTACATTTGGACTCCAAAACTGTGAGAGTGTGTCATTTTTTCTTCTTTTAGGCCAACCTGAACGGGCACACCAATTCCCAACGTCACGGTGTCCATACTGACCCATAAGGCCCCTTGGGTTTTTGCGGTACTTCAACCCAAACAACAGGTGTTTTGTTCGTGGGGTCGAGGGTTTAGCGTCCGTTTTCGCGGGTTTTCGCGGGAAACAAAATCTTTGGGCCGAGGATTTGCCCACCTCCGGGGTGTTGCCGGTCGCCTTGGGGGACGAAGGCCTCTGGTCGCCCATGTTTCGCGTCGGGGAGCGAGCGATGGAGCGGCCCCTGAATGAAGGGGCGTGGGATCACTCGGGGTGTTGCCCCAACCACTTCTGTGATACTTTTGAGGAAATCTCCTCCTTTGAAACGGAGATTGGGGGGGGGGGGTTTGACTTTGGGAACCTCATTTTAGTTGTATCACAGTGGATGCCATTTCCCACAGCCCTGCCCCTGAATCAAGGGGCGCGCGTCAACATTTTGGGACCCCCCAAGGTGGCTGAACGGTTTTCCTTTTGGTTTTCCTTCAAAGTCTCCCCAGCAAAAGGTTGCCCTCAAGAAACACCCCGAAATTACAGTGGGATCTTCAAACGTGATTTTTCACCCCTGGTTTGAAGTAACACCAGGAGCTCGCCCGTTTTGGAGTCTTCCCACAGTGGGGGCTCCCAGTGGATCCCACCTTCTTGGGTCTTTGGAGTCCCTGGTTTTTTTGTGCCATCTCTTGCCTCCCTAGTAGGGGGCCTCGTTTAAGGTTAGCCCACATGGCTGTGGCTCAAAAATCCGGTACCAAAATCAACCTGGTAAGTGGAAACATGGACCAACACCTGCGTGCCCCCTCCTGTAGGATTTTGAGCCACACCCACATCTGCGCTAAGTGGGCCATGACGGTCGTCAATAGGCGTTAAAGTATTGCCCTCCCAGCCTTTTCACGCTGAACCTGACGTGTCGGCCGTTGCCGGTTTGGAACATTTTCCCGTTGAAAGGACCATTTCCCAATGTCAGGTTCCATGTCAATTGGTGGAAGTACAAACCGTGCAAGCAACTTGCTGCTCAGTAGGGAATGACCTTTCCGGGAATGAACTGGAAGGGAACTCCCTTACAGGAAACCACCAGTTATATAGTTATATAGATGGTTTTGGTCGGGGGCATTCCATTTCTCATTCCCTGCCTACCGCAGCAGCAAGACAAGAGCGAACTCATTCGTGTCCTTTTTGTTTGCAGGCAATAGACGGCGATTCCTGGTTGAGCAAACCGAGGTTGACTGCTGGAACTATCTCCATTGCCATCCATTGGGAAGGTGCAGAACTTGCCCAGCAAAAATGATGCTCCAATATGGCACCTTGGTAAATGGAACAACTGCGTAACCTTAGTTTTTGTTTCTCCAATTTTGAGCCACAACCCAATTGGAGGGTTCAACAAACTCTAGTGGTTTCTTGACTGCTAAGTGGGTTGGATCTTTAGACTTCCAAACTTTTTTGGGATATCAAGGGGTTCTCCATTAAACCCACAAAAAGTTTTTTTTTTTTACTTTTTGCAGAGGGGTCAACAGCAACCAAGGTGTTTCCCCTTCCCAAGGCACACGCTTGCCCAAACCCCGCCCCTTCGAGGCTCCGGCGCCACCCAGTACCTGCGCGCTCAGTGGGCGGCGCGCCTGGTATCCAAGCAGTGCCCCAGCCGGCAGCCGGAGACGCGGATGGATTCGCCGGGGTACCTCCGGGATTTGGTTGATGTTTCCTCAGGAATTGGGTTGATGTGTTCCAATGACCACTCGAATTCCCCAGCAAACTTTACATAGTATACACTTGGGGTCGACCATGTTGCGCTTTTACCAGCCAATGTAGAGGGTCCGAATGCTTGCGAAGAAGTGTGGGTTTTGGATGAATCCTTTTGGCATGAACTTACCCAAGTTCACCAGCGAACACTAGGAAGTTCACCCTTAAAGGTGACCCTTTGCCATGTTCCTTTTGGCTTAAAGGGTGGTTCCCTTAGTTACTTACAGGCAAACGGATCCACAGGAAACATGTTCTTAATCATGGATCCAAGTTACAACTACAGGTGGCCAGCCGTTTTCCGTAAAGTTTTTGCGTGGCGGCTCCGTTGGTTAGCGCAACTTGCCTGCTGTGCATGGAAATGGGATCACCAGATAAGCTTTGATGGTTGGTTTTGATCCGTGTTTGTCTTGTCGTGTGTTTAGCTTCCTCTGGTCTTTTTTGTTGTTGATATTTGTGGTTCTTCATGTTGGTTTCCTGTTGCTCTATTGTCTCTGGTGCTCTTGTTTGTTGGTTTGCATTGTCGTTGTCGTTTTTTCCCTTTTGGGGCAGTTTGCCCTGTTTGTTGTTCGTTTCTTCCGGATTTAGGATCTATTGGTTTCCATTGTTTGTGCGGGCGTTCCTTGCTTCATTTCTGGGATCTTGAATGACCTTAGATTTTGGGGGAAGTGTTCACAGGGTATTGCCGACTCCAGGCTGATGGTTCCCTTTCGTCCTTTTGGTTTCTTTTGGATGGGTGTCGGCCTTCTTTCTGTTGGTGTTCTTGTGGTTTCTTTTCGGTGTTCTTTGGGTTTCCCTTTCTCTCCTATGGTTTGCTTCTGGCCTCTGTTGGGTTTTAACTCGGTGTCATTTTCTTTTTGGTTTCCATTGTGTCGTTTCATTTCCTTGGGATTTCGTTTTGGCATCTTGCCCATCAGTCAGGCAACCCGGTTTGGATTTGGATTTCAAGCCCTGGTTCTTGAGAACAATGGGGTTTTCCATCCCGGAACACCTCCAAACCGGGATCCAAACCACCAGGAAGCTGATCAATGATTTGCTCATTGTTCAATAGGGGTCAACAAAATTTTGGGTTTTATTCCATGAAAGAAACATGGTTGGATGCTCAATTCTTTTTTGCCCCATTTTTTTTTACATGGAAGATCCCCAACAAGGAACCGGCCAAGAATTGGGCCAAAAAAGGTGCGCGCCGCTCGGCAGCTCGGCGCCTCAGCCGCGAAAACACGCGAGGTACCTGTGCCTTTGCGTGGGCGAGGCCTTGCCCGCCACGCGCGGCGAGATCCGTCGAGGGATCCGCCCGGTGCCTGGCAACCTGCTGATGCAAGAGGTGTCTCCATACGGGCGCCCAGCCAGGACCAGCGAAAGGCAAGACACAAAGCACGCAGCTGGGGCGGAAAATTTGGTTGGGATATTTTTTTGCTGATTCGTTCAGGGTGGGAAGTTGGTTGGATTTGTTTTCACTCTGTCACCGAGAAACATTACCCGCAAGTGGCAACCAACTCTGATTTGAAAGGCCTGAGCTCCACGCACCGGACCCACTGCTCGCTTCCTGCGAACAGAAAGGCGTCGACATGTTCTACAACCTGCCCTTTTAGGTGGGAGTTGTTGACATCACCTGTTTGGTCAGTTTAAAGTGCGTTGCGCTTGGGTTTGGGTGATGTGTGTTTTCCCGGCGATCTGTGGAGATGTTCTTTTGGGAGCCCAGTTGCTGTTTTTTGTATGTCGTTTCCAAGCTGGACACCAGTGTTTGCATTTTGGTATAGTTTAACGTTGAACACCCCGCGCGTTTTACTTGGGTGCTCCGTTGCTGTTTGGCGGAAAGGTTCTTGTTCCAGGTCAGTGCCACGGAAGGATTCATTCTGGCCGCTTCTTCAGAAAAGGTCTGGCCCCGCAATTTGTAGATATGGGGCTCGTCATGTCACCAGGTGACAAACTAGATTGGTATGTGTCGAAATAGGGGGTCCGGCATGGATGGTTGTCCTTTGATTTGATTCCCCTGTGAAACGCGCCCAAAGAATCCACGAAAGGAAAGGCCCGAACAAGATCACGTGGCCTTGGTCGCCAGAGCCTGGCCGGGCCATGATCACTTCGCTGTGCCTGGTATGTTTTTGAAATAGTTACTTCCCTGGTTTCGTCATGGCCAGCAGCCAATCTTGGAGGGAGATTGGGAGTTTCTTGAAACCGTGGACCCCTTCAATCAGCGAAACGACAAGAAAAGGCAAGCGACCAAAGAAGGGCGGCCAACTTTGAGAAACCACCCAAGTACTCCTCATGAAGATTCCTGGCGATCCAAGCCACTGCACGCGCGCAGGACCGCCTACCAAGTCTTGGCCTCTTATTCCCACCCAGAAAACGAGTCGACGCTGAGCCTGGTGCAGGTTCAGCTGCTGACTGGTCCCTTGGATGGAGTGTCGACCGGGGTCGATGAGTTTTTTAACAATTGGAGCCACCTCCAAACTGGGTGAACATGAAAACCCCCACCAAATTTTGGGCCCCTACTCAAGATTCACGCCACGTTTGTTTTCAGGCAAAGCTGGTTGGTGAACATGAATTTGCTCTTGTTTTGCCTTTAAACAACCCAACCAAAAAACGGTAGTTCCGGGCATGTTCGAGACCGATGTTCTCACAACTTCAAGCAAGCCCCACTCGACCCCCAGTTTTTGGTGGAACCCTTTGGCCTTTTTTGCTCGGCGGCTTTCCCGCAAAAAGCCGTGTCAACCAAAGAAGGCGTCCGAAGTCTTTGTTTGCCAGGATCCCTGAAATCTCCGGCATATGTTTCAATGTTAACCAATGAAGCAGAATCTGAACATATGGGTATGTCTCCAAATAGGGCAAAACCCAACATGTATTTCGGTTTTCACCTTGATTTCCCTTCAAGCCAACCTTAAAACGGGTACCGTCTCCCAAAACGACACACCCCCAAAGGTTGTTCTTCTTTTGGCTCCACGCGACGTAGGTCGCAAGCATCAGATCCGGGTGCATTTTGCCAGCATTGGCCGGCCACTTGCGGGTGACCGACGCTACGGAGGCGCCGCGGCGTCGCGGCTCGTTGGCTCGTCTTGTCGACTCATGGAACCCAGGCCTCCAGTATCCGTCAAAGCCCGAAGCGAAGCTTCGCAGGTTTTGATTCGAACTCAGTTGTCCCTGTTTGGGCCGGCTTTCCAACGAGTTTTTCAACTTTTTTCTGGGGTAATGTCAAGCCAGGATTCATGAATCCCTGGTTGACTCAACAGGAGGCTGCCACACTCGATTTTTACCAGCAACTCATCCAAAACTTGTGAAACGAAACGGGGACGTTCGCCAGAAAAGCGGGACGTTCGCCAGGACGTTCTCCTCAGCAACCGGCCGATTTTCTGGTGACTTTCTGTGAAGTGCTCATGGTTGCTTAGCCCAGATATCGTGGAACCTCCAAAGAAGTTCTGAATGTTCGAGGAATTTGGCAATTCCTTTTTATGCGACTCCCTGGACCCCCGTTATTCTACTCCATGTTGAATTTCATGGAGTAATTGGTTTGATCCTTGTAGGTTCTGCAACCATTTTGTGCGGTAAATTTCAGCCGCCCGAGAACCACGCTTTCGCTGATATGCCAGGTGCTGTTAAGAACTCATACACTCATGATCAGGTGTGGCCCCCAGTTGGGCTATGTCCCTTGATGTTTCTTTGGCCAGGAACGGTTCGTTCTGAGAAAGGAACCTTGCGTTTCAGTTTGTGGCAACAAATCGAACCCTTGTGACTTTGCGCTGGACTATTCTAGCTGGTGGCTGGAAGGGAGCCAAGTGGGCCAAGTTCCACTTTCAAGAGGGAGCTAAGGAGCTAGCATGAGTTCTGTAACGACATGGTAGTATTGAAGAAGCTTTGCTGTGTGTTCCTTTTTCATGCAACTGAAGCCACAGGGTCCCACATGAATGATGCATAGCTTGTCGTTGACCCCAATCACATAGCACAGATTCTAAGGATTTCTGTGTTAAACCCCGCAGCGCACCCGAGAAATTACCCCTTCAGGTGATGAGCCCAAATGCGAACCCAGGGTCAAATTTCCCAGGGTGTTTTTTCCAGGGTGTATACCAATACCCTGTTGGCAACTTGTTCCCTGTCCCAGCGGACAACCGCTGTCCAATGCCGACTTTTTTTCACCACTCGGGTTCCCTTCTTTGGCCCACTTCAGTCAAGATCCCAACAGGTGAGACAGGCGCTTTTCAAGTCTCATAGAATCCATCTACAGGCCTTTCCACGGAAAATTTTCGCCAACCACCCACCAAACAACAAGTTAATTGTTGGTAGAGCTTCCCTTTTTTGCAGGTTTCTTGGATCTTTCTTTGCTGCGCCCCCCCTCTGCCCGGGTGTCAGGCGCCAATGATTTTTGGTGCGAGCGGATGTTCCTGCACTGCCGGCGCTTACAAGTGCGAGACCTGCGAGGCGCGGGCATTGAACTGGGCGTGGCTTAGAATTGAGGGGATAAGAAGAAACATATTTAAGAAAATGGGCGGGGGGGGGGGTTCCCTTTCGTGCCCCTCGAAAGCAACGTCGAAATGTACCCTCGAAAAAACGCCGCTCCCAAATGAGCTCGCCCAAAATCCCCGAAAGGAGGATTCTGACAGGCATGGATCCGGGTAGGGGTCACTCTTCGGGGGGAGCTTGGAGCTCGCGGAATGTACGGAGATAGTTCTACTGCCTGGCTTCATGGGGTTTGAAACGAAGCTGACATGCGTCAAAGGCTGGCAGGCCTGCATCACTCCCAAGTTGGCCAGGTTTTCTTAGTGGTAGAAGTTGGTTTTTGTCTTTTGCCCCGCGTTTAGCTCCCCTGCAGATATGTTTTTCATGGGAGGCTCGGTTCCCCAAACGGAGGGTTGCTTGGGGATGGAGTTGTTGGTCCCACGTGAATCATAGGTGTAACTGGTTTAAGTATGATTCACTGAGGAATGTACATATATGGCGAGATAGATATGATATATGCATGTCACAGGTTAGTTGTGTCAAGGTTGGTGCTTCAGGGCTGAGACAAATGCTCAGAAAGGTTTGAAGGGATGCCTGTCTTTAGATTTTCCTTAGTGTCAGGGTTCCTGATCAACTTTGAAGGCTCAAAATGGTTCCGGATCGGCGCTCGCAGATCCAATCGGAGGGACACATGTTTCCATCAGGCGAGAAAGGGTCAACCGAGAAGGTGCCAGTACATTAACATCCCTTCCAAAAGTCCGACTCCTGCAAGCAAAAGAGCAGCTAAACACCACGGTCAATACGGGGCTTCCCGATCCCCTAGGTGCAATGCTCAGGGAAGTCAATCGTTTGGCTCGGTCTGGCGGTTTTGGGTCACCGGTGCCGTGGGTATAGTGGACGGCTTGCAGAAAGCCACTATAGGGGCCCGTCTTTTTTTTGGAGGAGCCTCCACAAAATCGGTGGTTTTCCTTTTGGCTTTTCCTTTTCTTGTAAATCCACCAAAAAAGGAAAAGGTACCATCAGAAAAGGGCGTGGCCCACCCCACACAGCAATCCTTTTTTGTCCCACAGCTTCGGAGTCCTTTTGGCTTCTCAAAAACAAAAAGCCCCAAAGGGAACTCCAAAACACCCACCTGGCAATGGGTCGAATTTGTCACCGAACAACTGGTTGGGTTTTAGTCCATGTTTCGACTTATTCTTGGGCCAGCCATCTTCGGCTCCGTCGAACGCCTGCGTCGAGGCCGGCGCTTGGTGGTGAAGTCCCCGCTCCCAGCGGAGCTGGCGGCGCTGCTGAAGCGGCTGGAGAAAAAGCGCCTCGCGCACATCGCGCGCGCTGCGCGGTTGGACGGTTGGGTGCCACCCAGACCTGTGGACGGCTGCGAAATCCGTTCGCACCACCTAAGAAACCAGGGTTGAAGCCATTGTTGTTGTAATTTTCCATGGAAGCGAATCTGGCGCAAAACGGATTTTGTGCATCCACAGTATTGCCCGCCGGGATTCCGGCGCGACAAAAGCCGCCGGGAAGGATCTGGGAGGGGGGGGGGGGGCAAAGCCGCGGTAAATCAATGTCTCGAAAAGCAAGGGTCCGTTTTCTTGATTTTGGGAGGGAGCTTTTACTCTCCTTCACCTCTGTTGCCCGGTGGTGCCCTTTTTTCCTTTTTTTGGGGAAGGGTTCCCCTTTAAAGTCAAGCAGCCAGAAAAGGATGCCCCCCTTTTGTTGCCATGGAAATCCACTGGGCATCTGAGTTCCGGTTTGAAATCTTGAGACGTTGAGACTTGGAGGTAGCCACCTACGATCAGTTCAAGACCATCTACGGGAACTTTGGCATCAAGGCGGGGGGGTTTGGCGGTTTTGGGCCTCGCGCCTGGCGTGGGGAAGAGCACAAATGAACCTTACCATCCCACGCAAGATCCCCCACTATTGCCTGGTAAGCAGTGACTCCCACATTTTCTGCGTTTTTTTCCGTTTGGTTTCCTTCAAAAAACGCCAAACAAGAGTATCCTCAAAAACGAGACACCCACCTTCCCCGGGAAGAACGCCGCAAGTGTCGCAAGAGCGGGCAGCGAGGAGCGTGGATTTGGCAGCAGGAACAGGCGAAGGATCCGGGGCCTGCGCAGAGGATCACTGTACACTAGAGCCGCGCCCATTTTTTATACCCAGCTGTGTTTGTTTTGTGTATGTGTGTGTATTGGTTGTGTTGTTGTTTTTTTTGTTTGGGGGGTATTTTTTTTTTTTTTTAAAAAAAAAAAAACAAACACTTTTGCCATATCCGAAATCGGACAGCCCAGCACATTTATCTTTCTTTTGGTTTTAGGCAGCTTTTTGCAAGGCCATACTATTTGGGTTGCTTGTGCACCGATCTTCAAAGAAGCTCTCAGCCACCCATTAAGATCGTTAAGATTAATGTGAGTTGCTACTTTGTGTTTTGGGGGGTTTTAGGGTTTTAGTGATTTTCAATGTAACAGTTCATTAGTGGTTTTATTGGTTTTAGTGTTTTTTTTTTGGCTTTTTTTAGTGGTTTTCGGTTTGTCTGTGGGGGATGCTGAGTTGTCGTGTCTTGTCAGGGGAATTCCAATGTGGTGGCGTCCTCCTTCACCGCCGGCCTGGCCTGGGCCCCGAAGACCCAAGGACGACCAGACGACCAGACGACCCTAACGTGGTTGACAGGGAACTGGCCTTTTTTTTATAAACAAAAATATTTAAAACCCCTTAGCGGCGTTCACCGGAAACCAAGGGAAACTCCGAAGCCATTTGGGGGGGAGGGAGGCAGGATGCACTTGGTCCATTGGAAAGAGGGTATTGGCCCTTGACTCACAGCCCCGAAACGGATTGCTCCGAGCCTCTTGACAAACCGAGAGAGCATTTGATGTACCTTGCCGATCGGGAACCCTGAGCAGGGTAGTGTGAAGGGAAATCACCAAGCAGACCCCGGACAAATTAAGCAAAGATTGCCCAGTTTTATACCTCAGTTTCCCCGGGAAATGGTTGGTTTGGGTAGTGGTTGCCCCATTGTAGAGCCGGCACTGTCCTCTTTGTCGGATCCTTCACGCCGAAAACGACACCGAAATTCCTTGCCGTTCGAGGAGCCGACGAAGCGGTGCGTTCTTTTTTGACTGTTTTGGTTGAAAATCCAACTTGGATTTCCCAAAATTCACGTGGCCAACGGTTTCCAGAAAAAGCTGACATGCCTTCTGTTGTGTTCTGTTGTAACCCCCCTTGTTCAAGGGAAAATCAAGTGTAGTGCTTTTGTCTAAACTAGGACCTTTTTCATTGGTTCAAAGCCTCATGATGTGAAGCACAAGGGGGGTAAAGACCGAAAACATGGCGCTTAGGTCTATTCCATCATCACCATGCCCTTCGAGGCCTTCTTGGCACCTTTATGTGAGCAGAGATGGCCGATTGGCCGCTCGCAAGCTGCCGACATGGCAAGGTTTCGAGGGTTCCTGGAGGCCGTGGGGCAGAACCATTTGCCTAGGTTCTCTCACCGATGTCTTTCATACTTGAAACCCGAGTGTTCCCTGTCTCCCGAAGAAAAGAAGCAAAGAAGCATCCCCCTTTTATTTGCATGGTTGGTGCCTTGATTTTTCCGGACCAGGTGACATGGTTCAACAGGTTTGGGGTTTCCATTGATTTCTCCGCAGACCACAAGGCTTCTGCCACCTTGGGTGTTGATCACTCAATGGTTCCAGTCGCGAAAGCACAGGACAATCATGTGTTCCATTCGAACGGAACCCATTTTTTACCGATTGATCCAAGTTGAGTCGAAGATCACACGCGTTGCTTCTTTTTGCGAGAAAACAAAAGAAAGGAAAAGACCTTCTGTTCAGCAGCGGCGGTCCATTCTAGAAAACGGGGTGTGCGGCGAATCTGCGGATTTGGCCCTGTCAGATATCAGAGAGTGCCAAAAGAGCATCAGATTAAAAGCCCACAAACAGGGACCAACAAGGAGGAACATGTGGAACTAGTGGCCACATCATTCCCTCCCCCAAAAACCCACTGGATCTCCGAAACCCGACAGACGCGGCTCCGAAAACCGGTTTCCAGCCGCTCGCTTTTTTTTTGCTTTCGGCGCCAGCTAGCTGTGCCAGTCTGCCAAGAACCGCATGGCCTCTCAGAAGCCTGACCCGGAGACCAAGCAGCTGCCGTGCCCCAATGAACCGAAGCGCTCAGCGAACGAAGGAACGAATCCGGGTCTCTGAGCACGTGCGCAACCTTTTAATTCGGGAGTTTGGGGGTGGCCAGATGAAGAAAGCTGGTGCTTTTTCTTCCCCAGAATTAGTCCCCCTGTTGCTTTTTATTTGCTTTGTTGGGGTTCCCTTTGTTTTCCACTACCGGGCCAAAAATATCATCTTTTGCTTTTTTGAGGGGTTTGGGAGGGCGCTTTTCGTGTGAGGTCGATGGGAGTATGTCTTTAAACCATCACTTCCAGGGTGATTTTGAACATGCGACTGGCCCAGGCTCTCGACTGGTTAAGATTGGTAACATGTTTTTCCTGGATCCTGGGCTTGGGGTGCCGGGCAAAAAAAAGGTCGACACACCTCTTAGTCTTCCAGCATGAGAGAAGCACGACGGGTTGTGAAAGGAATCATGCCCAATGCGCACGGGCGGAGCTTGGATCATGCAAGTCTCGGAACTTCTTTGCCGATATGAAGCACCAACCCCTGGTAGGTTTTTGGTGCTGACGCCTCTACGGCAGCCAGAAATTTTGATGTATTCTTGCGGAAACCATGCTTCCCCTCTCAGACTGCCCGCACATGGCAACATGTTCACGTCGTCAGCTGGGATAGCTGGAGATTCAGAAGTTCGTCCGGTTTCAGGACACTGTCGAAGTTGCAGTTTCGCTGCGGCGAAATGCACACAACGCCCTTTATGATGGGACCGTCGTGGTGAATTATGCACACTCCAATCCTCAAAGAAAAAGAGCCATGTGTGCATTTGTCTCAGCGAAGCTGCGATTTTGAAGGACGCCGTCACCTTGTGTTATTTTGGGTTCATTAGAGAGTTGGCTTTTAAGGAGATTGGCCATGACAAGTGACTAGGTCCCCCAGTAGTGCCCTTTTACCCTTTTTTGGGGGAGGGTTCCCCTACTAGAATAGGCTACAGGAAAAAAGGGTACCCTTATTCTAACCTTTCTACTGGAGGACCTACGTACTGTAGGTGAAGTCATGTTGCTTTTCCGTTTGGCAGCTGTCCATAGTCAAGGCTTTCGCTTGAATCCGAGCCATCCGGCCACGCAGACACATTCGCCCCATGCCACGTCGTAGTGTCAGCCCCTTGCCGCCAGAAAGGCCG
>CAUJNA010000719.1:95000-162500 GCA_963377175.1 Effrenium voratum | reverse complement strand
GATCGAATGGCAGAGATGCATGCCTGGTGGTGTGGTTCAGGTAAGTGTGTAGCGATGCGATGAAGGATGTATAGGGCAGCGTGTGGGAAGTCTCTGCTCCGTATGTAACGGATGGCATCCAATCGTCGTAGGGTGTTGCTGCCAAGATCGCCCAAAAGGCGCCACAAGTCCAGGCGGTTGCTCATGCGCTTGGCTAGAGCGATTGGTAGTCGTAGTCTGCGACGCTTTCGCCAAATGGTGGCAAAGCCCATGTGCCGGGATTGAGAAAAGTCCAATTGTCGTATGAAGCCCGTGCGTGGCCGAAAATGTCTCTCGATGAAGCCAAAATTGAGAGACGGTTGCAGTTCCTGAATGTAGAACTGCTCAGTCGCGAAGAGGTCTGTTGCTGGGACGGCAATGTGGATGGGCACTGAAGCGTAAAAGTGGAAAACATCGAAATGCGCCCACCATCGAACGGCCAGCTCGGCGTTGACCAAATGGTGTCGTTGAACCTGAAGTAGCTTGCGGAATCGGCGGTGATCCCGAGCCATGAGAGAGGTGCGAGTTGCACCGACATAGAAAAAGGTTTGCCATTTGGGATGGCTGGTGAATCTCAGATAAACCGCGGAAGGGACAAGCTGAGATGAGAAGTCAGAAGCGGGGGAATCCAGGCCAAGTCGGGCAAGCAGGGCTTTCAGTTGGCCAGAGCCACACGAGAGATGGCAAACGTCAAGTAGCTGAAGCTGTGCGAGTAGCCAGGAACAAAAATGACGTGCGGTGACGTCGTCGGTTGGGAAGAACCGGAGAGTGAAACGGAGGACAGCGAGAAATTGGCGGCAGTGGTGTTGCCAGAAATTGTGTTGCTTGGCTGTGCGTCGTTGTCGGTGTGCTGTTGAGAGTCACTGGTAGAAGTGGCTTGCAGCGGCCAGGATGCGGCCCAGGGCCGATGACCCTAGTTTGGATAGGGTTCGCACTGGTACGCCCCAGAGCACGGCGGCTCGTTCCAGTTGGGCTCTGGTGTCGGAGTCCAGGGTGGTGGCCCATTTGGCGCAGTCGTTAGACCAGCATTTTAGGGTCTGCTTGCTTTCTTTGCTGATCTTCTGGGAAGTGATCCATCGCTGGACTTTGGTGTCGGAAATGTCGGGTGGGAAGTTGCTGGTGAGCCATTGGCAAACGTGGGGAGGGGGTTGGAGCAGGTCGCAAGGCTCCTTCCAGGTGGGCGGGGAGGGGAGGGGAGAAGCCGCCGGGGTGCCGCCGTGGGTGGGGGGGGCCATGGGGGTGCCGCCGTGGGTGGGGGGGGCCGGGGGAGAAGGGGAGTCGTCAGCGGTGCGAGGGGGAGGGGGAAAAATAGTAAAAGGAGAATTCAAAGAATTATTCTTTCTACTATTTTTTCCAACAGCAACACAACAAACAGAAAACAAAATCCAGAACAACAAGCAAACAAAATAAATAATCACAACCACCAACAAAAATATTTAATCACAGCATACAACATTAAATAATTCAAACAAGCATACCAACAAAACAGCAACACTCTAAATCATCAAAGAACCCAAACTCAAAAACACACATCAACAAAAAACAAAGCAACATACCAACAAAAAATATCACAAGAGTATCAAGCAAAACAAAAACAAACAGTCAAAGCACGAAAAAACTGAAGAAGCATACCAAGTCTAAACAACGCACTTTGAAAGAGATAAGCAAATTAGGAAAATATAATAATTCAATCTTTACAAACGATAAATATATTACAATTATAACGTATAAGATTTTACATGTGATAATCATAGTACGATTAAGATTTGTTTTAAGTGTTCCAGCTCATAGTATTGATGCCTACTTTATTCCACCACCGTTCTATTTTGCTTGACCATCCTAATATAGTTTCTTTGTCAATATGTTTATTTTTCTTTTTATGTGTTTCATACTTGTATCTAATAACTGATTGAAGAATTAAAACGTTTGCTTTCATAAAAATAAATTTCAGTTGCTCAGAGTTGTTAGGACCAGTTATGTCTATTTTGTTTAGTTCTATTCCATATTCTATAACCTTACTTTCATCATTGAGTTCATCATACATGTTGTTTAGAATTTCTCGATGATATAGTCTCATCATTAGTTCAACCGGTATTCCTGTTTGTTTCATTTGTTCAATTACTTTGGTCATTTCTTCTGCTGATGGATAAGGATTTATACGGATAAACCTTTTTACTTCTTCACTCTCTGTTTTCCTTTGTTCTATTAATTTATTTATTTTATCTTCGGTTAAAACATAGACGCCTTCCATTCTTACTATAATATATTAAGTCTTTATTCCTTTAAGTCATTTTACATTATAATTATAACATATAAGGGTATAAATGTTATTATTATAGTATGGTTCTACTCATTATGGGTTGAATTGAACCACCGAAATGAGCCACATGAGGCAGTGGCAGGATGTGTGAGCATGTGATGAAACCCTTTCCCCCAAAAAGGGGAAACCCTTCCCCCTTTCCCCCAAAAAGGGGAAGCCCTTCCCCCAAAAAGGGGAAGCCCTTCCCCCAAAAAGGGGAAGCCCCTTCCCCCCTAATTCAAACTCACCAAGATTTCACAAATTAATTCGCTAGGTATTTTGTATAAATCTTCCTGCTTATGTATTGTTGGATTGTCTCCCCAATTTTCCTTGGTGCCCGATGGCAGTCTCTGCGCTGTTTCAATATGTTTATTATTCCTGATGTTGCCACAATCCTTTTTACATAATTCTCTAGGTTTCCAAGTTGTAATGTTATTCCATAGCCTAGTGCGTTTTCTGTAAGGCATTCCATACTTACAGTAATCAACATCTTTAAATTCAAACTCATCCATAAACTCCTGATTTTTTAATAATCCAGTTTGTGGATTTTCGATCACAAAATATTTAGGATTGAAATATTTGATAATCTCAATAGTTTTTAAGACAATACTATTTGCATATTCGATATTCCTAATTCCCCTAGTTTTTGCTACGCTGTATTCAGTGCATGGGGGACTACTCCAAATAAAATCAAAATCGTTTCTGTCAAACTGTTTGTAATCCCACTCCAAAATATCAGTGTTGATATCAGCATTTTTCAAGTCTAATGATATTACATTAAATCCAAGCGACTTTGCTATGGTTCCGACGCTTTTTGTTCCGCTAAATAATTCTAATAAATTCATTTATTAGAATTATTTAGATTATTAATTATTCAAATAATACATATACTCCATCATCATTTTTTGAAATTTTGTAAAATTCTAAAGTGGTGCTTTTAGGTTGTTTGATTTTTCCTGTATTCAACATATCACAGTATTTCTTTTGCTTTGTCGGGTAGTCGCCCGATGGTCTTCCTATAGATTTTGCTTGAAATATCTTTTCGATTTTTTCTTTATCTTCATTGCGTTCAACTGGTTTCATTTTGTCATCAATGGATTTAATCATATCATTTAAGGTTTTGATATTTTTACCAATTAATGTTATCTTCTTCATTAAATCATTAATAGTATAATTCTCATTTTCAGACATTACTATATATTTATTTAGATAATTATTCATTTAATTATACAATTTACCTGAATAATTTAATGTTATATATGTAAATAAATTATATTCTAAGAGTCTTTCATCAATTTTATTTTTCATTTGTATTCAACCTTCCTCGTCACCTGTAATTTCAAAAAATTTCAATATTTTACCAAAGTTATCTGGTTTAGTTATACCTTTCATAAAATATTTATCACTGAATTTAGCATCAAACCAATAAAAATATTCTTCACTCAATTGTTTAGCAAAGTTTTCATCACCATTGAATAGGTCTTTAATTTCTTCATCGTCAAAAGTTATAATTCTATGGTCTTCTCCATTCATTGTTGGCATTATGATTATATAAATAATTAGATATTTATTTATTTATTTAATTATATATATTTATAAAGTGCAATTATGTTAAATCTACTCTTTAAATACTAATTTTTCATCATTTGTTTAACAGTTTCCTGTGTTTCGTTTTCATTATTATCGGATGGTGTTGCTTGCCTACCAAATTTTAAAGTTATACTATGGACATCAGTTTCTAAGTTGATACTGTCTTTAGTTTTATCAATATTCATTTTCTTATCATTTTTACTTATTTTGAAACTTGTTGGAATACATGAACATTTACATGTTTTATTATTTTTTATTTCTAATTCATTTTTAAGTTCTAACATCTTTTTGCACATAGGACAAGCAATCTCAAATACTGATGTTTCTTTAACAATTTCTCCGCTATCTTCATCTGTTGAAGAAACACTTAAACCGATCTTATTCTTTTTGGTTTTCTTTTTTGGCATTTATATTAATATTTATGTTTTTAATATATTGTATCAAAAACTTAATTAATTCTAAAATAAAATCACATATTTTTTTACATCTATTATCAGTTATGACAACCCGTTCTATATTTTCTACTTCATTTATTATATCAATATAATCCGAATAACTCATATTCATATAAATAATAAGATAAGTTATTTTTTCATTTCTGTCTTTCTTTTCTTGCAAAGTTTTTTCATTGTATCGTCTTTATTCCATCTATATTTTACAAATTTCTGATGATGTATTGAATTTAGATGTTTAAATAAATATTTGTCATCATAAGTTTTACCACAACTGCAATGGATAATAGTCATATAAATAATAAGATAAAATATTTATTTAATCTTATTATTTTCATGCATGATAGAATATTCGGAGGGCACAGCACTTGGGGTTTTCATTGCACACGCGAGCAAGACACAAAACTAATTAGCTTCAATGCTTATTGATTGAAAACAATGGAAAGCCTGTTCCATTTTTATGATATTTACTGCCAGCATATCATAAAAAAGATGGTCGCGTTAGCACGCGAGGCTCGTTCCTCACGTCCATTTAATATTAAATAGAATATGTATTTAAACTATTTTCTTTAGTAAGTTTTATTGAAGTTGATAGACTAACATCTTTAATATTAATATCAATAACTTCTTCTACACTACTTATCATTTCATTTGTATACATATCGGGATAATCTTTCATAAAATTTACTAACTTTCTAAAATTAAAATCTAGGTTATTGTCATTTTCAATTGAGGACTTGGATGCTACGATATTTTGTTTTTTAATTGCCGATAAAAAGTATAACATTGTATCATAACATATTTGTTCAGTGTCGGGCACTAAGATATCACCAAATTTATATATCCTCCGAATACTAGCCACTTCACTTAAATTAATAGATTCTATTGCCATTATGATATAATTATATTATACTTTGTATTTTATATGTATTTATAATATTATTTTTATTATGCCTGATGTAAAACCAATTGATGAAATCAAATATGACTTTAAGCAAAGTAAGCATGAGGTTGTCCCTAAATTGCCTATGAGAGCTATGATTGTCGGACCATCTGGAAGTGGAAAATCAGCTTTACTTGTATCAATGATACTTGATATTTATAGAGGAGCATTTGAAAGAATTTTTATCTGGTCTCCATCAGTAAATTTGGATAGTATTTGGTTGCCAGTGAAGAAATACATTAAGGAAGGTTTGAAAGTAGATAATGATAAAGAACCGTGTTGGTGGGATGAGTTCAATGTTGAAGATTTAGAAAGAGTTATAGAAACTCAAAATAAAATAATTGAATATCAGAAAAAACAAGGAATGAAGAAGTTATTTAATATATTAGTCATATTGGATGATGTATCTGATAATCCAGCAATAACAAGAAATAACAAATTGTTAAATTCTTTATTTTGTAGAGGTCGTCATAGTGGAATATCAACGCTTGTCAGTCTTCAGAAATCATCAAGTGTCCCACCAATTATTAGAGTAAATATAAGTCATTTGTTTTATTATAAAGTTAGAAATTTTAAAGAGATAGAAATATTACAAGATGAATTATCAGCAATTGTTAGAAGTGATAATTTACTAGAAAGCAAGAAACTAATTTATAAAATATATGAGACCGCCACTGATGAACCACATAGTTTTTTATATATTAACCTTTTAGAAAAGAACCCAGATAAAATGTTTATGAAAAAGTTTTCTCAATATTTGAAAATTACTAATTAAATAATTAAATAATTAAATAATTAAATATATATTAATATTATATGATATTTTATGATTTACCAATAGAAATTAAAAACCTTGTATTATCTTATAATTTAGGTGATGTTAGATTATTAAAAATAAAAAATAGTAATATTGTTAAAAATATATATTAATAAATATAAACCAGTTTACAAGTCTTACAAATTAAATAACATACATTATTTTGAAATTGATAATATTAATATTAATAATGGAATATCATATATTTTTAATTTAAGTGAGTTAGATAAATTACATAAAAAATATAAACCAATAGAATTATTAATTGAATACAAGCTACTTGCTACATTTGCTTCATATAAATGTATGAGGCATGTCTGCGATCGCGCTTTAACATCAAAAAATTTATTTGATATTTATTATTTTCTTAATAAAGACCTTTATGCAATTAAACTAATCTATAATAGTGATGATAGCTATAATATGATTAATGCTATTTCAGAACAAGTGAAAAAAATAACTATTAAAATCATTAATGATGATACACAAAGTTTTATTATGAGTAAATTTTATTCATATTTTTTACATTAATAGCATTAAACCATAGGCTTAATGTCATTAATTCAGAACAAACTATAACTACAAATTTGAACTGGTAATCTATATATTAATTTGTCACTTTTTACTTTCTCCAGTTTTTCTAATCTTTCACTCATTTGCTTAATTGCTTTTAACTGTAATTTATCAATATTACTTAAATCTAATTGTTCTACATCAATATCATTAATTTTTATCAATAGATGAAGTTTTAACATTGCTGTTCGAATTACCCATTATATATTATTATTTTAGATTATAATATAATACAATAATAAATATTCAAAGGTATACAATACAATAATAAATATTCAAAGGAATGAGAATAGGCCAACAAAACCCCCACATAATAGGAGTACATAACATACAACACTTATCTACTCGTCTGTCGAATTCCTCTTCTCTTCTTTGTCTTTTTAATTCTTTAATATATTCATCAAATTTAGAATGACTAAAATTACATTCTTTATTATTACATTTATGTAATGTAAATTCATCTTTATTTAACTTAGTAATTTTACAACCACAATAACAAGTTTTTTCTCTCATACTATCATTCTTAAATAATACTTCTATTTTAACTTTTCTGTCAATGTCCATATATATATCTAGATATATTAATTATTTATTTATTTATTTATATATTTATATATTTATATATTTAAATTATTTATTTAGATTTTTCTTTTTTCAATTCTTTAATTTCTTTTTCAAGTTTATCTACTTTATCATTTAATTCTAATACTGCTTTATGAACTAACACGGGTAAAACTAAATAATTTAATCCTAAATAATCTCTGTCTTTACTCACAACATTTTCAAATTCTTTCGGGATTGCTTTTAATACTTCATCTGCTATATATCCTATATGAGTTTTACCGCCATCATTTCTATCGTGTCTTTTAAACTTCTTCGGTTTAAATTTCTTAATAACATTCATACAATTAGATTTGATATTGTCTATATCATATTTCAATCTTGAATCAGATGAATCAACAAACGTTCCGTTGATGGTTACTGTTGTTGCTGTTAAATCTATATTAGTTCCTGTTGATGGTTCAATTAAATTACACAACATTTTTTTCGTTCCTGCAACTGTTACATTTTCATTAAAAGTCGATGGAGCATTATTTGTTAAACTTTCAGTATTTACTGTAGTTCCAAATGTCTTATCAATAGATAATAAAACTGAAGGTGTACTTGAAGCATCTGAAACTCTAAACGCAGTGTTTGATGTTCTGAATATTACATCAATTGTAGATAAATTAGTTCCATCATAATAAGCTGATATTTCCGATGTTCCCATTTTAATATCAGTTCCAGTAGTCATTGAAATATTATCCAAAAATGAAACCGTTGTTAAATCGAATGATTGAATGGTATTAGTTGCTAAATATGCATTTTGAACTGCTAGGTTAGTATCAACGGTCACTAATGTTCCACCATTAGGCGCTATATGATTGCTTCTTAATGCTCCATTAGTTTTAACATAAACATCATCAGCAAATAAATTACCCATAACATCAACAGTAGCAGTATTAAAAGTCCATCCACTGGTAATATTAACTGCCCCGACTATGTTGGACTGAACAGCGGGGTCTCCACAAATAAATCTAATTGAAGAATTAGCATCGGTATTCCTCATATCAAAAGATGAAAAAGCACTAACATATCGATATAATTCACAATTTGTATCAATTGTTAATTTACCATCTGTAGCAATATTAACATTATCACAATTAACATTAGCATTCGTATAAATGTTTCCTAAAACATCGATAGGTTTAGAAAAAATAGTCTTATTCACTAATCCATCACACATCATATATTGATTACTGGCATTAGTAATTTCGCCAACAGACAGAGAAATAAAATTGGGATGATGCATATAAAAACCTTGTATTGAATCCGGCGTATATGTTTCTAAATATGGTTCTAGTCCATTTATTGAAGTATTGATATTATCTATTTTTGTTTTAATATCCGTTGAAAAATCATTATTTGTAAATAAGTTTCCTTTCATATAAACAGCACCTTCAAAATATGATGTTCCGTGCATCTGCGCAAAATTATATGAAGTATGAACATTACCGTTAATCGTAATTCTTGAAGCATTATTAGGTCTTCCAATAATAACATCTCCTGTATTCCATCCTAGCCATAATCTATAAGGAGTAGCACCTGTTAGTCCTTGATAAGAGTCCAACTGACAACCTCTTTTAAATTCCAGTCGTTGGTTACTAACTGCGTCCTGGATTCTAAATATTGGATTAGTATTATCTGTTAAACTAAGTATTAATGGAGAGTTTACTGTTTGCGCAGTTGTATTAACTTTGTCTAATTTTTGACTTATTACTGTATCTTGTGCGCTATCATTTGTAATTATTGAATTAATTGTATTTGTATTTCCTGTTATTGATCCACTTAATCCATCTGATTGTAAAACATATCTAGCGTCAGAACCTGCTATATCTAAAATAGATGAACACGAAAATAAACCTGATACTTGTAAATTAGATAATATTGTAGTATTATGATTTAATAATATTTTATCATTTTGAAAAGTTGAAGAATTATTATTTTCTACATCTCCAAAACCTCTTTGATTTAAAAACATAGTTGCTCCACTTAAATTTCCATAAACATAACTATCAAAATAATTATTATACATTTCAAAGAAATTATTATAATTTCCAAAAATTGCTATTTTGAAAATTGAAGTAGTTGTTATATTATGAATTAATGTATTATTTAATACTGATGTATTTAATTTATCTGTTAATAAATTATTAGTTGTTATTTTATTGTAATACAAATTACTATCAAATGAACCTGTTTGTAATTGAGATATTAAATGAGAATTTGATGAAATATTATTAAAATTAGTTGATACAGTAGAATTTAAATTATTTATTAAATGTGTATTTGATGAAATATTATTAAAATTTGTATTAATTAAAGTAGTATTTGAAGAAATATTATTAAAATTACTTGTCATAGTAGAATTTAAGTTATTTATTAAATGTGTATTTAATGAAATATTATTAAAATTTGTATTAATTAAAGTAGTATTTGAAGAAATATTATTAAAATTACTTGTCATAGTAGAATTTACATTATTTTTTAAAATTGTATTTAATGAAATATTGTTAAAATTTGTATTTGAAGTTATTGTCAGATTACCTATTAAAAAAGAATTTGAACTAATATTATTTGATAATACATTAATTTCTGTTTTGTCATATGTTTCAGTTATATCATAAAAATTAGCATTTATCTGCTCCTTTGTATAGGTGTCTGCTTGGTCTGCTTTACTATCTAATACTGTTTGAATGTCAGATTTACTCGCGTAAAGGTCTTCTATATCATTGACTGCTCCATCTTTTACTTGCCTAATTCTATTTGCTGTAATATCAAAGTTATTCATTAAGTTTTTGCTCATAATATTATATTATTAATTAGAAAATTAATAATATCATATTTTTTATTTTAATCATAAAATGTTACAGAATTTGAACGGATTTCAAGTATACATTCATGAACCATTAGCATGTAAAGTCTCTCTGCCATGTAATTGTTATTATACAATGTTGAACTTTCCATCGCCTTTATTTTCACAACCATATTTGAGTTATTTTTTAAATTCATCCCAGTATAATTTGCCGATTCGAGTTTCTGCAAATTAAAACCGAACATAAAAGCGTGAGACCTATAATCTTCTGCACTAACTAACATTGGTTTATCAGAACAATGCATTAGATGGGCGTATGCTTCACGGACACCTTGAATTTCCTGACTTGGAATAACTTGATTACCAATTATCAAAGAAGCAGACAGATCATATTCGGGGTCATAAAAACCTTTATCAAGTGACACAACACCTAACGGGTGATACATACGTAGATATTCTTTTAACAGTTCTCCATATCCTCCTGTATAGATTTTTGGTGTGGTATTTGAAAAAGAAATAAACAGTTTATGTAATTTAGATACATTGCGGACAATAGTTGTGAATATTTCAGTTGATGTTGATGCTGTTTGTTCTTGTAGGGTTTCAGTTTCAAAAGTAATAGGGAGAGAACCAGTTTCTAAAATTTTTGAATATTCGGCATATAGACTATCATCGATCGTATAAACGTTGCCTTTGAATAATGGCTTGGTCACAGACCACTCTATACTCGTATTTGTATCAGTAAAAAGTCCTGTTCTATTAACAATTGGTTTTAATACATCAGTTGTTAAATATAATTCAACTGTTATTGGACAATAAGATAAAGGTATCCAGTTTTCACAAGTCTTGAAACATTTTAAGTTTAAATCAAAATAGACATTGGCACTTTTACCTGCTTTAATTCCTCTATAATTACCATTGGTTACATTTCTAGTTACTGCTTGGGTAGTAGAAGTTCCAGTAGCATTACAAACTAAAAACCGTCCATCGTGATTGAGTAGACTATTTCCAAACCCTAATGCTTCATCAATTCTTTTTTCTTCTGATGATTTTAATACATCTTTCATAGCACTTGCACGAGAAAGAGAATTTAAATCACATACAATGACATCGCCCATTAACACACGCACCCTATCAAAGAAACCGGCTGTGTCAATTGGTCGAAGTTCGTGATTTGTTGTTTTATCAGTGTTGTTTAGAGTAAATCCTAATAATAGAGATGGTAAGGACAGCCATTGATTAGGTGGTCCAGTAATGTTAAATCTAATTACTGAATTTGTATCAGCGGTATAAGTAGAAACCGATGAAGGATAAAAGTTTTTACTTTCTTTTGAACGGACATAAGAACCGCCATCTTTTAATTTAAATCTTAAATTCTTTTCAACAAGGACATCTTCAATATCTAATGTTTCCATAACTTATATATTTAATAATAGAAAAATATTAATTATTCTATTATTAAATTAATTTATTTTAAAGTGTGAATAATCTATAACTTCTTTTTTAGATTTTTTATTTAATAGTTTTTTAGATTTATTTTTAATATTATTATTTTCAACCTTATAATTAGGTTCGCGTTCATCTTCTACAATCTTTTTAATATCGTCATAACTGATTTTCTTTTTAGGATTTATACTATTTTTTATGTCATTTTTAGGCATTATATATAAGCCTATAAAATTTCCTTTACAGGTTCAATGCTTCTTGAAACATCTTTACCAGCATCGCCATAACCAGTCTTATAATCGTGATTTATCAATGGGTTTAAACTTCCAGTTGCTACTGTAATCGCTCCACGGTCTGCCACTGATATTGGGTCTAATATACTTCTAAAATTAGTATAACTATCATCGTTTTTGTTTGACATTGAAATAAAAGGAGCACCGTAAGTAGTTAATCTAATATTTCTATCAGGATTTTCTTTTAAATATTTAGCACTCGCACTACTACCCAATGAATGTGAAATAACTTCACTAATAGTATGGTTTTCATCAAGTATATCGCTAATATCTCTATACCTTTCACTGTATGAACTTAAACCAAATGGAATTGTAATATCACTTAAAATATCATTAATATTTGATTTAATATTAGATTTACCAAATGTCCCAGCAACATATAGTTTATTATTATCCAAATAATAACCTTTACCATTTGTATATGCTTTGTTTAATCCTTCTGTGTCAGATAAATTATTATTATATTTAGGTTTGAATAATGATTTTTCTTGTTGAATTTCATTAATTATTTTTCTATACATTTCACTATGACCTTGATGAAGTGGATTGTATGAGTTTAATTTTCCTTCTTTTAAATAGTACTTATTCTTCATTACATTAATTATTGATATTTTTTATCTAATTAATTACTATAACTATGGCAAGATTTAGAAAATATACATTGATACACGACATAGAAATCTAAACGAAAGTGTGAGCACTTCTGACTTTGTTATAGATTTACCAGAAACACAAGAAACAGGAGCAAATACAAAACTATACGTCCACGAATTATCACTACCTAGTACTATTTATCCTATTGAAGAAAATGTAAATAATAGATTATATTTAACATTAGGAGGAATATTAACAGGAGCGCCAGTATATTATTTTATTGTAGCACCAGATAAAGGTAGTTATGTAGGCAGTGAATTAGCAACCGAATTACAAAATAAATTGAATACTGCTACTAATGGAACTGATGGAAATAGCGACTTTTTTAGTTGTAGTTATTCATTAAAAACAAATACTATAACTATCACTGTTAATTATGTTTCTTACTTTTTCATAATTCATACAGATAAAGAATTGCAAACTAACTACAGTTTTAGTGTTGATTATGACAGAAGCCACACAATGTCTATTAACAATGTTTTAGGAAACACTGTTGAAAAAATCAATTTTGCACCTGACCCTTTCGTTAGTGGGTTTGTTAATTTATTACCAATGAAAAATATTTACTTAACCAGTGATAGTTTAACTAATGGAAATCAATTAGCACCTTATGGAGTTGCGCGTGTACTAAAGAAAATTCCTATTACTGCTGGATTTGGTAATGTAATCTATGATAATGAGATTTTAATGAATGACGCTAATGATGTTTCAATGAGACATTTGCGTCGTCTTCATTTTAAATATGTTGATAGTTTTGGTAAAACTGTAGATTTACATGGGGCAGACAGTAGTTTTAGTTTAACATTTGTTGAGAGTTGAAAAGCATATAATAAATATTTTAATATAATTATTTATTATATACTAATTATATTAAAATATTTTAATATAAATATTTATTATATACTAATTATATGGTTAAAAATATTGAAATAGTAGATGTAGGCAGTGAAAATAATGAAGCACCTAAAGAAGTAGAAGACAGTAAAGAAGAACCTATTATTAATGAAGAAAGTAAAGAAGTAGAAACTAATAATATTATAAATGAAGAAAATAATAAAGACAATACACCAGATAATAATATAGACGAACCACCAAAACAAGAATTAAAATCTAAAACATACTCAACTGAAAAAGTGGAATGTCCAAAATGTAAAAAATATTTAACAAAATACACTTTCAGATATCGTCATAACTGTAATGGAATACCAGTTAAAAAAGAACCAGACCCTAACAAAGTTGTTCGAAGAAAAATTATGCATCCACAACAAGCAGAAGAGTTTAAAGATGATGTCTGTAATAGAGTGAAGGATAATTTACCAAAAGTTGATGAACAAGAAATAGAAAGAAGAGTTGAAGAACGTTTGAAAAAACATTTAGAAACAACTGCTAATAAAGTATTTGAAACTGCAAAAGACCGTTACAATAATATGAAGGTAGAGAGAGATAATAAAAATAAGCAGAAAATTAATAATTTAGCAAATAAAATTATTTAATGTAATTATTATTATATAATGATTATTGATAAGAAACAATTGCTTATGCGTCGTAGAGAAATTTATGACAACGTTGTAAATAGAATAACAGAACCACAAAATAAAGACAAACCGAATATCAGTGATGTTATTGATAGAAAAGCAGTTTTTGAAACAAACAAACCAAAAAAGAAGAAAAATATAAATCAACTCAACATTACTATTATGAAGGAGACAACAAGGCACACCAACCTAATTACACATATTTGAAAGAATTACAAGAACAATTAGAACGTCATAGCGCTAAAAAAGATTATGCTGTATTTCAAAATAAAAGAAGATATCAAGAAGAAGCACAGGCTTATTTTAATGAAATCCAAAGGTTGGAAAGTGAAAAATTGAGACATCACCCATCAAGTGAAACAGGTAAATCATATTCAGAAATGATTAAGAAGAAGAAAGGAATAATCAATCAATTAAGACAAGACGTGAGTTTCTAACGAACCTCACGAAACTTCGTGACTTTGCTTTTGAAAAAATAATTAAATTAATTAATTAGATTAATAAATATAATCTAATTAATTTAATATACTAATGAGATTAGACAATGCACAGATGAAAACATTAAAATCACAATTGAGATTAAGACCGTCTTATAATGAACTGATAAAGGAAATTACAAAGGAAGAATTTAAAAATAAGAATATAAGAGATGTAATAGACAGAAACGCTTATTATTTTCGTGATAGTCCATTGGGGACAGTTTATGATAATAATACAGTAGATTTGAGACAAAAACACTTTAAAAAAATGTTAGATGGAGAAAATCAAACAAAATATTTTGATATATCGAAGGACGATGAAATGGATGATTTAAGAGATGAAGCAACAGAAGCGCTGGATGCTTTAATGGATGATGCAGAGGAACAACACGAACGACAAATCAGTCAAGTTTCAAAAAGACTTAGTAGCGAACAAATAGCAGACCTACACCAACGAGCACAACGAGCAAGACAGTTAGAAGAGAAAGATGAGTGGCAGTCAGTAGCATCATCAAAATCAAGCGACTATGAAGATTTACCGCCATTGGAACCGCTTATGACACAAGACGAAGCAGTTAAACGAATTCAAGGAGCACAAAGAGGATTAACAACGAGGAAAGAAGACGAAGCAGTTAAACGATTTAAAAGGGCACAAAGAGTATTAATAATGAGTAAAGAAGAAAGAAAAGAGCAAAAAACGGACAACGCTAGCAGTTCATCCGCAGTCCCACAAAGACAAACAAGAACACATAAGGAACCTATTGACTATTCAACTGATATAAACCATTGGAAGGGAAGCACAGTAAAAGAAGAAGACATATTATTTCAATTACATTTAAGAGGAACAGGACTTACTGAAGAACAGGAACAGCAATATTCAAACACAAAGAAAAAAGGCAAAGGTAAAAAAGGAAACGGTAGAACTTATTTAGTTGGACTGGTGGAGACACTTATAAACAGAGGAAAATGGACAACGAAAGTAAATGATGAATTGTTAAGAAAAAGAATGAACGATTGGAGAGATATGAAAGGAAAAGGCAAGGCAACAAAGGAAAAATAGATAATTTTACATAATTTTATCAATAATTATATAAAATGATTAACAACCACAAGCAAGAGTTAAGGAAACGCCCTACTTATGATGAAATGCTTAAACAAGCAATCACAAGCAAAATGAAAACAACAGTTATATTGAAGAAATACAAAAAATATATGTTATTGAATAATTTTGATTTTGATAAAATGGATTTAATGAATTATAAAAATAAAGAAAGATATATGAACGCTCAAGTTATGATGGCAGACAAGGCAACACAAACGCTTAACAAAGAAAACAAGGCAACACAAACAGACCTACCAAATGATAAAGCGACACAAACTTATAATTTTGATGATATGACAAAAATATTAGGCGGTTCTTCAAAGAGTTTCAAAAGCAAACTGATAACCAAGGCTGAAGCAGAAGCATTAGCATTTACATATGACCCTGATTTATATGATGACGACGATGATGATGATGATAAAAAGGATGATGATATTGATAAATATAGAAAGAAATTATTTATTTTGATGAGGATTATAGAATTTATGTTGAGGACGGGTTTTAGTATAGGACAAATAGTAGCACATTTAACATATCACACTACATTAACTACAATTCAAGGTTCTGAGTTATTAGTTAATTTAACAATGAATTCATTAGTAACATCATACGATATAGCAACTGCTATAATGAATTGGTTGAATACAAATGTTAGTGAGGAAGTTGAGTTAAACACTTCCCCGCCTATTAGCGTTAATAGTTCTCCACCTATCACTGTTAATAGTTCTTCAACGCATACTGTTAATTCATCGTCGCGAAGCTCGCGAGCCTCTGGCGAGGCGTCATCAGAAGAAAATGCTAATTATGAAATAGCACCGTTGACTGACATTCCTGTCCCTACTGATGCTGAAAGTGAAGATGAAGATAAGGATAAAGATAAGAATAAAGAAAAACAATAAAATAATAATAATAATAATAAATAATAATAAATAATAAAAAATATATATATAATAATAATAATAAAACTAAAATTAAAAAATAAAATAAAAAACAATAAAAAATAAATAAAAAAATAAAATACCAGAATTTGTAAAAATGCCTTAAAGAAATAGCGACTTTATTCTATAAGATAAATGCCATTCTATAGCAGACACTCAGATGATGGAAGCGATAGATTGTTAGGAGGAATACATGATGAAGATGATTATAATGACTTTATGAATATGTTATTTATGAATAGTAGTTTTGTTGATGACATTGAAAGACATTATAAAAGTTCAGATGCTGATGTGTTGCCAAGTCCTACTGATAGCGAAGAAACAAAAGAAAATAAAGAGAAACAATATCAAAAGGATTATCATAAAAAATACTTCAAGAAAAACTTAATAAACCTTATACATGTAATATTTGTGGAAAATCAATGGCCAACAGTTCTAACAAATCAAGACATGAAAAAAGTAGAAAGTGCCAGAGTACTAAAAGTAAAGTCTAATTGGATAATATTAATTTAATTTTAATTAATATAATCCAATTTCAATATATGAGTAAACTAAGTAATGAGGAGATAATGAGCAATATCTACTATGATTTAGAAACAGGTTATGGTTCTAAACAAAGCTTATACAATCAAGCAAAAGAGAAAGGAGCAAGTGTAACATTAGAAGAAGTGGCAAAGTGGTTGAAGAAGCAACCTAACAAGCAAATAAAACCGTATCAGAATTATAACAGTTTCTTAGTGCCATATGCCAGAGCAGAATTTCAAATAGATATTATGGATATGAAAATATTTAAGAAAGAAGATGAAGAACGCTATGCATTGATTGTAATAGATGCTTTCAGTAAATTAGGTTTTGTGTATCCAATGTTTCAAAGAGACAGTCCAAATGTTTTGAAGGGTTTGAAAGAAGCATTTAAAGTTATGGGTGAGCCTGTGGAAATCTTTTCTGATGATGATGGAGCATTTAAAGCAGAAGTAAAGAAATATTTAGATGATTTAGGTATAATACATAAAACAACGCTAACACATGCCAATATTGTGGAGAGATTTATTAGAACGATGAAAAAAGGAATAGGAGACAGAATACACTTTACTAAAGGTAGATGGACTGATATGTTGAAACCTACATTAAAGAAATATAATAGCGCTATTCACTCATCAACTGGAATGAAACCAAATGAAGCGCATGATGATGACAACAGAGCAAATGTAAAAGCAAACCTTACACTGAAGCAAAAGCATATGAGGAAATATCCTAAATTATCTGTTTCAGACACAGTGAAAATATACCAAAAAGGAAAAGGTAATTATACATCGAGGAAAGAAACCAACCCAAAGTGGACAGAAAGGAAATACAAAATAGAAAAGATAGAAAAAGATATAACATTACAAACATACTATGTATTAGAAGGTTTGAAGAGACATTATTTTGCGCCATGAATTATTACTAATTGAAAATTAAAATTAGTAATTTAGACTGATAATTAGTTATTTAGTTCTTAGAATTTTTTGACTTTAAAAAGACTTAAAGAGAAAAACCATAATTAAATTATATAGATAATAATATGAATAGAGATTTACCGCCAGATGAAAACACTAAAATAGTTAAGTATCTTCTTAAAGAAAATTTAGGAGAATACAAAGTAAATAATAAAGGTAAAAAACTTAAAACCATAATTATAGGAAACAATCAGTATAGATATAATCCAGAACAACCAATAAGCAATAGATTGAGTAAGAGACTTGAAGCAGTAAAGAAAACTAATGACTACAAAGCAAATCAAATCAGAGAAAGAGTAGGAGCAAGAACGGTTTTAAAACATGCTATTAAGAAAAAAGCAGTAATAACAGAAGAAAGAAGCGCCTTTAGAGCATATGCCAACGCCTACACAATTTCAAACATTCATTTAAAAGAGTTGAACGGATTGACTTATTTTAATTATCAATTTGACAAACTTAATGAATACTTGAAAGAGAATAGAGGAATGAAACTTAATGCTACAATAAATATGAAAGTTATGAACTTATTTGATGAGGAGAGAAACGTAACAGTTAGGACAAGGTCGTACACTATTGTAAATGAAGAGGATTTAAGGAATGCTTTGAAAAGAATGAGACCTGATGTTGAAACAAGAATTTTAGATATGGCTTTGTATCAGTCAGGATTAATAATTAGCAATATTAATAATATTCATATCATGTATAATAAAT
This sequence comes from Effrenium voratum, assembly GCA_963377175.1. NCBI lineage: Eukaryota > Dinophyceae > Suessiales > Symbiodiniaceae > Effrenium > Effrenium voratum. The sequence continues at coordinate 143,736 of CAUJNA010000719.1, read as the reverse complement.
ATAATCCGACTAGAGCTGGCAAATATATTGAACTTCCAGAATGGATTAAAAAGAAAAAGGCATGTATCAATATTAAAAATCAAGATGACAAGTGTTTTAAATATTCTATTGAGTGTGGATATTGTAAAATTTGTGATAAAGCACACCCTGAAAAGATGTTTCACTACAAGAAGATAGAAAGTGATTTGATTTTTGATGGTGTGAGTTTTCCTGCTAATAATAATGATATAGATATATTTGAAGAAAATAATAAATCAATATCCATTAATGTTTATGAAATTGATGATAATGAACAAATTGTTATTAGTAGAAAATTGAAAAATACTGATGCTTCTTTTCATTTTGATTTTTAAGAGTTGATGATGAGGATTGCAGTCATTATGTGTATATAAAAAGTTTGAGCAGACTTATTAATAATCAAAAAAGTAATCATAATGGTAAGTCCTATTTTTGTAAATATTGTAATCATGGATTTAGAAATGAAGAATTATTAAATAAACATTATGATAGTGGATGCATGGAAGTTGAGGACAACAAATAGTAATGCCTAAGCCTTATGAGAAAGTTAGTTTTAAGCATCACTTCAAAAAGTTAAGATGTCCTTTTGTTGTATATGCTGATTTTGAATGTTTGACAGAGGAACTGAAAAAACCTGATGAAGATGAAGATAAAAACACTTTTTCTTATCAAGAGCATAAACCATGTGGTTTTATGCTTAATATGGTTAATGCTGTTGATAATACAAATTATGAATTTATGTATCGTGGTAAAGATGCTGTTGATGTGTTTTGTCAAAAACTTAATGAGATTAGGGCAGAAGTAAAGGAGAAGATGGGAGAAAACGAAAAAATAGACATGACTGACGAAGACAAAGAAGATTTTAAAAATGCTAAAAACTGCTTTATTTGTGGGGATAAGTTTAGAATGAACTATAAGAATGCCAAGGAAGCAGAGAAATATAGAAAAGTTAGAGACCATTGTCATTTTACAGGTAAGTATAGAGGTTGTGCTCATAATGTTTGCAATCTTAATTTTTGTAATAGATATTTTAAAATTCCAGTATTCTTTCATAACATGAAAAATTATGACGGTCATTTAATTATTCAAGATGCTGATAAATTAAGTAACAACAGTAAAATAGGTGTCATCGCTCAGAACAGTGAAAAATTTATTAATATCAGTTTTGAAAGTTTGAGTGTTAAAGACACTTTTGGGTTTTTAACTGCTTCATTAGATAAGTTAGTTTCAATGAGTAAGTATGATAATACAGATGAAGAAGATAAAAGTAAATGGTTATTGCGTGAAAACTGGAAAGATAATTTTAGGTTCAGTAGTAAAAATGATGTGATTAAGAGTGAGAAATGTCTAGATTTATTAACTGATAAAGGCGTTTATCCTTATGACTACATGAATTCATTTGATAAATTTGATGATGAGCAATTACCGAGTAAGGATGATTTTTATAGTCAGTTGAGTGAAGAAGGTATAAGTGTTAACGACTATGAAAGGGCAAAAATTATATGGAAGCATTTCGACATTAAGAATATGGGTGAATACCATGATTTATATTTGAAAACTGATGTATTATTATTGACTGACATTTTCGAAAATTTTAGAGATGTATGTATGAAATATTATGGATTGGACCCTGCTTATTATTATACATTGCCTAACTTTGCTTTTGATGCTATGCTTAAAATGACTGGTGTAGAGATTGATTTAATATATGACCAAGAAATGTATGAAATGATAGAAGCGGGACTTAGAGGCGGGATGTGTATGGTTTCTACTAAAAAAGTTGAAGCAAATAATAAATACATGGGAGAAGAATATGATAAAAATAAAGAAAGTAGTTATATTAACTATTTTGATGCTAATAATTTGTACGGGTTAAGCATGATACAAAAACTGCCATATAAAAATCTAAAATGGGATGATACATTAAAAGAAGAAGACATTATTAATTATAAGAATAATAATATTGGATATATTCTAGAAGTGGATTTAGAATATCCTAAAGAATTACACGATTTACACAATGACTATCCAATGGCACCTGAGGTTATGAATGTTAAAGCCAACATGCTGTCAGATAAACAAATTGAAATTTATGAATTTTTAAATCATAAAAAACCTACGGATGAGAAAACAAATAAATTAGTATTGAATTTAAATGATAAAGAAAAATATGTAATCCATATAAGAACCTTACAATTTTATTTGAAGCAAGGGTTAAAACTTAAGAAAATTCATAGAGCAATTAAATTTGAACAAAAAGAAGTTTTAAAACCTTACATTGAGTTTAACACTGAGAAGAGGAAGAATGCTAGAAATGATTTTGAGAAAGATGTTTACAAATTGATGAACAATGCCATATTTGGAAAAACAATGGAGGATAAGCGAAAACATTTAGACTTTGAAGTTGTGAGTGATGAAACTAGATATATGAAGTGTGTAAGTAATCCTAACTTCAAACATAGTCATATCATTAATGAAAATTTGGTTGGAGTTGAAAAGCAAAAAACAAAGTTGAAACTAGACAAACCTATATTTATTGGGATGAGTATTTTAGATTTGAGTAAGCAACACATGTATAAATTTTATTATGACGTTATGAAGCCTAAATATGGAGATAATATTAAAATGGTATATACTGATACTGATAGTTTTGTATTTCATACTAAAACCAATGACATTTATGAAGACCTTAATCAATTAAAAAAGAATTAGATTTTTCAGATTATCCTAAGGAACATAAATGTTATGATGAGAATAACAAGAAAGTATTAGGTAAATTTAAGGATGAATTAAAAAGTAAAATAATAACAGGGTTTATAGCTCTTCGTCCTAAATGCTATGCTTACTCAGTTTATGGTGATGATAAAAAATATAAGAAATGTAAGGGCATAGCAAAAGGCACAGTAAGACGTCAAATGAAATATGAAGAGTTTGAGACGGTTTTAAAAACTAATGAGGTTATACATAAGTCATTTAATAGTATTAGAAGTAAAAACCACATAATTTTTAGTATAACAACTAAAAAAATTGCTCTTAGTAGTTATGAAAACAAAAAATATTGGTTAGATAGTATAAACTCACTTGCTTACGGTCATTATAAAATAAATTCTTTGAAAACGACTTAAAGAAATATTGACTTAATATATTAAGATAGTAATGAGTGATGCAGAAAGTGAATATGGAGAATATAGTTATATAGAAAATGTGTATAGCGAATTTAATGATACTGTCCATGAAGATATTGATGTTAAAAATATATTGAAACAAAAGTTTATTAATTACAAATGTAAAGACTGTGAGACGCTAAAGTTAACAATTCAACAGGGTTTTATAGATGGTGTTAGTAAGAATATTTGTCAATATATGATATGCAATAATTGCAATAGAACTATAAACAAAATTGATTATATGAATAACGAGGATATTGATAATAGAAATGCTGAAACTCTTGATGATGATTTAGAAATATTTGCGTTTATTGAAATGAATAAGTTCTTTACTGAAAAAGAATTTGATGATGTATTAGATAATGGACATGTGGATGGATTTATTTATAAGTATTATGGAATGGTAAAAAGATTATACAACATGTCTTTTAGTATTAAACGTTTAAAATATGAAGCACGGAATGACAATGACTTTGATTTTTTAAGTTGTGAGTATGATTTAGATGAACTTAGATACACAGCAAGACATGCAATTCGTGTAATAAAGGTGTTTATAAAAGAAATAGGAAATAATATTTACAATGAACAAACAGTTGATAAAATAATGAAACGAATTGAAAGAGAACTTTTAAATTAATTAGAATAAAGTTGGACTCATACTATGATTATCACATGTAAAATCTTATATGTTATAATTGTAATATATTTATCGTTTGTAAAGATTGAATTATTATATTTTCCTAATTTGCTTATCTCTTTCAAAGTGCGTTGTTTAGACTTGGTATGCTTCTTCAATTTTTTCGTGCTTTGGCTGTTTGTTTTTGTTTTGTTTGATACTCTTGTGATATTTTTTGTTGGTATGTTGCTTTGTTTTTTGTTGATGTGTGTTTTTGAGTTTGGGTTCTTTGATGATTTAGAGTGTTGCTGTTTTGTTGGTATGCTTGTTTGAATTATTTAATGTTGTATGCTGTGATTAAATATTTTTGTTGGTGGTTGCGATTATTTATTTTGTTTGCTTGTTGTTCTGGATTTTGTTTTCTGTTTGTTGTGTTGCTGTTGGAAAAAATAGTAGAAAGAATAATTCTTTGAATTCTCCTTTTACTATTTTTTGGGGGAGGGCGGGGGAATCGTCAGGTAGTGGGGTGTCAGACGTGGTCAGCCGTGGCCGCTTCATGCCGAAGTCCAGAAGGGAGGCCTGAGAGGGGTCAGCCGGGCGTTTGCCGGATGATGTAGGTGTAGGGGGAGGTGAAGGGGATGGCGCTTGCTGTGCGAGTTGGCTGTGTGCGACGGCAAGCTGTTGCTGGAGCTGGAGGATGGTGGCAGCTGAAGCTGGGTCAGTCGTAGTGGTGGGTCGTAGGGAGATGAGGAAGTCGAAGATCTTGCTGGTTAGTAGCTTCATGGCTGCTGGTTTGGTGGTCGAGGTGCCCTCCTGTGTAGCGACGTGAAGAGCGAGGGCATCCAAGTCAAGATGTCGTTGTCGGATTTGGCTGAGTAGCCCAGCGGCGAAGACTGACTCCGGCATCGACTTTGCGACAACGATGCGTACCTCACCTCCATGGGCGAGGTGGCGCAACCACCAGCTGTTCCACTGTTCGTGCAGGAAGTTGAGGAGGGGAACGCGAGCGATGTCTTGTCCCTCAATGCCCAATTGCCGGGTGAACGCAGTATGCGTTATGACCTTGGGCAGGTCGTACCCTGCGACGCGGGTGGTGTCGTAGTGATCGTCGTCGGGGTTGAACTCTGCTGGTGTTGGGACTGAGTGGAGGGGGCGAAGAGCAGGAGGGGTTGTGGCCTTCGAGGCGGTGGAGGGAGGGGAGACAAGGGGGCCGCGGGTGAAGTTGCCGAGGGGAGGAGGGGGAAAATGGGCGCCGCTGGGAGGAGGGGGGGAAAGCCGGTGAAAGGGGGCCGGGGGCCGAGGGGCGGTGGAGTGGAGGGCTGGAAGTGGGAAGTGGGGTGGCCATGGAGTTGGAGGTGTAGTCGGTGGTGTCCAGGTCGTAGAGGAGCATCCGTAGCACAAGGCCCCAACAGGGTCCCCCACAAGGTTCCGGCCGTGTGGTTGCCGTACATGTTGCCATGGTGGTTGGATGCAGCGGGTGAAGGTTGCTGTGGATAGTTTTGCCTTTGGAGCATCGGTAACAAGCGTCGAGGGGGTTGGAAAGCCATGAGAAAACACAAGGGAAAGGGACCAAGTTCGAACCAAAGGCTGGCAAACGGCAACCAAAAGGAAGGGTCGTGTGGCGAACGATCGGTCACAGAAAAGGCAACAAAGCGAACAAACCGTGCATCAGTTCTTTTCCTGGTCAAATGGAATATGATACGGTTCGCGCCCCGCTACGCCGGGCGCTGCAGCGCGACACCTCTCAGCATGGCATACTTGGAGTGAATGCACCATTTCTTGCCTCTGCGGCATGCAAAGTGGCGCCGCACGTTGTGCTGGTCCTCGTGGCTTCCCCCGGACTCCAAGATCTTGCGCTGATTGACGGAGCGCAGTTCCCCAAAAGCGATGGCCCCAAGCTGAGACTTTCCGATGGTGAAGTTCTGCAAAAGCTGGCCTAGCGCGTCGGGATTGCAGGCTGTGGGAGTGGCCTGAGCATAGCATCCAAAGCTCGGGTAGTCATGGTTCTCAGGCCTCCATGCAGCAGGCCGGATCATGTTCTCAAAGGACATGCGGCGCATTCGATCCGGGGTGGTGCCGTGTACATACATGACAGCGTGATGGGAAGCTGTGCCGGATCCAGCTTCCGGTTGCCCACCAGCGACCGGCCAAGGGTGTGGTCGGGGTTGCGAACACCATGCCATGCGATTCCCGTCCCAAGAGATGGTAGAAGCTGGGGTCGAACGCTATAGGCTCATCCATGTCCATGGTTCGCAGTTCCCAGCATTCTGCGAGGAGGTCGGCATGTGAAGGTGGCAAGGCAGGGTCCAGGTTCCTCAAAATGGTCTTGGTCTGTTCCATTCTGGAGATGTCCAAGGCTGGAAGCGGGTCCAACTCCCCCAACTCCCTGGGCGTGGGAACTCGCATTGGGTCAGTCTTGGCTGTGTCCATGACGCCTCGCCATGGGTCAAGCCACCGGTTGTCGGAGTTTGTGCTGGGCTCTGCCTCCGATGGAGGGAGCTCCAGGTCTTCGGTATCATCCAAGGGGTGCTGGGGGGAGGGTTGGGGAGGAGCCGGGCGGGGAGGGGGGGTGGGGAAAGCCGCCGCGGGTGCAGGGGTAGGGGGCATGCTGGCGTTGTTGCGGCCAGTGCGGGGTGGGGGATGTGGTTGTTGCTCAGGTTGCTGCTGTGGCCAGGACTGTCGCTTGTCCTGACTGCTCCAGTTGCCCGTGTTGCTGGTGCTGTGGCGGTGTTTGCCCCAGTGGCGTGTGCTGTGGCTCTGCGGTGGGTGTCCCCACGATTGGTTCCACCAGCGTGGAGAGGACCATTGAGACTTGCCGGTGTCCCATCCGGAAGTGCGCCAGGAAGTGGGGAGGACCTGCGCCGGGGGGAGCGTGAGCGGAGGGAGATGGGGGTGCGGTGCGATCGCCTGGAGCGGCGGTGCGGCCGTGAGGGGGAATGTGACCGGCTGGAGCTGCGTGCCCGCCGGGTGGTGTGTCGCCGTGGCGACTTGTCGTGTCCACGGTGATGACTGGTGTGGGAGTGTGAGTGGCGGTGTCGTCTGTGACGGGAGCGGGATCTGCGGGATTGGGACTGGGGGTGAGTGTGCGTGGGATGTGGGTTGGTCGAGGAAGCGGCGGCAGGAGTCGTAGCAGCTGCATCGGCTGCGCGTGCCGGCTGAGGCTCGGGCAATGAAGATGGCATGCTGCTCTGAGCCATGAAGGGCATCAGGGCGCCGGACGTTGTGTTGCCAAAGTTAGGAAAACCACCGTAGGGCATCACGGACATCGGGTTGCCAAAGTTCGGGAGGCCACCATAGGGCATCATGGAAAACGGTGCAAAGGGCGTGGTCTGTGGGTTGGTTTTGGAGGTACGAGGCTCATGGGCTGCATCATCTGGGGTGACAACTGCAGGTTCGGTCCACCGCTGCCAGGTGAGCCGGACACGGTGCCGGCCGCAATGCTTTGCAGGAGCGAGTGCATCATGTCATAGAGCTGGTGTCCAGCCATCTCAAAAGGGAGAGAGAGGGTTGGAAAGGGGGTGGAAACAAAAACGACTGTGGCAGATTCAGTCATGCATGTCAAGGCAAGACATCGCGTCAAATCAAGTCAAGGTGTCAAATCAAGTCGTCGAATCAAGTCAAAGTGTCACCTAATCGTGAACGTGAATTGAACTGATCTGAGTCGGCGCAGTGCGTGAATCAATGAACTGCAAAGTCGGTGTCTGACCGGCTTGTCACTTGCGCATGAAGCTTCCGGAGCCTGATACCTTATGAGAGCTGCCTTGTTCAAAAGGCAGGCAGTGCAATGCGAATGAAGCTGCGGAGCCTGATGCCTCATGAGAGCTGCCTTGTTCAAAAGGCAGGCAGTGCAATGCGAAGGTGAACTGAACGTGAACTTTTGAACGTCATCCCCTTGCAGGGGGCTCCCGCATATGGCGAGTCCAGCCCACAGCGCCATGTCGGACAGGCCGTGGGTAAACACACTTATCTCGAGAGGCTTCACTAGCCGAGATGAAAACCGCAGTCAGTAAAAATGCTTGAATGCAAATGCAGAGCAACAGGTCACAACATCGACACCGAACAGGAAGCAACAGCGACAAACAGGAACCGCAAAAGGAATCAGGAAAGAGAGATTGCAGGTACGTCCAGCTGGCCAAGCTGGATATCCCACTTCACTGGTAGCTTCGTTGGACACAGTCCCAGTGAAGTGCTGTGTCCCCCTGCTCAGGAAAAACTCCGAAGGGTTTAACGTCCGTGTTCCAGGACGGTTCACACACACACACACACTCTCACACCCTTCTGCAAACCAACGTCTATGTTGACACGTGCCTCGGATCCAACGACGTACACTGCAAATCCAACACACATCAAGTCCAACTCTGTGAACTTCTGGCCACGAGCCCCTGGTAAGAGGCAGCGCCGCATCTGCGACGTGATTTCCAAGTCTGGGCCCTTCTGGCCTTTCTTACCGATCTCCAGGCACCCGCTGCCCTAATCCATTTCGCACCACTTTGAAACCATGGTTTCAGCAACATCGTTTGTTGGCATTTACGTTGGGGAATCGAATGAGAAACCAGGGCTTCTGAACGGTGGAGCGCAGTGGATTTTGCAACCACAGCATCATGTGCCCATGAGCTGAACAAAACCAGACCACAACCGAAAACATGGTGCACACAATCCCCGACCGATGTTTGGCTGAACCAAGCACCTGCCCTGGCACTTTGCCAGTCACTAAACAACAAGTGCCACTGCAAAAACTGTTCGGTCAACGAAGCTCGTAGCATGAGTGATCAAACAACACCTACCAACAAACCTTGAAAGGTTCTTTCCCCCCATGTTCCTCCCGGCCGTCACCTGCTTCTCTTTGCAGAAGTCCTCCGCTGTCATGTAGAGCACGATGTTGCGCCCTGCCATCAGAGCTCCTTTACTCCTCTAAAGATCCTTATCAGCCTTGCTAGGGCCTAATTTGGGGGTACCTGAAAATGTGAAAAGGGAGGGGGCGTGGCTGGGAAAGGGGTGCATCACCTGTCCCTTTCAGACTGGGTCTAGGCTCATGAGACTTCCAGGGAAGATCATCAAGGCAACACGGCGTTGCTCCAAAAACCAACAAGGAAGTTGAGGGGTCCAGGCTCGACCCCTCAGAAGACACATCTATGTGGAGCAGATTTTAGACTTGTCGATCAGGGAGTCTGGGCAACATGGGGTATGGGCTTGTCTCCGACTGGGGAACCGTTTCAAAGGGCAAGCAAAGGAAAGACCCACCACTTGGAGTGTCCCTAAAGTAGCATCCGAATCAAGTGTCCCACCAGTTTCGTCGCTATTCTGTAGGGGTTGATTCCCCATTCTTCTCAACCATCGTTCTTTTCCAAAACCAGCTGTTTCCCCGGGGTTTTGGGTGGTTTTGTAGAAAGAAGGATGCCTGGAAGGCACCCCTAGATTTATTTCGGTGGCCCACACTGGTCTTTGCATCCAGCCCCCTTTTCGCGCCTGTAAAGGGCAGCCGCGCCGCGCGCATCCGGACGTCCTTTTTTTTGGCCCCTGACTCGCAAGGCTCCGATCCGAACCGGTTTGGGGCAGTGCGGGAGGAGCCTGGGAGCCATCAGAAGGGTCAAAAGGGGGAGTCAAATCGCAGTGGCTCAACAAAAGTGGTAAATGGCACCTTGGTACGTGGAACCAAAGACTAAAACCCGCGGTTGGCCCCAGCTCTTTAATTTTGAGCCATACCCAAATAAACAGGTGAGTTTGAACAAACAAGGTGGCCATTTTGTACCGAGATCGTCATTCAGGTCTGAATTGAGCTGATCAACATGGAGAGGTGGAAAGCCGATTGTCTTGAACAGGGCAACCATCAGGGAACCACGAGGGATAAAGCCGAGCGGCAGAGCAGCTTGGGGGTGGGGCGAAGATCATCAGTACCCTGAATCTTTCTACCTGGAAAGCTCTCTCTGGAGGTTTCCCAGTGAAAACCAGTGGGCGCAAGTGCCTGCACTCCATGTGCATAAAGAAAGGATTCGGGCCCCCTTGTAGCAACTGAGACTTCGGATCAATGTGATTGTCTTTTGCGCCAGCTGTCTGGAATCAGTAGTGACCACATTCGAGCATGGGCCTCCATGCAAATTCCCTTGCCCACAAGACCCGGGGGAAACACATTCATTGATCTAAGATCACAACAATTGTTGAAACCAAAGGGCGAGCATTGGCTCACTTAGCATTTTGCAAAACATGGCACCCCGTATCGGTTTGGGAACTCAATCGGACAACGTGCCCCTGAGGTATATGTGCCCCTGATATAAACAGGGGCGCCTACCTTAAGCCCGATTCCACTTAAACACCGCCAGTCCTTCTCACGCAAAAAGCGCAGCAGGCCAGTGTAGCCTACCGTCGGGTCTGAGGAGGCACGCTCCAGCATCCACCAGGGCTCTGTACATGGATCTGTGTCAAAACCGGACCCCCCAAGAACCCTTGGTTTCCTTTTGGCTTCCCCTTTTCCAGCCAATTCGGAAAGGGCAACACACACACACACACTCACACTCACACTCACACTCACACTCACACTCACACTCACACTCACACTCACCCATCCAGGCATGCATGCACGCATACGCGTGTGCGCAAGTGCATTTCAGAGGCTCTCGGCCCCGCACCTGTCACCCCCCCGCCGTTCCAGAGCCGACGCTGGTGGAAGAGCCGCGGGAACACGCAGCAGGGCACCACCTCTGCGGCTTCGCAGGGGTTGACCGGTTGGCGAGTCCCCAAAATGGGCTGGAAGTCGGACCCCAGCACATATATATATATATATGTATGTATGTGTATATTTGTTGCCTGGTCAGTGTAAAACAATGGGGAACCCAAAAGAAGAATAATACTCAAACGAAAAGGGGAGCTACTTCTGGAGAAGACACACGTCGTCTCAAAATGAGGAACCTCCTTTTGGGGGGAAAAAAAGGAAACAAAACACCTGGGCTCCAACATTTCGAGAAACACCAATGTCCTCTTTTGATTCATGGGCCCGAGTTCTTGCCAGAGCTCCGGGCCGTGTTTTATGAGACTGTGTTCTTCTAAGAGAACCATTTGGGGGCTTGCAGATGACAAATCAGACTCTCATTTGGGGGATCCCCTCCCTTCCGAGAAACCCTGGGCTTCCGTCTACCTTGGGCTTTGCAACAACGCATAACGCGTGCGCACTATTGCCATGAATTACCCAGCTGTCCAGCCTGAAATCTGTGCGCTGAAATCGCACATCTGAAAGCTGAGTCGCCAAGATTTGCCCACAATCAAAACCTGGTCGAGCGGACCACCCGAAACCCATAAGAAGGCGGCGCCAATTATGGCCAAAGGACTGTCCGCGTCTGGGTTTTGACGCTTGCTCTCATGACTTAAATTTGGTTTCGGGCTAATAGCTTGCCCAGAAAACCACGGAACCCTGCTCCACCCCCCACATCCCCCGCAATAAAAACAAAGTTTACTTCCACATGGGAAATAACTTCCTGGGTTTTGAGGCCTTCCTTGGGTTTGCAATTGAACACTCGGTATATCATCTAAAAAGGAGGTTGTTGCATTAGACCCCTGTCCATCACATGGGGGCCTGCGGTGAGCTATTCTTGTTTAAACCCGAAAGAATACCGACAGGGGACGGGCAACTTGTTTCTTGCATATGCTCAGTTAGTCCAAAAGACTCAGAAATACAAGGTTCACCTTTTGGGGCCACTAAAACCGAACAAAGGGAAAACCAAAATCTCAAAAGGTCGATTCACCCCCTTTTTCGGGCGTTAAAGGGAAACCAAAAGGAGAACACCCCCCCTTTGTGTGTATGTAGATATATATATATATACATGTGTCCCATCAAAAAAAGGCGAGCCACCCACCTGAACCCTTACCAGTTCGCTGGAGTGCCCCCCAACCGCCCCGAGCACCACCCCACCCCCCGCCGCGAAGGGCTTCTGCGCTGCCAGCGCCGCGTCCACCACGGCGTCCGTGGCCTCGCGGAGGCGCGGCGCCGAAAAGGAACGACGTCAACGTCGGGGTACCCCAACGTTGGGGTGGATTTAAGGGGAAAATCAACGGAGAACAAGTTTTTGTTTGGTTTTGCTTTGATTTTTTGTGTTGGGGGAGGGGGGGGGGGTGGTTTTCCCTCCAGCAGACAACTCAGAGGCCACGAACGGCTTTGTTTTGCTCCTTTTTTGTTGGGGGGGGGTTGGTTTACCTACCTAAGGGGACCCCCCAGTTGGATAAAATCCCCTCAACCGACCAATTCACATAATATGTTTTCATCATTTCATAACAGAACCTCAACTCAAGATTTGATACATAAATTTTGCAAATATTTTTCTAAATTTTCAAAAATATATTTTTCCAAAATCCCAAATTCCCAAAAGATATTTTTCCAAAATCCCAAATCCCAAAATCCCCATAATTTCAAAACATAAATCTTACAATGTTTTTATTGTAAGGTTTATGGTGTAATTTATAGTTTAAGTTCAGGATAATAATTTAATTGATGACTACTAAGTTGTAAATATATTTTACTTCTTTCATGCATAATATTTAATATAATATTAATATCTCTCACTGTATTTTTGACATTAAACTTGTTTCTTTCAATATATGTTTTAATGTCTTCTTTTACATCAAACCCTTCCCTACTATGATAAGTCAACATCCATAATATACCTTCAATCATTTTATATTTTTTCTTACTGATTTTCAGAAATGCTCTAACATAACTATAAGGTGGTCTTTCATACACAATTAAAAATATCAAAATGTCATCTTCTACATTTCTATTATGTCTTCCTTTTATTCTCAACACACAACTGATTATAGCTTGGTTATCTCTCCAGGTTTTACAATTTTCATATAAATCTTCTTCACCCAAAGCATAATCAATAATATTATTTATTATTCCATTAGGTAAGTTTAATTTATACAATTCCATATTTTCCTTTTTAAAGTGGCAACAGTCATAGCATTTCTTATTAATATACTTGTTGATTTCAATACCGCTCATTTCTTCACTATTAATATAAGGTGTTTTTTCTTTAGGACTATTTCGCGTAAAACTAAATTATTAATTTAAGTCTTTCTATTATTTTATCACACGTTGTTTCATTATAAATATTACTTCCTATTTTTGTTCTAAACAGTCTCATTGTTGTAATTGCATGTGTGATTGTATATCTAAGTTCGTCAATTCTATACTCATTATTTAAAAACTCATTTAAAAAATCAAACAATACAACGTATTTTAAACGTTTAATATTAAAAGACATATTGTATAATCTTTTTACCATACAATAATACTTAAAAATAAATTCATTATTATATCCTTCATCGTCACATTCTAATAAATTATCAAACCCTTCTATAGTTAACAAATTATTCATTTCAATAAACACAAATATTTCTAAATCATCATCAAGAGTTTCATTATTTATAATATCAATATCCTTGTTATTCATATCATCATTTTTTTTATAATTCTATTGCAATTATTGCATATCATATATTGACAAATATTATTACAAACGCCATTTGCAAAACCCCGTTCAATTGGTAATTTGAGCATTTCACAGTCTTTACATTTATAACTCATAAACTTGTTTTCAATATATTTTTAGCATTGATACCGACTGTATCACTCATTCCGCTATAATATATTAAGTTATCATTTCTTCAAGTCATTTTGAAATCATAAATCTTACAATGTTTTTTATTGTAAGGTTTATGGGTTAAAATAATAGTCAGGCAATATGTCTTCAAATATGTAATCTACATATTTACCTATATCATCTTCATCTATATATTTGATATTGTCTTTTCCTATTATTGAATAAATATATTCCCAGAAAAACAAATTCACTAATAGACATACTTTATATTTAGTGTTGTAGTAATACCATATACTATATTCAGTTACTCTAAATTCGTTCAAGACTTCGTTTATTTTATCTTTGTCTAATAAATGCCAGTCAATCCATTCAAACAAATAACGGTATTTTTTGACAAATGCTTTATATGGTTTAATTGCGTTTATTCCTCCAAACCTCCTAATTAAATCTATATTACTAAAGAATTCATCAATTTCATTTTCATATGACTTTCTGGAAATCTTCTGGTAAAAGTGTATAGGAAATCTTGCTTGGTGTCGCATAAAGAATTTTAACTGTAATTGAAACTTTGTATATCCCTTATCCTTATGTTCTTCAAGAAAAAACTTTTCAAGGTCTCTTGTTATACAGCATTGATTGCAGTATACATTATATTCACTTATTTTATTACATACATTTGCTGGTAGTATATGATGCAAGGTTAAACTCAAATCATTCATTTTGCATTTACAGCATTCGCACTTGTTATAGTTAAACAACATTTCACTAATATTATAAGGCGTTTTTTCTTTAACTGTATTTCGTTTAATATTAAACTTTTAATAATTCGTGTCTCAAATAAGGATTAGTTTTTCCTTCCAAATGAAAGTAAGATTGCCCTAATTTATTGTCAATTGATTTTACTTTAAATACTTCTTTTAACCAATGACTGGTATGTGCCTTTTCGCTTATGCCTTTCTTCCTCATTATTTTTACATTACTACCCACTGACAACTCAGGGTATTTTCTAGTATTTCTTGCTTGCATTGTAATATTCATTTTTACCTCAAATTCATTCTTTTTTAATCTTGCCTGTGCTGGAACAAAGCGGGTGGCAGAATGCACCATCTTATTATTGTAAGTTAATAATATTTCAAAAATATAATCCGTCCATTGGATATTCTGCTTTCCATTTTTCTTGTCCGCTTCAACTCGTTTAAACAGTTGGTCTTTAAAAGTCTGAATTCCACGCTCCGCAAATGCTGGATGACCTCTAGTTCTATGTAATTCAATTTTCTCCTCCTTCAAATAATCTAATACTGATTGATTAAAAAAACTGCCTTCCTCGTCGGTATAAATTAATTTCGGTTTGCCACCCATCTTATTGATATTCTCCATCATTCCTGCTAAAATGTCTGGCGGTGTCTTGGATTTAATTGGCACGATATGCATATATTTGCTAAATATATCAATGCATATCATACCAATTTTAAATGTTTGATTTTCCAAATCATTTTTAGAAATGAAAAACATATCAACTTGAAATTCCCAGAAACTATGCGGAGCAATAAAACTATTTTCACCTCTCATCTTTCTTTTTTCTTCTACATTCTTACTAAAGAATTCATTAATATCGTTAATTGTAATACTACTATCTTTTTGCTTAGCATCCTTGAGGGTTGTTTGTTTTGAACCATAACCGCTTCTATCATAATATACACTCTTAATAATTTCTTGTGTTGAACTCATTAATTAAGTTAATAAAATAATTTTGAAAAACTCATTTTCAAAATTATTCATGACGCGCTGCAATTGCAATAGACACAAAAGGCGGTGCAGTTTTCAACTGTGTGGCATAACTCATTATCACAACGTTGAGCAGTGAAGTTAGAACTTATTTTTCCTCCTCTTGTATCTAGATTAAATTTAATTCCGCAGTTTTGGCAACAGGATTTGAAGTATTTTAAGCACCAGTTTTCGTCAATGTATTGCTCTTCGTCTATTTCTCTTTTTGCTACTCTATCTTGCTGTTTATATCCTTCAACTTTGTTTTTAAAATAGTTGATTACCAAACTCTTAAACATATCTTCATCTCCCTCTTTGTTCTTGTAAAAATAGACATTGTTAAAATCCCTCGCTCGTGTGATACTCGTCCACAACCATTCCCTACAAACTAAATAATCTTTGTTCCATTCGTGAATGGTCATATTATCACTGATTGATGTCCCCTGTCTGCTATGAGTGGTAGCACAGTAGGCATATCTAAAATGCTTATCTACAATATCAATGTCAAGTGTTCTAATGTTCTCTGCATCCTTAATATCTTGTATTGTTATCTTGTATCCTTCGTTATTAACAACCTTCCACCTAATATTAACATTCAGTTTTCCTTCCTTGTCCTTTTTGTAAAGTCTGCATATTAAGATTTCTCCAATTTCATATTTGCATGTTTTACCTAATCTTTTTCTAATCTCATTGGATACTGCCTCACATCTAATATTTGTATATGCTATGTTGTTTTCACTATTCATAACATCTTTAGTAAATTTGAAATGCTTAACTATCCATTCTTCAACTGCCATCTTTTTAATCCAAAAGTCATCATAGATTTCATTCAGTTTCTTTCTGTTTCTTTCTCCTTCTTCTGTATCCTTACCACCTACTCGCTTACATATCTTTAAAAATATATTATATTTAAAAATAATGTCAATACATTTGTCAATGTATTCGCCTGCGTTTTGAGTATTAGTGAAAGGTTCAATCGGTGGCAGTTGCTTGACATCACCGGCACCTATAATTACGATGTCAGGATTGTTATTTGCAAACACCCTTATTTTGTTCAATATGTAAGGACTGGACATATAAATCTCATCAAACACTATACATTGAAAATCTGAATAATCAAACTTTGGTAGGTCATCCCCTTTATCAACTGGAATACTAAAGAATGCATTTACTGTCACCGCTTCGCATTCAATCTCTTGTTTTAACATATTTTGAGGCACTACAAAAAGTGTATTGTGACCTAAATTTTCCATATACTTGCCTATAAAACTTTTACCGCTCCCAGCAAATCTTGCTCTAATCATAACTCTTCTTTTTTCAATAATCTTATTACAGATGCTTTCAACATCCCACTCATCTTCAATCGGTATTGTTTCATTCTGAAAAGTTGGTATTTTTACTAATTCATTAAATTTCCAATTGTAATCAGTTTCCAGTTCATAGACTTTATTATTTTCTACTCTCCAACCTCCAATATCATTATGAAAATCTAACAACTTCTTTGCCTTTCCTTACATCTTTCTTTGCAATATGAAAGGCATCGGTTTTCACCGCATAAACTTTAATACTATTTGCTTTAAGTTTTTCGTATGCTTCATACATTGCAAAATTATGACCCTGAAGTAGGAGTTCTTTAATCGGTCTAAATCCGTTCATTAGTTTTCTTTGGTCGGTAAGACAAACAACATAATATTTGGCAGTCTTACTTATCTTTTCAGTTTCCCTATATTTCTCACCCCGTTCGCTGTAATAAGTCTTGCCGTCTTCAACTTTGCAATCGATACCAAATTCAGGAAATGTCATACTACCATTTACATGTTGGAAGTATGGTCTCTCATCTTCGGAGAGTTCAATACTCCACTCATCATCGTTTAATAGTTGCCATTTATTAAAACACTCATATTCTTCATCATCCAAAACATACAGTCTGCCTCCATGGGTTCTTTGATGATGTAAAGCATGTCCTACATTGTCAAAGATCCTACTCACTGACTTTCTGTTATATGATTTTTCCATTAGTCCAAAAGTAATATTTGCTATTGTCTTCTTGATTTTGTTGTTTTGCTCCTCGTCAGGACTGATGTTTGATTTAAACAATTCGCTTATCGCTTTCTTGTATTTTACCTTCAACACTTGCGACGGTGTTTTATAATATAGTATTTTCATCACAACGCCTCTTTTAACCAATTCTTTTAAGTATTTACCATACACCAGATTATTTTTTTTGTTAAAAAAGATGTTGCCCTGATTTGCTTGAACATAATACAGTGTGTAATTGTTAAATCTGTTGAAATCGCAAGTGTGATTGTAAGGTTTCCACACATCAAATTCTTTAAAAATCGGGATATAATTAATCTTGCTTCCTTGATGTGTAAATGCTTTACATGTGTCAATGCTACATCTTTCATTGACGCTCGCCAGAGCCTCGCGAGCATTCGCGACTTCTACTTCCTTACCTACATTGCTTCTCAGCATGCTGTGTGCTACGATTGTTCTGCATTCATCCAAAATCTGGACATCAACTTCATTATAATAACTCTTGTAGTTTTCGCACAACAATTTTCTGTTAAATTTAACATTTCTTCACTCATGTTATTATATACTTCTTCTTCGTCAACTGCGATGTCCTCATCAATTCTGTCTCTGTCAAAATTCTGGTTTACTATTGAATAATAAACCTTCTTTTGCTTCTTTCCTATTTGATGCGTAAAATCCATTTTGACTTCAGTTGTCCTACCTGCAGTGTATCCTATTTGTGGTTCATATCCTATCTGCTTGAGTTCAAAAACTGCCTTGTCTAAATGATTGTCTTTCAATATCAACTTGTATTCATCTTCCTCATTGAGTCTTAATATGTCGTCCAAATTTTCAATCATCTTATATTTGATGGGTGTCTCCCTGCTACTGATGTAATAATTGCTATGGATTTTAAGCTTATGGACGTCTTCTACATTAGGGGTTGCTTTAAGACTTTTCATGTCGTGGTTCAATGTGAAAATATGACTGTTCTTTACTAAACCGTTAAAAGTAATCATTTTTTTGCTGTAGAAGTCTTTTGGATCATGCTTGTAAATCAATTTGCTGTCAATGTCATAAATTCTTGCTTTGATGTCAAACTGTTTAAACACAGCATCCATTTGCATGATTGAAGCACCGTGCTTTTTGAAGTTTTCATCGCTTTTGTTGATGATTTCTAATATCCTCTCTCTGGTTAAATTCTTCTTTTTGGTTCTTTTGTGCCTCATCAGCGTGTCCGCGTAGTGTTCCATCAACGTATTAATCCAGCACTCATTTTCAATATGCTCACCTTTTTTTATTGCTTCCTTCAATGTTAAGCAGTCAGGGTTCAATTCGGTTTGAATGTATCTATGATGAATACTTATGTTATGTTTAGCGTCGGTGAGTTCATCATCAAAAATATCATAATCTACTGCGTCCTCATCAACTAAGTCGGCGCTTTCTATTTTGATGCAATCAAGGTAGTTATAAACCTCGCCATCTGTAAAACTCTTAAACGCTGGGTCGCTTCTCATCACTGCCACCAGTTTATGAAACTTATGTTTATCAAAATGCTTTGTAATTTTAACATTAACAGCATTAGTAATAAACTCCCACTGTGCTTTTATGTTGCCTGCCCTTTTAACGTTAGGATATAGCAACGGGTAGTATTTAATACCATTCAATCTAAAAAAACCGGATTTTGTAGCGCGTCCTTCGTCTTTAGTAAAAAGAATATATTTAATAACAATTGTTTTTCTGTCCTTCGTTATGTTGTCTCTATACATCCTTTGAATTCTTCGTAAGGGTGTTTTTTCACTAATTCTTCTCCTGATTGTTGCTAGCTTCTTGCCTCTGACTGCCTTTTCAGTTGTTGGTTTCATTCTCTCGCCTATGGGTGCTATGTTTTGGTATTTGGCAACTGCCTTTTCATATTGCTTCAGTCCTTTCTTCAATTCCTTGTCGTTTGTTGCAATGATGCCATTGATTAATTTGTTTGCCGTGTCAAATTGAACAATTTTGCGGTCTTCATAAAAATCAATGATGGTATTGACTTTCTGTAGGGTTTGAGCGGTAATACTGCCCCTTTTCCTGTCTCTTTTGTTTTTTAGGTCTTGAATGTTTGTATCTATACGTTTTTTGTCATAAATTAGTCTATATATTAATAATAGTTAATATGTCCTTAAGTGTCTTTCGTGTTACTCTTTTATTCGCCTTGTTGAATTTATATTAATTCATATTTTGCCTTAATATACTTAAAGAAATATTACCATAATATATTAAGATAAAAATGAGCACTAAAAATATTGATGACTTGACAATTGATGAGATTAAGGAACAAATGGCGTTATTCACCAGATTATATTATAAGAAGAAAAATGTAGAAGACCCTGAATTTCTTGAAAGAAAAAGGGCACTTGACCGACAAAGGTATCATAGAAAAAAGGAAGAGGAAGGAACAGTAAATCAACCTCCTAAAAATGACTACAACAGAAAATACAAAGGCAATAATTTGATCCTAGTTTCTACCCCTGAAAAATGATATTTTAAAGTAAGTACTTTAAAATATGATTTTATTTTCATGATGGTTTTAACTCTATGTCTTTCATATTTGTTTATTTTAGATTTTGTTTTTCTTTATTCTTATTTTTATCCTTATCTTCATCATTTTCACTTTCAGCATCAGTAGGGACAGGAATGTCAGTCAACGGTGCTATTTCATAATTAACATTTTCTTCTGATGACGCCTCGCCAGAGGCTCGCGAGCTTCGCGACGACGATGAATTAACAGTATGCGTTGAAGAACTATTAACAGTGATAGGTGGAGAACTATTAACGCTAACAGGCGGGGAAGTATTTAATTCAACTTCCTCACTAACATTTGTATTCAACCAATTCATTATAGCAGTTGCTATATCGTATGATGTTACAAATGAATTCATTGTTAAATTAACTAATAACTCTGAACCTTGAATTGTGGTTATTGTAGTGTGATATGTTAAATGTGCTACTATTTGTCCTATACTAAAACCTGACCTCAACATAAATTCTATAACCCTCATCAACATAAATAATTTCTTTCTATATTTATCAATATCATCATCCTTTTTATCATCATCATCATCGTCGTCATCATATAAATCAGGGTCATATGTAAACGCTTCTGCTTCTGCTTCTGCCTTGGTTATCATTTTGCTTTTGAAACTCTTTGAAGAACCACCTAATAATTTTGTCATATCATTATCATTATAAGTTTGCGTTGCCTTATCATATGGCAGGTCTGTTTGCGTTGCCTTGTTTTCTTTGTTAAGCGTTTGTGTTGCCTTGTCTGCCATCATAACTTCTGCGATCATATATCTTTCTTTATTTTTATAATTCATTAAATCCATTTCATCAAAATCAAAATTATTCAATAACATATCTTTCTTGTATTTCTTCAATATAACTGTTGTTTTTATTTTGCTTGTGATTGTTTGTTTAAGCATTTCATCAAAAGTAGGGCGCTTCCTTAACTCGTGTTTGTGGTTGTTAATCATTTTATATAATTATTGATAAATTATGTAAAATTATCGATTTTTCCTTTGTTGCCTTGCCTTTTCCTTTCATATCTTTCCAATCGTTCAGTCTTTTTCTTAACAATTCATCATTTACTTCTGTTGTCCATTTTCCGCTGTTTATAAGCTTCTCCACCAGTCCAACTAAATAAGTTCTACCGGTTTCTTTTTTACCTTTACCTTTTTTCTTTGTGTTTGAATATTGTTGTTCCTGTTCTTCAGTAAGTCCTGCTCCTCTTAAATATAATTGAAATAATATGTCTTCTTCTTTTACTGTGCTTCCCTTCCAATGGTTTATATCAGTTGAATAGTCAATAGTTTCCTTATGTGTTCTTGTTTGTCTTCCTGGTAATGTGGATGAACTGCCAGCGGTGTCCATTTTTTGCTCTATTCTTTTTTCTGCTTCTTTTATTTCTATTGGTTCAGGACTGTCTTTATCTTCGTCAATAAATCGCTTAAGTTTCAATCTTACTCTTGCTTTTTGTAAATTTGAAACTCTTTTTGGTTCAGGACTGTCTTTATCTTCATCAATAAATCGTTTCAATTGCAATCTTGCTCTTGCTTTTTGTAAATTTGAAACTCTTTTTGGTTGTAATTCTTCCAATGGCGGTAAATCATCACTTGACTTTGCGGTTGCTACTGACTGCCAGTCATCTTCATCTAATTGTTTTGCTCGTTGTGCTCGTTGGTGTAGGTCTGCTATTTGTTCACTACTAAGTCTTTTTGAAATTCGACTGATTTGTCGTTCGTGTTGTTCCTCTGCATCATCCATTAAAGCATCCAGCGCTTCTGTTGCTTCATCTCTTAAATCATCCATTTCATCGTCCTTCGATATATCAAAATATTTTGTTTGATTTTCTCCATCTAACATTTTTTTAAAGTGTTTTTGTCTCAAATCTACTGTATTATTATCGTACACTGTTCCCAATGGACTGTCACGAAAATAATAGGCGTTACGATCTATGACATCTCTGATATTCTTATTTTTGTATTCTTCCTTTGTAATTTCCTTTATCAGTTCATTATAAGACGGTCTTAATCTCAATTGTGATTCTAGCGTTTTCATCTGTTCATTGTCTAATCTCATTAGTATATTAAATTAATTAGATTATAATTTATTAATCTAATTAATCTAATTAATTTAATCAAAATTAAAATCCTTTCTTAATTGATTGATTATTCCTTTCTTCTTCTTAATAATTTCTGAATATGATTTACCTGTTTCACTTGATGGGTGATGTCTCAACTTTTCACCTTCCAACCTTTGAATTTCATTAAAATACGCCTGTGCTTCTTCTTGATATCTTCTTTTATTTTAAAATACAGCATAATCTTTTTTAGCGCTATGACGTTCTAATTGTTCTTGTAAGTCTTTCAAATATGTATAATTAGGTTGATGTGCCTTGTTGTCTCCTTCATAATAGTAATGTTGAGTTGATTTATATTTCTTCTTCTTTTTGGGTTTATTTGTTTCAAAAACTGCTTTTCTATCAATAACATCACTGATATTCGGTTTGTCTTTATTTTGCGGTTCTGTTATTCTATTTACAACGTTGTCATAAATTTCTCTACGACGCATAAGCAATTGTTTTTTATCAATAATCATTATATAATAATAATTAGATTAAATAATTTTATTTGCTAAATTATTAATTTTCTGTTTATTTTTATTATCTCGTTCAATTTTAATATTATTGTAACGGTCTTTTGCAGTTTCAAACACTTTATTTGCTGTGCTTTCTATATGTTGTTTTAACCTTTCTTCAACTCTTCTTTCTATTTCTTGTTCATCCACTTTTGGAATATTATCTTTGACTTTTTCATATACGTTATTCTCAAATTCTTTTGCTTGTTGTGGATGCATAATTTTTCTACGGACAACTTTGTTAGGGTCTGGTTCTTTTTTAACTGGTATTCCATTACAGTTATGACGATATCTGAAAGTGTATTTTGTTAAATATTTTTTACATTTTGGACATTCCACTTTTTCAGTTGAGTATGTTTTAGATTTTAATTCTTGCTTTGGTGGTTCGTCTATATTATTATCTGGTGTATTGTCTTTATTATTTTCTTCATTTATAATATTATTAGTTTCTACTTCTTCCTTTTTTTCATTAATAATAGGTTCTTCTTTACTGTCTTCTACTTCTTTAGGTGCTTCATTATTTTCACTGCCTACATCTACTATTTCAATATTTTTAACCATATAATTAGTATATAATAAATATTTATATTAAAATATTTTAATATAACTAGTATATAACAAATATTTATATTAAAATATTTAATATTTGCTTTTCTAACCTTCAAAAAATGTTAAAGAAAAAGAAGATGTTGTTCCATTCATATTTAAAACTCTACCCGACGCATCAGTAAATCTAAAATGAAGTCTATTCAACGAACGCATACTAACATCATTAGCATCATTTAAAATTAGTTCATTATCATATATGAGGTTGCCGAATGATGTTAAAACTGGTACTTTCTTTATTATTGATGAAGTACCAAAACTACATAACTGGTTTCCGTTACTTAATTCATTACAATGAATATAAATATTTTTAACAGGTAAAAATGATATAAATCCACTAACAAACGGGTCTGCAGTAGTATTTATTTTTTCGGTAGTATTTCCTAAAATGTCATTAATACTATTAAGATAATCTCTATCATAATCAATACCAAAACTGTAATTTGTTTTTAATTCTTTATCTGTATGGATTATAAAAAAATAAGAAATATAATTACAACTTATAGTTATATTATTTGTTTTTAATGAATAACTACAAGTAAAAAAATCACTATTTCCATCAGTTCCATTAGTAGCAGTATTCAATTTATTTTGTAATTCGGTTGCTAATTCACTACCTACATAACTACCTTTATCATGTGCTACAATAAAATAATATACTGGTGCTCCTATTAATATCCCTCCTAATGTTAAATATAATCTGTTATTTAAATTATCTTCAATTGGATAAAATGAATTAGCGATAGATACTTCGTGACAAATCATTTTAGTATTTGGTCCGCATTCTTGTTGCTCTCTTAAATTAATAACAAAATCTGATGTAGATTGACTGTCATTTAAATCACGATAAGCACTGTTGATATATATTTTACGAAATCTCATTATATTTATTATTTAGAAATTTTATAATTTAATTATATATGAAAAAATATAAATATTATTTAAAAGAAGGAAAATTAAAATCATACAATCCGCTTCATCAAGGTCATAGCGAAATGTATAGAAAAATAATTAATGAAATTCAACAAGAAAAATCATTATTCAAACCTAAATATAATAATAATTTATCTGACACAGAAGGATTAAACAAAGCATATACAAATGGTAAAGGTTATTATTTGGATAATAATAAACTATATGTTGCTGGGACATTTGGTAAAAATAATATTATATCAAATATTAATGATATTTTAAGTGATATAGGGTTACCACTAAACCTTACAAGATATTCAGAACGTTATAGGGATGTATCGGAAGTGTTGGATAATAATATGAATATAGATACTGTTATTTCTCAGTTTAGGCAGTTCAGTAAGTTCAGAATATATTTAAAAAAATCCTGATAATAATATTAAACATTTGACAACGTACGGTGCTCCGTTTGTATCTTGGTCTTCTAAAAATAACGATAGTTATACTAATTTGAGAAGCGGTGGCGATGTAGTTAGTATTCTTGATCGCGGTAGTATTCAAACACGAACCAATACTTATAACCCATTAGTAAATCATCAGTATACAAATTTTCAAGACCAAGGAAAAGAACCAATTGTAGGTGAAGACCCAGTTAAACTTGTGATGTAATTATTTATATAAATTATTATATAAGAATGCCTAATAATGATATTAAAAATACTATAAATCCTAAAAAGAAAGTCAGTTATGATGACATTAAGAAAATAGTAGAAGACGACGCGAGGAACGAGCCTCGCGTGCTACGCGACCCTAATTATAAGGTTGAAAATAATAATATTAAAAATAAATCTAAAAAACTATTAAATAAAAAATCTAAAAAAGAAGTTATAGATTATTCACATTTTAAAATAAATTAGTTTAATAATAGAATAATATAATATTTTTCTATTATTAAATATATAAGTTATGGAAACATTAGATATTGAAGATGTTCTTGTTGAAAAGAATTTAAGATTTAAATTAAAAGATGGTGGTTCTTATGTTCGGTCAAAAGAAAGTAAAAACTTTTATCCTTCATCGGTTTCTACCTATACCGCTGATACAAATTCTGTAATTAGATTTAACATTACTGGACCACCAAATCAATGGATTTCACTTCCTACACTATTATTAGGATTTACATTGGAGAATACTGACGACAGTTCAAATGCTAATGCTGAACTACGCCCTATATCCGCTGGTGCTTTCTTTTCAAGAGTGAGAGTGATGATGGGGGATGTAATAGTATGTGATTTGAATTCTACATCTCGCGCCGATGCTATGAAAGATTTACTGAAAACATCAGAAGCAAAGCGAGTAGATGAAGTTTTAGGTTTTGGAAATTCGTTTAATAATAACGATGTTAGATTTCTAACTTATACTCAATTAGCAACGCCCCCAAGCGCTAATAATGTTGCAAGAGTCACGAGACAAGTCACGGAAGATAATAAAAGAGGCATTGCGAAAGGTAAAAGCGCAAATGTATTTTATGATATGAATTTGAAATGCTTTAAATCTTGTGAAAACTGGATACCGCTATCTTACTGTCCTATAACCATAGAATTATATTTAGTGAATGATGCTACATCACCAATTATTGCACAAGGCGCCACCTCTGTTTTCACTGCTACAAATACTTCTAACAAATGGGCAATAAAAAAGCCGGTTTTCAAAGCAAATGTTTATTCTCTTGATGATAGTTTATATGCTGAATATTCAAAAATTTTAGAAACTGGTTCGCTTCCAATCACATTTGAAACTGAAACAATGCAAGAACAAACCACATCATCAGAGACTGAAATATTTACAACTATCGTAAGGAATGTATCTAAACTGAATAAAATATTTATTTCATTTTCTAATACAACAAGTAAAGGTTATGTAGGAGGCTTTGGTGAAATTCTTAAAGAATACAACTCGCTATATCATCCATTAGCACATCAAGGTAATGCTGTTGACGTTGGATATTATGACCCTACATATGATTTAACTGCTTCATTGGTAATTGGTAATCAAGTTATTCCATCACAAGAAATTCAGGGTGTTCGTGAAGCATATGTTCACTTAATGCATTGTGCTGATAATCCATTGTTAGTTAGAAGCGAGGACTATAAAACACAAGCATGTATGTTCGGATTTAATCTGCAAAAATTAGAATCGGCAGCGTATACAGGTTTAAATTTAAAAAATAATTCAAATATGGTAGTAAAAATTCGCCCCCTTGATGGAACTACTTTATATAGTAGTAAGTTTATGCCGACACGGATGTATATTCATATGGTTCATGAATGTATACTTGAAATCCGTTCAAATTCTGTAACATTTTATGATTAAATAAACATATGATATTATTAATTTTCTAATTAATAATATAATATTATGAGTAAAAACTTAATGAATATCTTTGATATTACAGCAAATAGAATTAGGCAAGTAAAAGATGGAGCAGTCAATGATATAGAAGATCTTTACGCGAGTAAATCTGACATTCAAACAGTATTAGATAGTAAAGCAGACCAAGCAGACACCTATACAAAGGAGCAGATAAATGCTAATTTTTATGATATAACTGAAACATATAACAAAACAGAAATTAATGTATTATCAAATAATATTAGTTCAAATTCGTTTTTAATAGGTAATCTGACAATAACTTCAAATACAAATTTTAATAATATTTCATCAAATACACATTTAATAAATAATTTAAATGCTACTATGACAACTAATTTTAATAACATTAGTTCTAATTCTAATTTAATTAATACAAATATTAATAATATTTCTTCAAATACTACTTTAATAAATACAAATATTAATAATACTTCATCAAATACACATTTAATAAATAAATTGAATTCTACTATGACATTTAATTTTAATAATATTAGTTCCAATTCTAATTTAATAACAGGATTAAATAGTACAGTAAATTCACATATTACTGCAATTTTAGATTTACAGAATGGAGGTTCATTTAATGAAGCAGATTATTATAATAAAATAACAACTAATAATTTATTATCAAATAAGTTAAATACATCAGTATTAAATAATACATTAATACATAATATAACAACTACTGCAACTTTCAAAATAGCAGAATTTGGAAATTATAATAATTTGTTTGAAATGTATAATAATTATTTTGATAGTTATGTTTATGGAAGTTTGACTGGTTCAACAATGTTTTTAAACCAGCGAGGTTTTGGAGATGTAGAAATTAATAATTCTTCAACTTTTCAAAATGATAAAATACTATTAAATCATAATACTACAATATTAAGTAATTTACAAGTATCGGGTTTGTTTTCTTGTTCATCTAGTTTAGATAAAACTGGTTCTGATGCTAGATATGTTTTACAATCAGATGGATTAAGTGGACTAATAACAGGAAATACAAATACAATTAATTCAATAATTACTAGTAATAATTCACAGGATACATCATTAGGACAAAAGTTAGATAAGATAGATACTAACGCTCAATCAGTAGCAGGTGCTATTAATTTTAGTGATAATGCAACTTTACACAGTAATTTAAATATGTTGACTACTGGTTCTATAATATGTAATAAGTTTAGTACTACACCTTCGCCTAATTTAGGATTACAAATGACATTTCAAATGTTTAATCGTGAATTTAATATTAATAGAGATGGTAGGATGTGGATGAGTAGCGCAGGAGGTCAATGGGAAACTCAATTAGGAGATGCTAATGTTGGACGTGTTTGGGTAAAAGATAGATTTGGTTTAGGTGCTGTTGGTGTTAATGGTTATGTTTTAAACTGTGCCGGAAAATCCAGATTTACTGATGCAGTTGATTTTATAGGAACTGACAAGGCAGTAAATCTTAACAATGGTTCATATTTGAATTTTAATAATAATGGTTCAATACGAAGATATACTCCTGATGCTATAGAAGGTTTATATATGTCTCATGATGATTTTGTTGTCATTAGCGTTGGTGATATTACTAATGCCAGTAATCAATATATGATGTGTGATGGATTAGTGAATAAAACTATTTTTAGTAAACCTATAGATGTGTTAGGTAATATGTATACAAATGCTGATGTTAATTGTGATAATGTTAATATTGATACTGATGGTAAATTAACAATTGACACAAATTGTGAATTATATAGATATGTTAGTGCTTTTTCATCTTTTGATATGAGGAATAGTGATGCTAATTCTTCAATTAGATTTATTTGTGGAGATCCTGCCGTTCAATCTAATATAGTTGGAGCAGTTAATATTTCTACTGGATGGACTTTTAACACTTCTACTGCTGATGTAATGGGTAATTTATTTGCTGATGATGTTTATGTTAAAACTGGTGGAGCATTAAGAAGTAATCATATAGCGCCTAATGGTGGAACATTAGTAACCGTTGATACTAACTTAGCAGTTCAAAATGCATATTTAGCAACTAATACCATTCAATCATTTGATTTAACAACGGTTTCATTGTTGAATAATATTTCAATGACTACTGGAACAGATCTAAAGATGGGAACAAGTGAAATATCAACTTATTACGATGGAACTAGTTTATCTACAATTGATGTAATATTTAGAACTTCTAACACTGCATTTAGAGTTGCTGATAGTTCTACTACCCCTTCTGTTTTATTATCTATTGATAAGACATTTGGAACAACAGTAAATACTGAAAGTTTTACAAATAATGCTCCATCGACTTTTAATGAAAATGTAACAGTTGCGGGAACGAAAAACATGTTATGTAATTTAATTGAACCATCAACAGGAACTAATATAGATTTAACAGCAACAACAGTAACCATCAACGGAACGTTTGTTGATTCATCTGATTCAAGATTGAAATATGATATAGACAATGTCAAATCTAATTGTATGAATATTATTAAGAAATTTAAACCGAAGAAGTTTAAGAGACACGATAGAAATGATAACGGTAAAACTCATATAGGATATATAGCAGATGAAGTATTAAAAGCAATTCCTAAAGAATTTGAAAATGTTGTTAGCAAAGACAGAGAGTATTTAGGATTAAATTATTTAGTTTTACCCGTGCTAGTTCATAAAGCAGTATTAGAATTAAATGATAAAGTAGATAAACTTGAAAAAGACATTAAGGAATTGAAAAAAGAAAAATCTAAATAAATAATTAAATATAAATATATAAATAAATAAATAATTAATTAATATATATAGATATATGGACATTGACAGGAAAGTTAAAATAAACGCATTATTTCAAAATAGTAGTATGAGAGAAAAAAATATGTTATTGTGGTTGCATAATTACTAAGTTAAATAAAGATGAATTTACATTAGATAAATGTAATAATAAAGAATGTAATTTTAGTCATTCTAAATTTGATGAATATATTAAAGAATTAAAAAAAGAAAGAAGACAAGAAAGATTTGACAGAAATATAGATAGATATGGTAAAATATTAACTCCTATTGCTTGGGGATTGTTATGGCCCATTTTAATTCCTTTGAATATTTATTATTGTATTATAATCTAAATAATAATATATAATGGGTATTGGTCAAAGTAAAAACGATGAAAATATCAGTATGGAAGACATTAAGAATTTAAGAGTAGATGAAAAAACAAGAGCAGATACTTTAATCATTAAATCTATTCAAGAATGTGTAACGAGAATAGAAAAGTTAGAAAAAGAAAAACAAACAAAGTTTCGTTATGCTATTCCAAAAGTAGATTTATGCAACTGGTCATTATTCTAAATTAATAACATTAAAAAAATATTTAATGTTATTGATTAGTTATTTTCAAATATTGTGAAAAGTTTTTCATAAAGATACGGTCAGGGTTCTTTTCTAAAAGGTTAATATATAAAAAACTATGCGGTTCATCAGTTGCAGTCTCATATATTTTATAAATTAGTTTCTTGCTTTCTAGTAAATTATCACTTCTAACAATTGCTGATAATTCATCTTGTAATATGTCTATCTCTTTAAAGTTTCTAACTTTATAATAAAACAAATGACTTATATTTACTCTAATAATTGGTGGCACAGTTGATGATTTTTGAAGACTGACAAGTGTTGATATTCCACTATGGCGACCTCTACAAAATAAATAATTTAACAATTTGTTATTTCTTGTTATTGCTGGATTATCAGATACATCATCCAAAATTACCAAAATATTAAATAATTTCTTCGTTCCTTGTTTTTTCTGGTATTCAATTATTTTATTTTGAGTTTCTATAACTCTTTCTAAATCTTCAACATTGAACTCATCCCACCAACACGGTTCTTTATCATTATCTACTTTCAAACCTTCCTTAATGTATTTTTTAACAGGCAACCAAATACTATCTAAATTTACTGATGGTGACCAGATAAAAATTCTTTCAAATGCACCTCTATAAATATCAAGTATCATTGATACAAGTAGCGTCGATTTTCCAGAGCCTGACGGGCCCACAATCATAGCTCTCATCGGCAATTTAGGGACGACCTCGTGCTTGCTTTGCTTAAAGTCATATTTGATTTCGTCAATTGGTTTTACATCAGGCATAATAAAATAATATTAAAGATATTTAGAAAATTATTTATAATTAATATTAAATGGAACATCGTTTTTTCATGATATGATGACGGCAAATATCAATGAAAAAATGGAACAGGTTTTCCATTGCTTCAATCAATAAGCATTGAAGATAATTAGTTTTGTGTCTTGCTCGCGTGTGCAATGAAAACCCAAGTGCTGTGCCCCACCAATATTCTATTATGCATGAAAATAATAAGATCAAATAATTATTTTTAATAATTATTTCATCTTATTATTTATATGACTATTATCCATTGCAGTTGTGGTAAAACTTATGATGACACATATTTATTTAAACATCTAAATTCAAAACATCATCATAAATTTGTGGAATATAGATGGAATAAAGACGATACAATGAAAAAACTGTACAACTCTAGGAAAAAGAACCATTTTCCTAGAGTTCTAGAACTTGAAAGAACTTATCAAGTTCCATCAAGTTGTACAAGGAAAAGAAAGACAGAAATGAAAAAAAAAAAAATCTTATTATTTAATATGAAAAGGAGTTATACAGATTATATTAATATAATAGATGAAGTAGAGAATATAGAACAAGTGATAATAACTGACAATAAAATTAAAAAATGCTGTTTTTATTCATTAGAACTAATAAAATTAGGAATACAATATATCAAAAATAAAAATGTAAATATTAATATAAATGGGAAAAAAGAAAAACAAAAAGAATAAAACAGATACTACAGTTTCTTCAACAGATGAAGAAAAAGAAGAAATTGTTAAAGAAACAGCACTAACCGAGTTTGAGTGTCCTATGTGTAAAAAGATGTTAGAATTAAAAAACGAACTGGAAATTCAAAAGAAAGGAAATTGTAAATGTTCTTGTGTGCCATTAGGGTTTAAAATAACTAAAAATGATAAGAAAATGAATATTGATAAAACTAAAGACAGTATCAACTTAGAAACTGATGTTCATAATATAACTTCTAAATTTGGTAGGCAAGCAACACCATCCGATAATAATGAAAACGAAACACAGGAAACTATTAAACAAATGATGAAAATTTAGTACTTAAAGAGTAGATTTTACATTAAATCAATCTTATAAATAAATATATATTTAAATAAATAATTATATAAATAAATATATATAGAAATGTCTGAAGTTGAGAATGATACTATTGCTGAACTATCAAAGAAGATGATGACAGTTAGTAAAAATGTTAAACTGTTGTACGAGATGATAAAAACTATTGACGAGAAACTTGATGCAAAGGCAAACGAACCAAAAAATAGCAATGAAGAGAAGGAAAAGATTGATAAAATCTTTGAAAAGAAACAAATAGGAAGGCCGTCTGGCAGTTTTCAAGATAAGCAAAAGCAATATATGGATATGTTAAATAAGAACAAAATTAAATCTCCAAAAACAGAAACTATTGAATTTTATAAACTGTTTAAGAACGAAGAAGGAAAATACGAATTAATATAATAAATATCTAAATAATTCTAATAATATGAATTTATTAGAACTATTTTCAGGCAGTGGTTCTGGGGATAATTATGTAATACATAAACAGGAAGATTTATACAAAATACCTGCTGAATTGATTTGAGAGATTTTGACGAGTTTGGTGGATTAAGGAAACGAGTTTGGGATTGTTGTTGAAACTTCCCAAAATGTCGGTCAGGGTGCTTCCCAAATGGTGGGCAGGGTGCTTCCCAAATGGTGGGCAGGGCAGGGTGCTTCCCAAATGGTGGGCAGGGTGCTTCCCAAATGGTGGGCAGGGTGCTTCCCAAATGGTGGGCAGGGTGCTTCCCAAATGGTGGGCAGGCAAGCAGGGTGCTTCCCAAATGGTGGGCAGGCAAGCAGGGTGCTTCCCAAATGGTGGGCAGGGTGCTTCCCAAATGGTGGGCAGGCAAGCAGGGTGCTTCCCAAATGGTGGGCAGGGTGCTTCCCAAATGGTGGGCAGGGTGCTTCCCAAATGGTGGGCAGGGTGCTTCCCAAATGGTGGGCAGGCAAGCAGGGTGCCCCGAAAATGGAGGGCAGGTCATTTCCTCCTCCATTAATATTGCCTGACTATTATTTTAACCCATAAACCTTACAATAAAAAACATTGTAAGATGTATGTTGGGAAATTATGGGATTTTATATTTTGGGATTTTGGAAAAATATATTTTGGGAATTTGGGATTTTTAAGATGGTCTGGTCTTAAAGACATGCCACCTATCAATAGTAGCATGGAGATGACTGACAAAATGCAAAAATGTAGGCGATGCGAAAACACTTATCCACCTGACCTATTTAATGTTAGAGTGCATATTTGTGATTACTGCCGAGAACAAAGTAAAATTGATAGGAAGGAAAAGAAAAAGGAATATAATAAAGTGCGTAATCAGATTGAAATAGAATGTGATATTTGCCAGTGTAAAGCGAGGAAATCTGCAATATCCAAGCATTTGAAAACACAGAAGCATATTGAGAATGAGAATAAAGTAAAAACAACAGTTGAGGAAGAAAAACCTAATGAAATTGAAAATTCAAAACCTCCAGTGGCACCAGGGGTCAAAAAGGAAATGGAGGAAGTGAAGGACAAAGTTTTTCAAATTGTAGGTGAATTACCCTTTCTGGAAAATTATTTCATTTCAGCATATTCCGTGAGGAATTCTGCAATTATTCAAATTATGAAATAATATGATTTAAATTTTAACCATGAACTTTACAATAAGAATATTGTAAAATTTATGATTTATATTTCTTCGGAAAGATGATAATTTTGTAAAATAATATTTTTGAAAATTTAGAAAAATATTTGCAACATTTATGTATCAAATCTTGAGTTGAGGTTCTGTTATGAAATGATGAAAAAATATTATGTGAATTGGTCGGTTGAGGGGATTTTATCCAACTGGGGGGTCCCCTTAGGTAGGTGGTTTACCCTCCAGCAGACGCGAATTGCGGGAGCTTCCGGCTGTTAGTCTGAGCGAGTATAACGGGAAACCCGAGGTGCGGGGGCACCCCTGTTTTGGGACAACCCAAACAGGTTAGGATCGATATGGATCAATGTCTTTTCCTTGCAGTTTACCTTCAGCAAGATCAAGACCCCAACTTCAAAGCGATGGAAGTCAGCATATGGTGAGGATCAATACCACAAACGCCGAACAAAGATCCCTTGAAGGTTGAGGTCGAAGGACAACACAATCCAAGGAAACAGTCGTTTACTTCTAGCTAGTGAGAGGCGTTCACTTTGCGAAATGTTAAACAGTTTAAAGAGACACCTGCCCAAACCTTTTGGGACCGTGACACAGAATGTGACCAAACGAGAATCCCATAAAGTTGTAAAAGGTTGGCTTGGAGACAGTAAGGTCACCCCCAGCCCGCACCCAGAAACAAGCGCACACACACAATATGAACCTATTGGCTTACACCAGATTTCGTTTTAGCCGGATGTTATCCATCTTAATATATCTATCTATATATGTATATGGGTATTACCCTGGCACCCAAGAAGCCACCCATTCCAAGACCTCGAAAGCGCCTCATCCGGGTGCATGGCCACCAGTGCCCATGCTTCCGCTACCAGGGCCATGGAAGTGGCCTGAGTTGTCCGATTCGAGGGGGCCCAAAAGATGGCGCTCCCATTTGGCCACGGGTCAAAAGCCTGTACCCCCAGTGAACATCTCAATCCCCACTAAAATAGACTAAAATGGGTGGTGCACGTACCCCAAAATAGTACCACTGGTATTGACCCACAACCATTTGTTTCCCTTTAAGGCCTGGTGAAGGTATCCTCAAGAGAGAGAGAGAGAGAGGGAGGGAGAAACACAGAGACGCAGACACGCAGACACGTAGACACGAAGAGACACAGAGACACAGACACACATAGGCACAAACACAAACACAGATACACCCACAAACAGATGTTTCAAGAGGATACCCTGTTTCGCAGTAATTAGTGTTAGTGGAACAGGGTTGATTGAAGGAACATCCCTCCCCACCGATCAAGACATACCTTCCACACTCCTCAGTCATTCCCTTCCCTGGTATGTCTCCCTTTCGTGGGTGTGTCTGGCTCTTGGGGCCTCCTGTTTGGGAAGCTTTAGAGACGTCAAAGTTGCTAAACAAAAAGCGAGCTAGGGACAACATCACCAACTCTGGTACAGAAATGACCGGCCCCTTGAATTTCTTTTCATCAGGCCACCTTCCTCACATTTTCAGACATTGCCGAATATGGTGTCGTTTTTGGGTTCGCTCCCCGTGTCGGGCAGCTTTCAAGAACGGTGCAAGAGAAAGCAACCCATTTTGGAGTTCCTTGAATTTCCTGTATGTAGTGCATATGGGTCGGGCACCAGCATCAAGAGTACCTGGTTGAGCACAGCCTAGAGATACCGTTGTTCTTCCGAGAAACACAACAGAATCCACCGACAAACATAAAGAGTGGTTTCCAACACACGCTAAGAAGAGGAACAAGTTGATTGCAGTCATCAATATCTTACGCCCTCGAACACTTGACCATGTGGTTGAATGCTGAACAGGGATCCTTACATTGTACACCTGAACATTGCCTTGTAAATGGCAATTTCCTTTTTTTGTTGGTGGAAAAAGCCATGCTTCAAACGGTTGCAGAATGTATCTTTTAAGGAGCCCTGCTGAAGGGGACTCGTTTCATTCGACCAAACCGCGTACCATGGGTTTGTCTTCGAGACCTGAGCCCCTTCACCTTCCCCCTAAGCTGCCGGCATCGAAGGCGGCACAAATCCGGCGCACGGGTGCGTGGTCCTGCCACCCTCCGGCTTCGATTCAGGGGCAACAAAGACGGCCCAAGACATGGGGCAGTTTGATGCAACTTACTTACCAGATTAACCTGGATCCCAAAAGCACGCATCTTGTAGAGGCATCTCCTCTTCAGAGGAATCCATGTTGATTTGTTACTATCTGCACATGTACAACGCCTCAAGGGTTAAGGGGATGATTCCGGCAATGGCAGGCAGGTGTTTCAACTTTGCGAACGTTCGCGAGGAATCAAAGAGTCCAACATACAGGAGTTCGGTGAGTTCAACAATAAGCTTCAAACGGCCAAACACAGCATTTCAGGTTAAGGAGAGCAGGACCCCAACAACCCCAAAGACCTCAGACCCCAAGACACCACAAACACCCCAAACACAGCCAGAACCAATGCCACATGGTCAAGGGCGTCCTGAATAGGGCCACAAATACATCACGTGTTTGGCCGATCTCAAATGAGTTTCCTCTGGGTGGGGTGATGCTTGAGGGGGTGATTGAAAAGACCTACGCGAGGATTTCCACCCGTCATCTTGGAGACTGCCCCCCCTGAAATTCGCCCGATGCTCGTTATATTGTCCTCTGCTCCAATATTATTGCGATTGTAACTTCTATTATGTTCACATGGTCCTTTGCGTGTTTCATTGTGAACACAATAGATATTGGTTTTCCTGCGTGAAGAGTCAGTGAAGAGAATTGGACCTGCTTCCTTTGCCTTTGGTTTTCCTGCTTCCTTTGCCTTCCTTTCCTTTGGTTTTCCTGCGTGCGGATTCTGAAGATATTGGACCCCCGTGCGGAAAACCAAAAGCCGTCGCCAGACCCAAGCCTCGAGCTCGGAGCCCTCGGAGCCCTCTGAGCCCTCGGAGCCCTCTGTCTCCGTGTCCACCTCCGCCACCGGGGCGGCCCTCGGTCCATTCGGCGGTACCAACGGAAGGTAGCCGTAGATTCACTAAGTCCTCCAATTTAGAGAGATTTGAGAGGGTAGAATAAGTTGGTACCCTTTTTTTGTCCCCCTTCTTGTTTTTTCTTCTTCTGTTGTTTATTTTAGTGGGGGAACCCTCCCCCCAAAAAAGGTAAAAGGGCACTACTGGGGGACCTAGTTCACATTGGAGAGCAAAAGTGGCTCGTCTCCGAAGAATGAAATCATTGAATAAAACCAAATGTTCCTGGGCGTCTGAAACACCATTTGCAGGGGGTTCATGCCCACCAACCAATTTTTCCGGGGGTCCCTATTCAAATCACGGCCAAATTGCAGGACAAACACAAGAAGCAGAAGAAAAAGAAGAGGAAGAAAAGTCAGTCTGCCCTGTGCATTAGATTAGGCGAAGCCAGAAACAGCGGCGGAACAAAAAGGTTCAAATGTTCATGTTTAAAGAACAGAAACAAGCAAAGCAAGAAGCCAGGGTTGGGTGCTGCAGGACGCTTTCAAACAAGATGAGCCGTTTATTCTTTCTGTAGAGCCTTGGGGTAAAACAAAAGAAAAGAGGCACGAAACATGGCGGGGGGTTGGGGGGGTGGGGGGTTGGCAGAGCCCGAGATGTGCTTGATTAATCATCTCCGATCTCTTCAACTGGTTTGCTCTCCAAGTCATTCCACTCAATTCGAGTTCCATTCCAAAATCCTGATTTGCATTGCCCAAACCTGGCGCCCCGCCTAATTCAGTGAAGCAGCGCTCAAAAACTATGCTTGCTTCCACCCAGACGTGCTTCAAGACGGTTTTCCGGGCTTAGATGTCTTGCAAACGGTCTTACTACGATCACCATCAGGCCTGGCAGTAGAACCTGGCCCTGTGAAACTGGCAAATCGGGGTCTTGCAGGTGGATCACATCATCTCCTGACATTCCACGCCCTTCCTTGATCCCATGTTGGACTTGCGAGGCTGGTCTTTGCAGCGCCAATTCCAAGAGGCGAATTCCAAGGCAGCGAACTTGCGAACTTGGGGTCATCCCTTACGTACACACACACACACACACACACACGCATCGGGGTTTTGGTGGATCACATGTGCCCGCTGGTCTCAGTGCACTGAATCCTGCGCCACAGACCAGAACACAACTCGCCATGATTGAAACTACTACCTGGCGCACTCCTTGTGGCCGCAAAAGAGTTGGCTTGTTTTTTTTTGCGTGGGATATCCAAAGCCCGCTGTGAAACCCCCCGCCAGAAAACCAAACCTTAGTTTCAAGGCCATCCGACTTGCAAACTTTAAGGAAAGTTGCCCCCCCAAACCCCCCAAAAAACACACACATTCCCTTCCCAGAAACACCCACACACCTGCCCACACACACACACCAACCCCTCCACTCCAAGCCACACCTGCCCACACACCAACTTTTCCAACACTCCAAGCCCACTGCTTCGAAACCGAGGCGCCGAGGCTCCACCATGACCACCTGCAGGCCTCGCGCCCTCATGGCCTCTGCCAGGGCTCCTTCGAAGGAAAATCTGACCTTTGCAAAGGCCGAACTCGGGGTAGCCTCTGAAATGGCACACAATCCTCATCTTTGGCTAGGTCCTTCAGTGGAGAGGTTAGAATAAGGGTACCAACTATTCTTCTGTAGTCTGTTTTAGTAGGGGAATGTTGACCCAGGATTAATCAACCCGTGATGAATCCCCACTGAAAGGGGGCACCCCCCTATTAATCAACCAGGGGGTTATTTCTTCCGGGGTTAACATTAGCCTCTGAAATTGCATACAGTGCTCGTCTTTGGGATTGCACACAAAACATACACCTTTGGGCGGAAAAAACAGCTGATCACCTTGGGTTGACCAAGTGCTGAGCAACGAAATATGCAAACGGAAACGCCGTTGAATGGGGCCCTTGCAATGGCGGTGAGGGAAGCGGAATTTGGGCCTGGTGAACATTGCGGGGTGTCCAAAACCAAATTTTATTGTTTTACCCTGTGAGATTAAAAGGAACGTCCAAGCCACTTTCGCAAAATCGGCTCCCGAGGCCGTTGGAGCCCCCCGGTCAGATCCCCATTGAGCATCATTCGAAAGAAAGTCCTAAGCCTGCATTGGGGAGCACTCACAAACGGCTCCTTCATCAGAAGTCGGCTCGTTTTGCCTCCAAGCCCGAGCATCTCAAGCACATTGATGCGGATATGCATTCCCTCGGGTCCTTTCCCGCCAGCAACCTCCAAAACGTAGCCCTGGCGCTGGCAAGCGAGCGCCGCGAATCGAGTTCTACTTGACCACATCCCCGCAAGGGCAAAACAAAGGGGCCATCAATAATTACCTTGCACTCGCAAACATCCTTGACGAAACGCGTCACACACTTCCACCATTCCAGCGGGAAGTGGCAGGACCAACCCTCCTATTGCTGATTTGTTCAGCTTCTGGACATCCCAAAGTTCCAGCATCTGCGAAAACACATCGAGGCAGCTTTCGCAGAGCCTCCCGCACTTGGAACACGCTTCATGAGGATAACAGCATCCACTCAGGACCATTCAAGATCACTCAAGAGACAACAGGAACAATGCCCTTCAAAATAAGACGGCGGCTCATCAAGCAAGTTTACATTCACCCCCACACATCCATCAGCCGACCAAAAAGAAACTCAATTGGTCCCGGCAACCAACTGAAAAAGGTTTGAACATGACCAATACGGGAATGATAAGCACCATGGTGGACCCCCTTTTGGTTGCCATCAAAAGGAGACCAAAAGAAAACCCGACCATTTTAGGGGATGGGGATGCACATGATACCCTTCCTGGCCGAGCGGGTGATGTTGCTTTTCAAAATGGTTAGCTTCGAGCTTGGCCCTCTTAGCACAAAAACAAACTGTCCAACAAGAAGCAGGGCACACCCAGCTTTCTCGAGCGGCTCGAGACTTCAAACCACAAGTCATGGCCCCAAATGAATAGGCCTCTAGTCACTTCTGGTCACTTAATCGTATGGCTCTCTTTGCGAAGTGGCACCAGTCAAGAAAATCTCGTAGTTCCCGTTTTCTTTTGAGAAGCGCCAAGTGTTGATACATACCCCAACAAAAAGCACCATGCCATTCATGTACCTCGAGGCATCATACATCCCAATGACAGCCACTTTCCAGGTACGGTCTAACCAATCCGCTCCTTACGCCTGCTCCTTGCTCTAACCAATGTTGCCCTACCGCATCCGGTATCCTTTGCACGGCAAACGGAACCTCCAAAACCAAGCAGGGAGGGGCAAAACTTGAAACCGGGGTGAGAGCCTGCGGGAAAATGAACATCTGCGCAGCCTGCGCCCCGCGCCTCCCGCCTCGCGCCTCCCTCCCCCGACCTTCGAATCGGCTTCGAATCGGCGTCGAATCGGCGTCGAGGCGGCGAGTCTGGCGCCTGGGATCGGCCGAACTCCGAGGCCACGAAGTGGGCGAAGATCTCGTGGCGCTGGTCCTAAGGAATCAGCTCGAGCCCGGGGGGTTTGGTGGTCTTGGGGGTTTGGAGCTCGGGGGTTTGGTGGCCTTGGGGGTTTGGTCGTCCGCAGGGGTGTCCAACATTTTCTACAAAAAGCAGGGGTTCCACTCACAAACCAATCCAAACCACTAATCCAGGGACACCTGAATGAATACGCAATCGCGTCGGGGAACTCCCTTGGCCAGTGACCACAAACAGAACCACACAAAACAACGGACACATGGGTGTGGCTCCAAATTACGCAACTGGGGTTACGCGGGTTTTAGTCTACCTGTCCATTTACCAGGGTTCCATTTTGGACCCCCATTTTTGAGCCACACCCACATGGAGAAACCCACATTTTCGATTCTTGTGTCTTTGGGGTTTGCAGGAAGGCGGCAGATGCACGGCTCATCTGAACCTTTTTGGACTGAGCCCAGTGTAGCGTACACAGACGAGCGGGTATGCATGGACCAAAGCGTCCGGTGG
Source organism: Effrenium voratum (assembly GCA_963377175.1). Lineage (NCBI taxonomy): Eukaryota > Dinophyceae > Suessiales > Symbiodiniaceae > Effrenium > Effrenium voratum. The sequence goes on along the minus strand of CAUJNA010000719.1, from coordinate 103,653 downwards.
CTGGCAATCAAAGGCCATTCAGCACATGAGTGACAATCAAAACCTGGTATTAAAATGGTCGACCCAGAACCATGTAAAGAATTAAGAAGGCGGCCGCAACTATTTGTGGCTGGCACTGTTCCTTACTAACCTTCATCTACCCAGGTTTTGATTGTGACTCACATGGGCCCACTGGATCGATTAGAGCTGCCTGTTGCCCTGAAAAGCGTTGATTCTGGCCAGCCAGAGGTCTCGGGTTCTCCGTGGGCACGCATTCATGTCTAAAAGAAGGCACCAGTGCGCTCGTTCAATGTTCAAAGAAACTTGAAGATGTGTGTTTGTTGTATGCTCGGTTTTGGTGCTTTGTTGTGTTTTTTGTTGCACTCTTGTTTGTGAGCGGTTTGTGATTGGTTGTGTTTTTGTTGTGCTTGTTGCTTGTGTTGTTTCTCCGTGCTGTGTGTTGCGTTTTGTTGTGAGTCATTTGTCCGGTAGACAAAAGAAGTAATGCCAGGCCAAAAAAACACACACTTTAAAGTCTAGCAGCACCCCAATTTTTCCCCGGCAGCTGTTGCCACGCCAGCTGTTGAGAGCTGCCAGTGCAGCCCGCAGGAAGCACACAAAAAGCAACAAAAAGGAACACAAGCAAGCTGAAACAACTCGAAAACACAACAGAACAAAGGGGAAAACAAAACAAAATTCAAACAAGCAACAACACAAACAAGACCACACAACAGGCATATCAAGAGCATAGAAAAAGCACTAAACTGCAAAAACGGAGAACCAACAAAAGGACCAAACAAAGCAACGCAAAGCACAATCAACACAACCAAACACGCAATACAAAAAACACAACGGCAATCACACAAATATAGCACAACACAGAGTAACACAAAGAGCACAACAATGGGCCAACAACTGCAATGCAAACGACCAGTCATTTGTTCAATTCTGTGCAACGTCCAGAAAGTGAGCAGTGCGCCGCCAGCAAAACAATATGCATGATAACTGAAAACTGAACGCATGTGGCTCCTGTCTTCCAGGGAAGTCACTTCTAACTCTTTCTATTAATCTGGGCTGAAACCGCTACAGATCGCACCATTTCGCAACCCAAGGCAAAAATAAGGATTGCCTTTGAACAGCCCGCAAAATTCCTTCATTGAATGTTTCATTTCTGTCCGGGCAACCGTCGTTGACCAGGGGGAAGGTGTTCATCAAGGGAACGTGGCCTGTCACATCTTCATGACTTCGGGAGGGGGGGATAAATCAGGGGAATAACATCACCTATTAGTCAAGGGCAAGCCCTTCCGTCATAAGTTCATCTGGGCACAAGACAAAAGTTCAAACCGGCGAAACAAATACAGATGACGATACGACACATACGAAGCCTCATGGGTTGCAATCCAACACCCCTTATGAGCCATACAGACGATGAGACGAACAATTTGCGAACCTTCATGGGAAAGGTTCCAAACCATCACCCCTGAGCCTTAAAGAGGTTCCTGGATCTTCCAAATCATGGAAATTTCACGTAAAATCCGGAGACTACCAGTTTTTTGAGGGTCTCAGTGAAAAAACACGGAGTTTTCAAACTCCTGGTTTTTGAGGTAAAACTCCTAGAAATTGATTGTCGCTTCTGGAAATGGTTTGCACACCTGAAACCCCTAGAAATCGCAAATATTCGGTACTTGACGGAAGGAACTCTCCAATTCAGACATATTCTGAATCAGAATCATTCACCTGAATCAGAATCGTTCACCTGAATCAGAATTATTTATTGAGAATTCAGAATTATTCTGAATTCGGAATTATTGCCTGTGGGCAACAAATTGGCAAAACCGGAAAGCACCACACCTGAAACTCAGCGCAAAACACCCGCAAAAAGCCCGCAAACTCCCGCAAAAACCCGCAAACTCCCGCAAATCAAAAAAAGACGGAGTTTCCGGAGTGTGCGTAGTAAAATCAGTGGAATACCCACTCCAGTGCAGAGTTGCATAATTGCTGGGATAGTGTACAGAGTTGCACAATTGCGCGCCCAAACAACGAAAAAAGACAACAAAACTTGAATCCAATTGATTCCCCCAAGAACCACTCCTAGTTTTTGATGTTCACTCCTGCCTTTTGCAAGCCACTCCTGCTTTTTGATTCCTGCATTTGAAACACCTGAAACTCCTAGTTTTCAGAGGGTCTCCTGGAAATATCCCGGAGAACGGAAAAACAGAGAAATAACCCGGAGACGGAGGACCCAGGTTGCTATTATTTGCCTGAATTCATGGGAGGATATCACTGCGACGCATCCGTCGATCCGTACCGGCGCCTTGCACCTCATCTCCCCAAGATCTCGCTCACAGCTCGCGAGGTTCAAGAGCCCACCCGCCTCAGGCGACAAGGCGCAAGCGAAATTCCGAGACGCACGCGAAATCATGCCAAATCCTCACTTCCTGAGTGGATTGGCCGAAAAACGTCCGAACTGATTATTTACCACTAAAAAAGGCTTGCCTAAAAGTCACCACTAAAAATGTCCAAAGGATTGCCTGAAGTACAACTAAAATGGTCTTCCCCAAAAGTTTAAAGTTCAGGAACTCAGGGCGCTGTGATAGTTCTAACAAGATAGCACAGGAAGGGAGCCTAAAGGGAAGAAAACAACAAAGGGAGGGATGGCACGACCCGTACCGCCTCTACCCTCGCCAGCCCTTGCGTCATAGAAGCCAGATATTCACTTCCTGAGCGGAGCCCCCAAAGTGTGCAACCTGTCTGACTAAAATGATCTTCCCAAAAAGCATGTTGAATCCAATCGCCAATTGAGATGTTTACTCCGCTCTCATTGCAAACTTTGAATCCAAACACCGGCCACGAGAGAAACCCGAGGTAGAGTGCTCGATTTTGCGAGAAGGGTTGAACTTAGCGCAACACGGGCTTGAGCAGCACCTAAAGCACATTGGCTTCAAATGCAAATGCTTGCAATAGCCCTCACTTTGCAAACCTGGGAGTACAGCCCCTCACTGAAGCCGAGTCATTGGGTTTTAGTGTCAAGTGAGGACTCTTTGGTAGGCACTACATAGTCAATTTCACAGCCACTTAGCCATGGGTCGCCAAGTGCTGAAACAAGACAAAACGGCCGTAAGCTCACGGCACAGCAAAAACTGTTTCGCAGCCAACTCTTCTGGATGAAACCCGGCGTTGCACCAGCTCTTCATCCGCGCGACTTGCAGGCAAGACACATGGTACACTGGAGGCCCCTTCTTCTCGTTGTTCGCTTCCTCGGGCAACGAACATGAAGAATCCCCTTCCAATCTTTCGACGTCATCTGCAGACTGCTCGTCTGTACTTGGGAATGACCCATTGTGTTGCCAACTCACATTGAGCCATGCTACTATAAAGCAACCATCACACTGGCTGCTGCCGAATTGCATGCAAAGTGCATAACGCCAAGACAACTCATGAAGTAGGGTCCTCAAGGACTCTGACAAGCCAAGCCTTTGTCTAGTTCACGCGCCGAGCATATTGGGCATATCTCAAGATATTCTCAGCAATTCATGTCCACTATCGGAGCCGGGTCGTCAAACACGAGGAGCCCGTCCCTGCTTTGAAGGTGGCACATGTCAACAAGGTTCCCCAAAAAGGCTCGCCCAGCCAAAACGCACGGACAACACAATCGCACGGGCGGCACAATGGCCGAGAGATTCTATGGAACATGTGTCAAACAGGGACTGCTATCAAAAACAAAACTGTCCAACCGTCTTCCTGTTCAGCCGCTGTCAATTTGAATGCTGAAGCTGTGCTTGCCACGCGTCAATACGTTCGTACCCCGGAGTACGACTGTGGCCGGGGATGCGCGAACTTGCTAAACTGCCTGGCGTGCTGGTTTTGCAACAAGTGTGGCCTTGAATAATGGACGGATATGCACGGGCAGGCATGTCCGCGGCACAGCGCTTGGCGAAACACCGCCGGGATCAGGTCCAGAGAGGCCTTAAGCGGGGTAGTTACCCTTTTTGATACTTTGCAATGGTTCATTCCGAGACCTGCGATGTCGCTTCCAAGGGATTTCACAATATGATCAGTCAGCGGACAACCATGCCCCAGTGTGTTGATCTTCAAGGTCCCGCCAAACTTGCCGTTTGGTGAAACAGATTGGTCCATTTTCCCGGGAGCCCTGCCAAAACTGGCCCAAATTCGCCACCCTTCTGTTCAAAAATGCTTGCGCTTGCTTGGCTTGCTTGTATTCTGCTCGTTTTGCTTGTACCTGAACCCTCAAGATTCCCTGAAAAATGTGTCACAGCCCCGAAAAATACGGGGCGACTTCCCTGTTTTCTGTGTTTTTCTTTCAGAAGTCCAGGTATGGCTTGAACTCAGTGGCCTGGCCCATGGCTCCCCGGTCCCCCCGGTCCCCAAGCGGTCCCTCTCGCACGCACGGCTCGCTCGCTCGCTCGCGCGCGCCTTGAGCACCACCCGCACGGTGAGCCGGAAGTCCTGGGAGCCCAGGTGCAGCGCGCGACTGGTGGGCAGCTTCTTCAGCGCCTCCCCGGACTCGCAACATGGAAGTCAGCCGGGGCTTTTGGGATCGGGGGGGCCGCTTTGGGGGGGGCTCTTGACAACCATAGGAATGGGAATGTGCTTAAAAGGTCTTGCACTCCTCATCCCCCTCTTCTAGGTCCTCCAGTAGAGAGGACCAGAATAAGGCTATTGTAGTCTATTTTATTCGGGGAACCCTCCCCCCAAAAAGGGTACAAGGGCAGTACTGGGGGACCTGGGCTTGCACTCCAAATGAATGCCTCCACTTTTGGACGTCTTGGGAGAAGTATCGTATCACCCGTGGCGTTGGATGCGTTGCACTGCCCTTCTATAAGTCGCAAGGACCGGGTACTTTTTAATATTATTTTTTCTCCGAAACAAAAAGGATGCCAGCCATTTTAATCCCCATTTGTACTGGGTGAGAGAGCCAAGACATGCTAAAAAAATGCAAAAACACCTGGAGAGATTGATCAAATGATCATGCCCCGGTACCGTGAAAGAATATAACAAACAAAAAGTTGTTTTTCTCGCTGGTACTCAGTAGGGAATGAGGAAATGAACCTGGAGTCCTCTTAAAGGAAACCACAGGGGATGGTTTATAGGGGCCATTCTCTCATTCCCTGCTGAGCACCAGCAAGTCTTGTGCTGAGCCAACCTGTGGCTTCTTTGACAAAGGATTTTAGTAAATGCAGAGCCAACCCCGAGCAAAGGTGCTAAAAATCATGAGGTGCCTGAGCGGGGTCAGGGGTAAGGGAGGGAAAATGAACAAGCACACGCCTTTGACCCTGGCTACTGCGTGGCCAAGCATCTTGGGGATCTAACCAATCGGCAACATGCTAAAATGGTCGTGGCATGCAGCGTCTAGAATGCAGAGCCAAGCCCTGCCCATGTAAAATGCGCTGGTTGACATGCACGTGCCAAGGTTTGCTCTTCAACTGATCATATTGTCTTGACGGATGCATCAGTTCCACGCAAGAAAAAACAGTCTGATCGAAACGGATGTCTAGCGATTTCGGGGGATTTCGCCGAGCTCAGCATTGCAGCCCTTCAGGTATCCATACCATATGTATCCATATATGTCTAGGGGTACCTTCCCCATTCTTTCCAGGGATCCTTCTTTTCAGGAAACCATCAAAACCCAGGGGAAACAGATCCGGTTTTTGAAAAGAAGGATGCTTGAAAAGAATGGAAAAGGAATCAACCCCTAGAATATGATATATGTATACATATGTATCCATATATGTATCCATATACCCCTAGAATATGATATATGTATCCATATATGTATCCATATATGTATCCATATATGTATCCATATATGTATCCATATATGTATCCATATATGTATCCATATGTATCCCCCTATTTCCGACCAAGCCGAACTGGATTCGCGCCTCCATGTCCTCCTGAGAGCACCGCCCCGGGGCCTCTTGGAAAAGCACTTGACAAGCGCCGCCTGCGCGGGGAGGATCTGCGAAGGCGCTTCATGATCCACGCTGCGGTCAAAGACGAGGCTAAGATACAATCACTGCCAGGATCCCCAGTGGCCAACTTATTTTCCAGCTACTTTTGCCAAATTATGGGCTAGTAGTGGGCAAAGTGGCTGGAAAAAAAGACCCCCCCAATGGCTGGCAAATAACCCTAAAACAGCCATTGGGAGGTCATTCCACAGAACATTTGCCAGCCATTGAAGGGTCCTGGTGGGAACAATTTGCTATATTTCACACACCGGAAATAAGGACCTTTCGTCATAGGCAAGGCCGTCCACCCGCTTTGTGAGGCTGTTCTTTGCCGGATCCCATTCGTCCAACTTGTTTTACAATACCTTGACCGAGCGATCAGTACTCTCACAGACCCAAGAAACTTGGGCGTGGAACCGTAAGAAACTCACTGCAACCCATCGTTGCAACTGAAGAGCTTGAGACCCGTCGGAAGCTCGGAGCTTCAAAGCTCTGCTCCGAAAGCGAAGAAGAAAAACAACGCATTGTCAAAACACATGTTTGTCTGGTTGGATTGCAAGACCTACTTGCAAAGTGGTTTCCGAAGAGAAACACACGGGTTTCGTGGGGGGTTTTGAGCAGGTTTAGGGTAGGTTTAGGGTTGATTTGGGGAGGACTTAGAGTTGGTATAGGGTTTGGTTGATTTCGGGTGGTTTAAAGCTGTTTAGGGTGGGTTTAAGATCGTTTTAGGATTGGTATAGGGTGGGGTTGGTTTAGGGTGGGTTTAAGGTTTGCGTAGGGCTTCTTTAGTGCGGGTTTGGCGTGGGATTACGGTGGGCATAGTTGTGGTTTAAGCTGGGTTTAGTGGGGCTAAGGTGGGTCTAGGGTGGTTTGGGACTCATTTTTGTGGTTTAGGGTTCGTGTGGGTTCCAAGCACTATCCTGGCAGCGATGCTACCGAGGCTTGCTGGTGATGGTGAGGATGTGGAAAGCCAAAGCTGCAAACTCCACCAACGGACCGGCCGACCAACTGACCGGCCGACCGACCTAAGGGCCGCCACGACCCCGCCTGCCAAACTTAGCAACAAAAAACCACTGGTGCCACCTTTCCGGGGAGCTCCCCACAAAATCTGTAAGGAACCTTTCTCACTCGCCAAGCCGAAATAGCTTCCGCTGACACCTAGCCCTTCTTCTTTCGCCCTTAGTCTTCCTTCGCCCCTTTTTACGGCGCCCTTTCCTTCTTGCACCACTAGGTCCTCCAGTAGAGACCAGAACATGGCTACCCACTTTTTTGCTGTGGTCTATCTTAGTGGGGGAACCCAAAACCCCACCGAAAAACAAAACGGGTAAAAGAGGGCTCCTAGCTGGCCCTCCCCCCAAAACAGTTGTTTTTCAGAGGGCACCCAGCGACCCAGACCAATCCCCGGGCGCCTCCCGGGAGGCGCCCGGCCACGATGGCCATGGCCCCGAAGCTGCGGTGCCGCTCCACCAGGAGCTCCAGGTCCTGAGATGTCCCAGCGACGCTGCTCGGCTCTTTGAGTGTTGGTGTGATTGGATTTGTTCTATATATTTGGGGCCTTTGTTTGTTGGTGCTTGGTGTTTTGTTTTTGTGGGGGGGGGGGATTTGTTTCCTTCTTTTCTTTGTTGGATACTTTGTGTGTTGTTTTTTGTCTGTTCCTGACTTTTTGGGGGGGGCGGGCTTTGCTTTGAGTTGCTTTTGATTCTTTGTTTGTTGTTGTTGTTTTGTTCTTGTGGGGGGAGGGCTTTGTTTCGGTTTTTGTTTGTTGGATGTTTTTGCCTCCGTTTGCATTTGGGGCCTGGAAAAAGAGAAAATATGTCCAGTGATAGATTCCCTTTAAAACCAACAAGGGGGAAAACAAATATTGTTAAGCAAATGGATGTTTGTGGGCAAAGAACTGCTTGGGAAAGATGAGAGAAAGAGACAGGGCCTTTGAGTTATTCGGGGGGCAGTTCAAAGATCCGGGGGCGAGTTAGCACGAGAAACCCGGAGCTTTACACCGTGAGCTTCTGATTCCTGTAAAATTGGAGATCCAAGAATAGGTCCCCCGAAAAACAAAAGACGCTACCAAGAATGGAAACCACCATCAATGATTCTACCACGACTCTACCAAAATGGTGTTTGCAACATGGCTGCTTTTGGAGAGCCATGTCCAATTAGGATGTGGATTCTTACCATGGCAAGGAGAAACGCCTCTGCTTGGTCTACTTTTGAATGCGTCTTGTTTTGGCCGCAGCCCAAATTTTGGGACGCCCATCCCCTTGTGTAATTATTCCATATTCCAACCGATAATTGAAAAGTTGTTGCTTTTTTCAACTGGCCAAAAGCAGGCATGTGGATTGCCAAAAGCAGTGGTTGACTTTATGGCACCCTGTTGACAGCACACTCCTGTAAAGGGGGTCCGAAAATGGTACCATACTCCTGACCGTTGGGAATTTTGTTCAAAAGTGGGTGGTGGACACAAATCCCAACCTAAATGATGTCCATCAGTTTGGGTCTCCCATCAATCTTTATGCCCATATGGGTCAAGGATCAAAAGGCAGACGTGACCGACCCATTGCGGTCCTGTACATCTGCGTCCGAACCATCTGCCATGCGTCCATGTGGCAAGGTGCCAGCGAGTGCGTCGACTCTGAGGCTTCTCAAGTGCATCCCCCCTACCCTTTTCACCCGTGAGCAGCAAAAAATCACTAACGAAAAAAAGGAAG